>CP139509.1:283734784-284259071 GCA_021014915.2 Artemisia tridentata subsp. tridentata
TATCGTGTACTAAAAATGAGTACAACGCAAAAGGTGTGGGAGAATTACTTGACCAATGTAGCCAATGTAATTATAACAAAAACACAGGTGTTAAAACAATGTGTTAATCCTAATGCATCTTATCATGTAGTAAATCTAACTACACGAATGTAGTCTCACTTGTGGCCTCGGAATGGTCCTGACGCAAGTTCTAGAATCTAAGTGCTACCGGTACACACATCATAGCATAAATGCTATTCCTACCAATTCTAGGGGCGAACCTCACATATTTGGGGGTGGAAAATTTTTTAGTGGTACGGTTTTGTGCTAGTCATATAACTCCTATCCATGAGACGCTCATTAAGACCAAAGTTTCACTCCTATATGTTGTAAAAAAATTTAAATTTGGCACTAAAATTGCCTTAACAGGTATTTCTCTCAGTTTTATTACACATCTACCATTAAACAAACAAAAATCAAGCGTAATAGCATTCTCTAAGGTATCGTATTTTACCCCCCCCCCCCTTACACTTAAGATGAACATTGTCCCCAATGTTCAAATAACAAGATGTAAAAGTAAATAAGGTAAAAGAATGAAATTAAATACTCCCCTGATTCGTTTGGTGGATAAAGAGGTAACATGGTTAGATCTTCTTCCAAGAGAATGTACAAGTTCCAAGACTAAAGCATCGCCAAAAGCTAGATTCCACATACATCTCCTTGTCCAAAATAACCTGTTAAACCTGAGAAAATAAACACGAAAACCTGCATAACAACGGCGGGATAAATCTATATAAGGATATAATGCTTGTGGAATGATTATTTTGCAGATTCCTGGAGTTTATAAGTTAGAGATTTAATAAAAACCTTTTTATGATTCCGGTAGAAAAACAAAAATTTCAAAAATTTCAAAAAATTAAAACCTGACGCCGTCAAGTTGTAAGGCCTGACGCCGTCAGAAATGATCTGACAGAATTCTCATGTTAAGTTTCCAGAAAATTTCTAGAAAAACCTATACCTTACTTCCTAGAAATCCTGCAAAATATCATTATGACTCGATACAAGCATTTGACTCAGACAATTACTAATATGCATGTTAATTTAATATTGTTATGATTCATGTTCATTCTTGTTCTTGTAAACAAATTTGGGTTCCTTTACACTTATCTTTTGCAAAATACATTTATATGTAGTTAAGACGAAGTTAAAAACAAGATAAAGCATTTTCACAATTTAGTTTCGAACATGAATCAATAAAAATAAAAATTAAACATACATACGGAAGCAAATAAAATCAAACAAACAAATAAATAAACACACAAAGCAAATAAAGCTTGGGTTGCCTCCCAAGAAGCGCTTTTCTTTATTAACGAGTCTTGTAGCTAGACTCAAAGTCACGTACATTACGTGATTCCATCATTGGTCACGGTTTCTAGGCCATTCTCATGTCCGGTTTTATATTCTGGTCCTAATTTCAGACAATCCTTGTAGAAACCGGATATCCTTTCCATAACATAGTCTACTCCTTTACTTCTATCTTCATCATTCCTATAGTAGACCGCTTGCTTAAGCTCCTTCTCAACATTTGACAAGTGTTGGAATTGCTCTATCTTATATGGTATTTGGTAGTTTACCTCATCGGTCTCATCCTTAAATCTAACTATCCCTAAGGAAGGTTCATAAGTCATTCTAGAGACCTCAACAAATGGTTTTCCAAAAACTACTTGAGTTAAGCATGCATCGACTATTGGGCGGATATCTTCTACAATTACAAATTCGGTGACATAGGTGAAGTTTCCTACATAAACCGGTAATCCCTTAACTCTTCCCGTGAAGTTACTCATCCAACCCTTATCAGGGAACATCCTATACCCAAGTTGATTTTTCATTATTAAGTTGTAGTGGGCTCTAGTTATGATGTTTATGGGCGATCTAAGGTCGATGTAAGCTTTCCACACATGCAAATGTCCGATGTTGCATGGTATGTTGAGATTAGAAGGGTCGCCTATTTTTATAATTGGTCTACCTAGGAAGTATGGTGTCTCGGGGTCATTGAATAAGTCTGTATGATATGCGCGCTCTTCCTTAGTGGGTAGCCTATTGAAGTAGTCCTCATCATCATCTACTTCTTCAATCTCACTTTTCCTAACTTCTTTATCAACCTCGACTTTCTTAACCTCATCCTCAGGTTCACTATTATCCTCATTCCTATCAATTGGTTTAATAGTGACAATGTTGACGAAGTAGACGTGTTTGGATGAAGAGGGGTCTTTTACTTGGGGTCCGCTATTTGTGTTCCTAGCGTCCTTATGTGGAGGTGATAGCACTTGGTTATTGAGGGCTTTCAATAAGTTGTCAATTTTATTGGTCATCTCCGTTTGTTGTTGATTGAATTCGGATTCAAACTTGGCCAAACGAGCTTCTTGAGATGCCATAAATTGGGACATCAATCCTTTAAAGTTATTGGTACTACCATAATTGTTGGAAGGATTGTTATTGAAAGTACGGTTCGAGGGTGAACCGCTTGATTGGAAACGATTAGGTGGGTTGGAAGAATTGGTTTGTTGTGCGTTTTGGTTTTGTTTCCACCTAAGGTTTGGGTGATTTTTCCATGAGGGGTTGTATGAATCACCGTAGGGGTTTGGCTCGGGTTTGAAAGTGTACCACTATCTCCCGCTCCGTCGGTACGCGAGGATGCGTAGTCCGCAAAAGCTTGTTCGGGGAGTTCCATGCAATCACGAGTGTCGTGGGGACCACTACATAATTCACATGAAGAAGTGATTTTGTTCACTTGGCTTGAAGGTTTAGGAGCCTCGTAGGATTTCATAAGAAACTTGACTTGGTCTTCAAGTTCTATGATCCTACGGTCGGAAGTGCTTGAATTGTTCGAAGGCAAAGATATTGCCTTGACCGTTTTATTCAAATCACGGGGATCACTCCAACTTTCGTTGTCATAAAGAGCAAGATCTTCCAAGAGAGCTCATGATTGTTCCGCACTTAGATCACGTAGCTTACCACCGGCCGATTGGTCAATGGTTTGCCTCGTGGAGAGATTGATATGGTCATAGAAGATTTGGACTTGGAGCCAAAGTTCTATGCCATGGTGAGGGACTTTTTGGAGTAAGTCCTTGAATCGAGTCCATGCCTCGTAGAGGGTTTCGCCTTGACGTTGTTGGAACATCAAGATATCATTCCTTAGCTTGGTAGTTCTTCCTGGTGGGAAAAACTGAGCAAGGAAACGAGTAGTGAGATCATCCCAAGAGGTGATGGATCCTGCGGGTAGACGCTCTAGCCATTGACTAGCTTGGTCCCGCAGAGAGAATTGAAAGAGACGCAGTCTGGTCGTCTCTCGAGTGGCAACATCAAGGTCTATGGAATCAACGATTTTGAGAAAGTCCTTGAGATGTTGATTAGGATCTTCGGAACGAAGTCCATGGAATGCACATCCGCTTTGCACCAACCGGATGGTGTCGGATCGCAAGGGAGTGACATTGGCTCCTTGAGTGAGCTCAATGGTGTTTCGATAGCCATGGTGGCTAGGACGAGAGTAGTCTCCTAAGGTACGGGCTCTAGGAGGTGGGTTGTTGGGATCGAGGATATTACCACCTTCCATGATGTCGGATGGTAATGGTTACGAACAAAGAAACGAAGAAAAAAAGATAGACTAAAGAAATCCTAGAAAAATAAAATAAAAATCTCACTAGAAAGGAATCTAGTGAGTAGACCTAATAAAATAAAAATTCAACCTAAACAATAACTATTCCCCGGCAGCGGCGCCAAAAACTTGATGCGTGGTTTTGCGACCTTACAACAGGTTTTACCTCTCGAGGGATCTCAAGAGGCTTACAATCCCCACCAGGCAGTGTACCTGACCGATGTAGTATAGTGTAGTGGCAAGTACAGGGGGATTGATCGTTCTCTAGGGGAATAGTGTCGTTAGGATTGAAAAACTACTCTAATAGGTCTAAGGGTGAGGGAAGATTCTTTTTGTATTTTTATATTTTTTATGAAAGCAAGTAAAATCTCGGGTTTGAAGGAGTGGGCGGAATTAGTTGCTAGTCAACTAACCCAAATAACTACAATTGCAAATAAAATAAAATAACTGAAAATGAAAAGGTTGTGGAACTTATATGGAGAGAAATGTGTTTACTTAGATTTCCTTACTCCCTAGCTATCTTTTACCGGTTGATTAGTGTGTATTAATTGCGTGGATGACGGGTGTATTCCTTAATACCAATCGTGGGGTGGCGTACGTACTTCCCCAACTCTATAAGCTCCTACTTCACTCCTATGTCGAGCCGGCTAAGAAGCTCCTAACATGGGATCACTAGAATTCGCTCATGCATTAAATACAACCATAAAAACCTTAGTACGCATTGGTTCATGTTTCTTAAGACGTTGATGCGCGTGATGTGTCGTTGCGGTTTTGCAGTTTTAATGCCTACTCAAGTTTTAAATTTATATTTAGCCGACTTATCAATAACACACACACTTAACGAGCAGTGTACCCGGTCAGTATGAAGATAATGGTAAGTAGAGTGTCGATCACTAAGAGTGGAACGTATTATCTCGTTATTCTAATCAGTATTTTAATATCCTAACGCAAGGGGGTTTCAGCCTGAGAGACTGGCACGGTTTGTTTGCAATTAAATAATAAAATAAACCAATAGGCACGAATCAGCAAGTAGCACACACGTACACAGATAAATACTTGAGACAATAAGAGGGCTGTCCTTATGATTAAGTAGATTGTCACTTGTTTTATTGATAGCTTTATATGAAGTGTATGTAGTTAACCCTTTCTCGTTGGTCCTAATCTTATCGGCGAGTAAACCCTTAATGATTACTTATGTCTAAAAGTTATTCCTAAGTGATCAATTTAGTAATAACCGTGGGAGCCACATTATGTCCCGCAGTCAAATGCCCGCAAGCCACTAATAAACACAGAGGTTATCAATGCACTAATAAGTAGTAACCAAAGACATCAACATATAAACTTTAATTGATGGGAAAGCAAGTATTAAAGGGAGTGCAATCTTTCGTTGTCACATTACACAAGCCACCAATCCTGATGAATTAAAGTTTGCTAACACAATAAAACAAAACTACTTAATGAATTAAACACATGCAGCACCTTCTTACAGCTCTTGTATCTTTGATTTGGGTGTGTCTTGTGCTGCCTCCTTGACTGAATTCGTCCTTTGTTTCTCCTGTTCGAACTTCGGTTTTAGGTTTTCCGGAACTTGTAATTCGTCTGGTCTACGGGGTATTTATAGTTTCTGTCTGAGGGAAGATGCGGCGCATCTACTAAGTAGATGCGGCGCATGTACTTAACTTCGCGTGGGGTCCAAGATTATAATATTCAGGAATATTCGTACACCGCCAGAAGATGCGGCGTAACTCCATGATTAGATGCGGCGCATGTCCTCTTGTATCTTGGATCGTATCTGGTGATATCTTGATAGAGATGCGGCGCATGTCGAGAGTGAGATGCGGCGCATCTGGAGCAGAATTGACTTGATCTTGTCCATGTCAGTAGACCTTCAACTTTATGCACGTTTTGCTCCATAATTAGTCCAAAATCGCTAAGTTTCACCAAATGCTTGTTTTTACCTGAGAATTACAAAAGTAAACGATTAAGTATCAATCCTCATACATAATATAGTAAAACAAGTCAAATTAATAGGATAAATGATAGTAATAAAAAATACTTATTTGAGTTCATCAGACGTTCAAGCAAGTTACCGTATAGGAGGTTAGCCAGTTTTCTTAAGCCTAACATCGATAAACAATCATCCAATACAATTAATAACACACCAACAACCAATAATCAATAGTTAGGTTTCATTAGATCTAAGCAAACACAAGATAAATCTAGCCTAGCATGTTAATTAAAAGACAAGAACAAGATATAATCAAACAACACATAGACATATTGAATGATTAATTAATTACTTATCTTCAATTAAACATGGGAGATCCAAGGGTATAAAACCCTTAAAAATGGCAGAAAATTCGTCTTAGGGTTTCTCCTCACAAAGTTTCACCCAATGACTAAAAATTGCAAAACTATATATAGAATTTAGTGGCTGACGGCGTCACGTTGTAGGAGGTGACGCCGTCACCTCGCCGCGGCTAGGGTTCCCGGATGGTCTTCCTGACGCCGTCCCTCTTTAATCCTCCAAAATCCACTCTGGCGCGTCAAGGGTTGACGCCGTCACAATTGTGCTTGACGCCGTCTCTCTTTAACTTAAACCGTGAAGGCCTTGATCACTTTAAAGGGTGACGCCGTCAGACTTCCTTTGTAAAACTTTCTGGCGCGTCACGTGTATTTGTCATATCCACCTCTTTTGCCAAGCCGTGACGCCGTCAGGAGCAATCCTTGACGCCGTCACGTGTACTTTTCCAGCAGCTTTGGAGACTTTGTCGTTTTCTTCACTTTTATGCTCCAAAAACGTCCAAAATGCTTCCTTTTCCAGATTTCTTCTCCAAAGTATCTAAAATGACAAAAGGAACGATTTAGGGCAATATTTGTTCAAATAAATACGATTTAGGGCTTAAATGACCCCCTAAAAGCGGTACACTTTCCCTTCATCAAAAGCATTATCTATTGATTCCTTTTCCGGAATCGTAAATTGTTCATATTGTTGAACAAAAAGATCTATTTTATTATCTTTGACTTGACTATTACCTTGGTGAGTTATTAGTAAGGAGTTTCAAATTTCTTTTGCGGTTTCACACATAAAGATTCTTTCGTATTCTTTACGTGGTAACGCATTGTAAATAACCATTTTCGCCTCATTATTTTTAGCAAGTTTTCTTTTTAAATCATCACTTTGTTTTTCAAAAGATACTATTTCATCTATTTTAGTTAAAGGGTTATTTTGAATAGGGGGAAAATCACCATAGGTAATAACATGCCAAAGATCAAGATCTTTTGATTTCACATAAGTTTCGAATCTATTTTTCCAATAAAGAAAACCATCACTTTCAAATAGTGGTGGTCTTTGCATAGATTGCCCTTCTAAATATTTTTCGGATTCCATAGATCGTTTCAAGTTTTAAAATACAGTTTATTTTAAAAATCTTGTTTGACGTGGCTCTTGATACCAATTGTGAAAAACTAGAAGGGGGGATTGAATAGTTTTACGCCTTTTTAATTTTATTATGAAAACTTTGTTTACTTTTAAAAACTTAGATTCGAATTTATGTGAACTCAATTCTTGAACAATAAGAACAAATATAAGTAAATCTAAATAAACAATGAAAGTAAAGTAATGAAATGAAAAGAAAGATAGAGATGGAAAGATCTAACCGCGAGACAAAAGATTTATAGTGGTTCGGCTACAAGGACACCTTCCTTGCCCTACTCCGCTCCCCGAGCACCTAACTCAAGAGTTTTCTTCACTATGTCAACAAGCTCCCTTATGGCGGAGAAAACCTTACACAACTATTGCTTACACCGGTTTAACGACACAAAGCTAGATGTCGGGTTCTAATCGTAGCTAGAACCAATCTCACAACTTCTACACAACTGCTTCACAATTTATTCACAACGGCTTCATGACTTCTTCACAACTTCTTCACGACTTCTTCACAACTTCTTCACAACTTCTTCACACCGGCTTCACAACTGCTTCACAACCTAGCATTACTTATGTACTCTTCTACTTCTTTACACCTTCACTACTTACACACCTTAACTTCTTCACAACTTCACTACTTACACACTAATCTAGCTTAAGCAATTATGCTCACACCTATCTAACAAATATACACAACTTATACAAAAATGAATGAATGATTATACAAACAACTTAGGTAGAAAGATGATACTAAGTTGCAATATTTCTTCTCTAGTTGTTGAAGGAGTATTCTTCTTTTGCACTTGAATGGTAGAAGCTTGGATCACTTGGAAACCAATGCTTAAGAATATATGATCAAAGGATTTAGAAAGGATTTGGAAGGATAAGAAGAGATTTAGAACAGAAGGTTTGGGGGTGCAAAAGGTGAGAAAAAAGTCTAGAGAAAGTCCAGTATTTATAGGCAAAACTGGACAACTGGAGGAGCGGGGCGGTCCCCTTAAATAGGGGGGCGGTCCCCTTAAAATTAAGGGGGCCGCCTAGTATATTTAAGGGGGCCGCCCTACTGTACCGTTGCCCAGTTTTGTCTTTTTGTGGGGAAGGTTTTTCTGGAACATTTTTGCCATTTTTGGTTGAAAATTTGAATTCATAAATTTATAATGGATTAAAATTTTTTTATTTAATACCAAAAATGATTTTCTAAAAGATATAAAATATTTGTGTCATTTTATAAAAAATCAAGTGATTAAGAAAATGTTCCTTTGATCATATAATGCATTAGGCATTTGTTTATTCATACCTTAAGTGATTGAGTTGTAGAAATGAATATTTACAACTAAATACTTGTTTATTTAATAAGTTTATGTTTAATGAGTTTATATTTTGTGATTATCAAAACATAGAGTTATCAAGAAGTATTAATAATGTTTTTAGACATTATTTATATCAACACCTAATAAGCCATTTTTAAGCACTTCGTATAAGCTGATCATATAAGCTCACTTATTATGTTTTTTTAACCTTAAAACAAGCCCAATGATAAGCGCACTTAGCCCTTAAACGCAATGGATCATAAAATCTTAATGGGCTTTGGTTCTAAATCGTTGAAACCCATTTAGCTTAAAAATAAGCACTTCGGCCAATAAGCAGTTTATATAGACTCCAATAATCTATATAAAGTTAGTAAAACTCTCGGATAATTTTTTCTACTTTTTTTTTGATTTTTGGACTAAGTTTGCAAAGCATATTTACTATTAGGGTTAAAATTGTAACTTTCAAAAAAATAGGGTACAAACTGTCAAATCAGTATCTTATGGGTATAAAAGGATAAAACAATAACTAGAAGTTATAAAATGTAAAATTTGACCCTTTTTGGACTAAAAATGTAACCAAGGACTAACGGTGCAAAACTAACTCCGTTAGGGTAAAAAGTGTAAAAATTGTATAAGTACAAGGACCAATCAGTAACTTTATACCATTTTCAATTATATTTCATATTTTACACTTTTTCACACAATCACGTGTATTTGTACTATTCGTTTTAATATATATAAACACGTTACGTTATATTTATATAACGAATTTTAACGATTTAACTTAACGTTTTGTTTCACCACTTTCAAGGAAACGATATTTATGGAACAAATGACATAAAAATAAGATAATATTATATATAATATTATTTTTGAACTTTAAGCATATCACACACTTACATCACAAACCAAATTGTTATCTGTTACTCATTTTCACAATCACTATTCATATTAAGTCAAATTCTCAGACTTTACCATTATTCAGGTCATGTGTTGGAGCCGTTCCCATAATTCACTAGATTTCACTTTTCACCTTGCCAGTTACGCTCAAGGTGAGTAATAGCCCCACTATTACTCTTTAATACTCATTTTAAACTACTTGGGGTGAGAAACATGCTTACTTTTATGGACTACTTAAACAATGCTTTTGTTTGACAAATTATTACCTGCTGGCCTAAGTACTGTATCCCAAATTTATGCCCATGCTCATGTACCGTTAATTCCTGCTAGGAAGCACGAGTGATATAAATAGATCTATTGAGGGTGACACCTCCATCCATGTTGGGATTCAACAGTCCGGATTGGACAAACGGATGTATACCATGTCGAATTATAAGTGACTAGGGATAGAACACTTGTCGCGCCTTATTATTACATGAACACTTTTCATGCAACTGTCATAGCTTCGGTAGCATGAAACTTAGCACAGTGTAATAGTACTTTTGTATACATTTCGCACTTTGAAATGTTAACTCATGAACTTACTGGTCAAACTTTACTGCTTTATGTAAACCTATGAACTTACCAGCTTTAGCTGACTTTTAACATGTTTTTCTCAGGTGTTTAGTTATTGATATATGATGATGCAAGGCAGTACTTGACAGGGGCATAGGCAAACTTTTGGAGTGTACACATAACACTCATGACCAGAGTTTTTGTACTATGGGACAACTAATAATTATTATGGGCCTTGTTTTCCGCATTTCAATTATGTAAAACTTATGATTTAATTAATGAAGCTTTTTAAAACGGATTTGATAAATTCGTTCTCTATTACTTGTTTTGTGATCCAATTACGTAGGACCCCAGATATTATTTCCGTTGCGATCTGATTTGGGGGTGTTACAACACTCGTTGAGCTAATCGGTATTATAGTATTTACTATATTTTCCCGCCAAAACCCAACCAACTTGTCTGTTGGTGAAGGGTTGTGACTCTTCCAACATGTCTGTTGGTGAAGGGTTGTGACTCTTCGGATTTAACCGAATTTAACTACTTTTAACCTCTCTTAACTGTCAAGTTTATGTTATTTAACAGATAACATTGGTCTCTTCAAAACATACGAATTCACACAATTCTCTCTGTCTTGCTTTGTTCTCTTGTGCCTAGAAACAAAGTGTTCTTTTCGAATTATCCTGATAAGGATTTTGTGATACCCAGGCACCAATAGGGTCGAAATACTTTATACTGAAAGTGAACTTACACGATTCGTGAAGATATCCAAGATTATCATCACCCTAACCCAATTTACTAACAAGCACTACATCACCATTTAGCACACCACCAAACTTACCACCTTTTAGGTGCTATGGCACGACCAAACCCACCACAATCCCATCTTTTTACCAATTTAATTAAAAACAAGATTAAACTTTTATTCATAATTTAAAAATATTACATTAATAATTATAAACATAAACTTATAAAATTATAACATAAAATAATAATCTAAATTATACTTCCCCTTGATTGTTTGCATCATCTACAACACCTTTTCGAGGTGGATTCCACTTAAGTAATCAACGGAGCTCATATAGCACAATTCGTCATCTTGTCGTTGTTTTTGTTGTTGCATGGCGGACACTTGTTGCTTTAATTCGTACTTCTTTTGTTGCATTTCCATTTCTTAATTGCCTTTTGATCTCAAGAAAGGTGTCGTGATCTAATCTTTTCATTGTCATAAACGACGATGTTTACTGGTGGTGAAGGATAGAGACGGAAATTTGAATTGGGGGTTTGAACGTTTGGTTGTTGACCAAGATGCACCCACCGCGTGCGATGGTGCTTGGTTTTCTGGGGTTTCGCGTGTGGTGCCACCACCTTCAATAGTGCTTCGCGTAAGTCTAAGACTCGAGAGAAATGGTTAATTTCATTCATTACGGAGTATCATTTTTAGTTATGTGTTATAAAGTTGACATATGTTAACCCGAACTGATTCACAATCGGTTACTTACCTAAGTATTATTTTTAGTATACAAGACATGGTTAAATCAAGTTAAAATTCTTTATGCGACTTCCAAGAAGGAGGCGATTCATCATGAGGATATCGTTGCTTCGGTGCAAAGTTTGCCTCTTCAATGGGTTTCACATCGGGCTCATAAGAATTGATTCTCATCAAATAATTGATTCAAGTCCCCGAGTACCGGTTGAATGATTGCATCTTAGTGTTCTTTGGTTCCTCCATCTCATATATATAGGCGTTCTTTCTTGGGTGCCTTTGTTTAAATGCTTTGAGCGTGTTGTATAGCTAAGTTTATTATTTCAGCATTTTTATTTGTCCTTAGAGGCCTGCTAACATTCTTGGTTATCAATGCTTTCTGCAAACAGTATTCTAAAATATATACATTTGATACAAGAAAACACAAGCTACAAGAAAGCACTACTATATGTTGTGTTTGGAGTTTTAAAAGTAGCATGAATATTTGTATGAAGATTAAAGTGGGAATATTGAAAAAGCAATTCCAATAAACGGCGCGTAACATACAAACAAACTTAAAATAAACTAACGGCACAGCGTTAGCGGCACTTTTTTAGTGCATTATACTATAAAGAAAAAGTTTTAACGGGGTGGTCAGCGCCGTTAAATTTTGGAAGCGACAAAACAATATCAGTCTTCAAGTGTTGTTTTCGTAAGCTTTCCTGTTTCTCACGCTACACGAACTTTTTTTCTTATTTTTCTTAATGCGTCTTCAAGAAATAATCACATACCCCGTTAAGTGCGTTGCAACTATTTTAAATGATGATTCATTGGTTAAGCTATAATGCTATATAGCTTTTGACCTACTGGGAACACTTTATACTAAAACGTTTTAGTAAATCAATATTATGTGCTTGAGTCTTTAAATTGTGTATATTTGCTAGGATGTAATCTGTTAGGCTAGTGGCCAAACGATGATGTTCGTAGTTTGAGATCATAATGATCTTGGTATGAGGTTGTGGGTTGGAATGTAGTTCTAGCATGTTATATACGTTCAGGTCTTGGTGCTCGTTTGTTTTTAGTTGTTGGCGGTCATGGATTTTTACGTTGTATTGGTCGTGCTCTAGATATGTGGCTCATAATGGTTCATTTCATGCCTAGCAAAGGATTGGATTGTCATGTCCGGCCGATTAATGCAGTTTTGGTACCAAATGACTTGTGTTCCAATTGTACCCCATGTGTGAAAATGCTCTTATATTAATATGTTGCTAGTGTTTTATCTATATAGTTAATTCTTTCAACAACAAGAAAAAGTTCCTATGCTAAATAAAATTAAACCAACGTATGTCTTAAAATATACACCATCTAGTATTCTAGTCACACGATTTAAACAAAATACTTTTGAAATACTTTGAAACAAAGTTGTAATATCTTCTTAAAGACTCCACAAAAAACACAAATCAAAAGTATCTCGGGCTTTATTGCAAACATTTAAATACCCCAATAGTTGGAAGTTGAAACACAAAATCACATGAAAAGAAGTAAAGAACCAATAACAAAAGAGGTGAGTTTATTCACACCCTCCCATAAGGAAGGTATCAAATTATTAGATGCATCGCTGACTTGTACGGTGTGCATCACGAGTTGTACGGTTTGACTAAACTCTTCCTGATGTAACAACATATGGGTATTTATAACATATCCCTAACAAAAAATGAAGCACTCCCCCACTTGTGTACTACAACAAACAACATTACACATCCTGAGATGTACTTTAATATTTTGAGAAATGATAGACCCATTCACAAAATACATAAAATAATTTTCACACGCTGACGTGTCAGCGGATGATTGGTTTAATAAGAGAGAGGGAAAAGAAAGTGTCAGGAAATACACAAATCACTTACTGACACGTTAGTGAGTGAAATTTTTATGTGGATTTTATAAGTGGGTCTAGCATAGCCCTAATATTTTGAACCACTTTCCTATGAAACTTACCGTGGGCCCACATAAAAACCCTCAATAAAACCCTCCTCACACTTCTCTTCATTCGCCCACACACAAGCACCAAAAAACACACAACACAAAACATCATGCAACTATCAGTTTTCCTAGCCTTATTTCTCCCATGTGCTGGCATGAGTCTCGTTTTTATTGTGTACGTTTGTTTGCTATGTTACGCGGCTCGTTATCACCAGCAACAACCGAATACGATAACAAAGCCTGTTACCGAAAATGGCTTATCAAAAGGCGAGCTAGAAAAGTTACCTATTACTAAAGGGAAAGATTTGGTGTTAGGGAATGAATGTGCTGTGTGTTTGGACGATGTGGAGCCTGAACAAGAAGCTAGGATGTTTCCTGGTTGTAACCATGGGTTTCATTTGCAATGCGCGGATACTTGGCTTGCTAAGAACCCTGTTTGTCCAGTTTGTCGGAACAAACTGGACCTAGGGTTCTTTGTTCCTCCTGAAACAAACCCGTGTTGAAAAAGCGATTTGTCGCGGTTTTTAATCTTTTCTAGAAATTTTGATAGTCATTATTTTAGTTTTAATTTTTTCTAATGTAGCTAGTGATCGATTAGTATTTGTTACGTAGTATTTAATTGATTATTCTCTATTAAAGTTTATGTTTTTAGGTGTTACTTACACTATAATTAAGGTAAAAAGTTGGTTTTCGGGCATGAACATGCTGTAGAATATAGGGCAAGTGCAATTAACGTGCCGATGTTTATTGATTATGGTAAAAAACAGTTGTAAATGTTGGAACATAGCTGTAAACTTGGTAAGGAGTGATTGGGGGATTATTAGGTGGCATTTACTTCAAAAAAGTATCTAGCCTTGGGCGATTATGTAAATTTGGAGATATTTTCTTTTAGTTTTACGTACGACGCAAATGCGTATAGTTGAAAGAAAACAATATTTTTTTTGTTACAAAATATTTTGTACAAAACAAAAAAAATAAAAATTACGTTTAAATCAAACTTTTCCCAACATATTTTCTACATAACAAAAAATATGCATTTCAAACTTAACAAAGGAAAACTACAGAACACATTTTGTGTTTTCGTTGTAATTCCTCTTCTATTATTCAAAGCAGAAAATAGTGTCATATGAACATGTTTTTACGATTTTTTTTTTTTTTTTTTTTTTTTTTTTTTTTTTTTTTTTTTTTTTCAAAACTGAAAATAAAAAATTTAGAAAATTTTCTCCAATCTAACGCACTCTTAGCTTCCATTAAAATTAAAGTCGTTCGTTTGAATGGCCATGGATAGCCTTTTTTTTTACAAAACTGAAAATAGAAAATTTAGAAAATTTTCTCCAATCTAACGCACTCTTAGCTTCCATTAAAATTAAAGTCGTTCGTTTGAATGGCCATGGACAGCTCTTTTTTTTTACAAAACTGAAAATAGAAAATTTAGAAAATTTTCTCCAATCTAACGCACTCTTAGCTTCCATTAAAATTAAAGTCGTTCGTTTGAATGACCATGGACAGCTTATAACCATAATGATTACTACCATTCAATTAAAGGCATAGACAATAGCTTGTCTACTAAGCATTATTCCATTCATTTTAAACTGAAAAATTACAATAGAGAATATTAACAGAATTACCTCATGTATGGGTGGTCAAAACTTGTTTTTCAATTAAGAGGTAAACCAAATTCTTGATTTGTACCATATTCTTGCATGACAGTCATACACTCATAACCACTAAATTTTCATTCTATGAAAAACAGTAATTCGCATGATAAGAAACCAAAGAATTGGCGATATTGTTGGGCTCAAAATAGTTAAGATTCTAATATAGCAAGTTAAGAACATATAGTTTAAACGGTCATTAATTAATCATAGCTCAAGTTTATGATCAATAATATTCTAATTATGGTTAGCATTTTCTAGTCAATGAACTTAGCAATGGAATAGTCTACGGTGCAATGAGAAAAAAAGTTAAAGAATATTGATTGTGAAAGAGTGGTTCAGTGGTTGTGGAATTTACGTTGAGCAAACGCGCGGCTAGTTTGAGTATGAATGAGCCAATGATGTGTTTGATTGGGGTAATAAATAAAGGTTTGGAATTGTTGGAATATAGCTGTTAAAGGGCTTTAATGGATGGTGATGGTGGGTCGTGAAAACTCAAAAAAAGGTTACTACTGTATTATTAATGTCCTTAACTAAACCAAATGGCAAAAAGGCAAATATATTTTTCGCCATATTGTCAATGAACATGAGTACATGACAATATGTTTCTAGTAAAGGATTGTTGGATACATTAAATCAAAAACTTTGACATTTAGGTGATGTATGAAAACTCTTATACAAACTTCCCAATGTAAATGCGATGATTGTTGTTTATCCTAGCTTATAAGTGTAGGATGTAGGATGTATGATGTCTCCATATACAAACTTTCAACAAATTAAACGAGTACAATACTCGTGCGTTGCCGGGTACGCCAATGCAATAATAACATTCAGATATAGTTATCTGAATGTCAGTCTTGTAAGATTATTAGTGAAACTTTTAGCAGCAGTTTGTGACACTTTAGCGACAACTTATTCACCTTAACTTATTGATCGTATTCAAACTTGGAGAGTCTTTTTCTTTTTCAACCACATGAAAATCAAATTTTTTACATCGTTTGTAGAAAAATAGGTAATTTGACAAATACAAATATCTTTTTAGTATATGGCGATATATGTTTGCTAAAATAGGCATATTTGTCTTGTCTCAAATATTATATATCATGAAAAACAACCAAATAGTCGATGCTACGTACTAACAATCATACACGAATCAATTTTTAAAGAATCGTAGCAAAAAAATACATACTGTATAAACAATAAAATTGGAGCGAAAAAATTATATTATCACTCAATATTATTATTTGGGAATCTTTACTATTAGGATCGGTTTGATCCTCATTAAACCTGTACAAAACCGGTGAAAACATACAAAATAAAAAAATACAACAGTAGATTGATCTTGGACCAAATGTTCCTATACTCATTTGATACACAACATCCTCTCCGTCATACTCGTGTTTTTAGTTTCCTGAAGTTTTACCATGTCCCGTTCCATATATGCATGATCAGCACTTCAGCAGTAAGCCAGTAACAACACAGTTTTGAATATTAGATATCACTCGTATATGTTGCTTGTGTGGATCCTTTTCTGGACACATTTAAGTTACCATGTCAAGCAATAGCAAATCAAACGGATTATCTCCAAAACTAAAAATTGTGCTTTACCTTTAGATAAATGAATTGTCTAACAAGTGCTCTGAGGGCATTAGTCAATTAATTTATCTCGAACTTTCCTTTTAAATTAAAAAATGCATTTACTACGCATTTATTAAACTTTTAAATTACCTTAATTAATTGAGATTTTTAATTTAATAAGCATAAAATTTTCTTATTTAATCAGCTAATGAAACCGACCATGTCTAACCCGTATACACTTTTTAAATGACACATTTAAAAAAAATCGGATTTATCCTTGTTTATAATATTTGGGCATAAGCATAACGTACTGAAGATCCTATATTTTCTCACTTGAGGTGAGTCGCTAATTTGTGAATTAACGTGGTAAGGATTTATCGAAAATTTGATCTAACAGTTGTAAATAATTAATTTTCTCACTCATCGTCCACAATAATATATAATATAATATAATACGAATACAAAGTCACACTAGTCTTTTTCGAATGACAAATTTGAACTAACACTCTAGCAAGAAGAAGCTAATAGAAAAGAAACAAAGTTACAAGGAAACAGAAAGAGAGTTTCGAGGGTTACTAAATCACTTGATACAATTAATTTTCTTTTCTTTCTAAATATACTTAAAATCCAGTTGAAGAAAAAACTTAGTGTCATTAAGGACAAGCTCTTTTCTAAATATACAAAAGGGAGCATTCCTAAAACGTTAAAGGATTCATACAGTGGTTCGAACAACAACATCAAGGGCATAAGGTTTCGTCAAGCTAAGTCACCATATTCGATATTACTTTGTCCGATTTTTGATTTTTGAATCAAGTTTTAGTAGCTATCTATGCAATTCTTCTTTTAATTTAATATGTGACTGAGAATGTTATGTAACGATTACTAACGAATACCAACACTCCGTCTGTTAGAGCACTATTAAAAAAGTTGCTTTATTAGTTTATTTCTACTTTAGTAACAAGTACAAGGAGAGTAACAAGTACAGGAAGCATTACGGGATATTTGCAAATTTGTTTTGAATCTAGCATTGTTTCTTAATACTATTAGTAATAGATAGTAAAGTATCAAACTAAATATTTAATTTGGACCAAATGGGCTTGTCGCAGTGGTACCATTCCTCCTTTGCAAATGCTCTGTTGATCGGTTATAGAAGGCCTTTGGAGAATGACCAGGGTACGATCCAAACTCTTAGCTAATTAGGTCGCTAGGACATGAGCTCATTGTCTGGGACTGAGTCCTCGGGGAAAGGTCCGGTTGGCATCACAAGATGCATGGGGATCGGGGTGTTCCCACTGATTTACCCCTTTTGGAGTATTATTTAATTTTGCATAGGAATGATGATGGGTTCTTGAATCATACTCGTCTTTCCGAAATTTAACACGAACCTCTGATTTCTGGTTTATAAAAAAACAGTATTGACTAATGCTGCACCCTTCATTTCCACTTTCAAAGCCATTTTATGGAATCAGTCAGAGCAGACGTATGACCAATGTTTAGTCAAACCAATTATCAGATACTCTATTCTTATATTGTTTGTTTAATAATTTGGATTAATATTATATTTTACGTTACTGATCATTCTTTTGGCTACTCATTCTTTTTCTTTTTCAATGCATCGGAAAAAGTCGGTTGCCAAGATAGTTCGATCGATTTGGAGATATAGGTTGCCCACTGTGGGGCTTTGTTGCCAAATGGGTCGCCGGTGCTAAATTTGCAATATGGGTCGAGAAACCAACCGATATTTAACACACAAAACTCACACAAAATTCCAAAACATATATATATATATAGATGGGTCACCACTGTGATGAGAGAGATGAATATGGGTTGAAGAGAGAGAAATCTGAGGTGGCAGCCGGAAAGATGATGCAATATGGATTAATATTATATTTTTTTACGTTACTGATCATTCTTTTTCTTTTTCAAATGGTGCAGCTCCTTAAACTTTTTGGGCTCATTTACGGTTGCTCGTCTAAGCATAAAAAAGGTTTTAGAGAACATATCGTGACAAGAAAAAAGATTTTTTTTTTTTTTTTTTTTTTATGGGATTTAATCGATTTGAAATAAATTTAGTTTGTTAAATCTAACATACAAAAAGCAGCTGAGGGAGTAAAAAATTGCGAAAAAACTAGAATAGTAAGAAATGATGAAGCGGTTTTAGGGCACTAGGAGTCATAATTTTGAATCATCCATACCTCCCAAATTCAGCCAATAAGCTTCAGCCAACTCATTCCCATAAATTCTCATACCTCCCAACCTAATTCACTGGCGGCGCATAAATTCTCATACCTCCCAATTTTTTTTTCCTTTTTTCTTTTTAATATTTAAACTAAACAATTTTTAATAACAACATACAGTTTCATTAATACAAAAAATAAAAAGTCCATTACATGATAAAAATAAAAATACGACATAAAAAAAAAACGAATTACATTATAATCGAAATTAAAACTAGAACTAATACACATCTAGAAATTACATGGCCAACCATATTTTGCTGCGAGTTGGCGTTTTTTGTTCTTTACCCACTCCAACATAATCGGATCTTCGATGTGGTCATGCGGCTCCATGTAGTACTTGAAGTCTTGCCTCTCCTTTTTGTCTTTAGCTTGTTCAATTTGGATGTCCAAAAGTTGTTGTGTCTTCTCCGTGAGATCCGTCATCATTTTTTTCTTCGCTTCCGCATAAGAGTTGACGGTTTCAACAACACTATCCGCCCTTGACAACATTTCATCAACCTTTCTTTTCCCTTTTCTTGAACGCGTGGGGGTTGAGCCCTCATTTAAATCTGGGATGACATTATTTTGATCGTTGCTATCCGTCTCATAGTTCCCCCCCTCGGATGACTTTCTTCGCTTGTCGGAGTGTGTTGAAGATGTCTCGGTAACACATTTTTGTTCTACCCATTTAGCTTCGTCTTTGACCACCAACCATGCCGCTTGGTGAGTAAACGGTCTTCGTGTTTTCGTGCTATAATCAGTCATAGCGTTTTTCATAACATCCATATCATTACATCCGCTCTCCCGTAGACGAGCCTACAAAAAAAAATATAAGTTCGAATGTTAAAAAAAAAAATAAATTAAATAAAATAAAAAATGAACCGAATTTAAAAAATACCGATTGGTGGTACAAGCCGTTAAATACACCCATGTTTATGTTCATCGTATTCCACTTTGTGTTTAAACTATGATGAGTTCGAGTTGTTCCGCCCATGAGTGACCCGAAATGCTCTAAAATCCGTTCCCAAAACTTGTCTCTACGTTGTTCATTCCCGACTACTCTACATGTCGAGATATAAACCCATGCCTTAGCCAAAGCTTCTTCTTCCTCTTGAGTCCAAGGGATTTTATCAGCTCGACTCTTCACTTTATTTGTCGGAACATCATGCACTTCTTGAACCTCATCATCTAAAAAAAATAAAATAAGATTGAATGTAAAAAAAAAAAAAAAAAAAAAAAAAAAAAAAAAAAAAAAAAAAAAAAAACGAATGTAAAAAAACCAAAAAAAAATTACCGTTAGGAAGTTCTTGTGTTTCGGGAACAACTTCATCTCGATAGTTAAGCATCGGATCAAATTCAAGCTCCGCCGTTTGATCAATCACGTAGTCCCTTGGTTGCATCGGTGGAGGGTAGTAAACATGGGGAGTCGATGGTTGAGGGAGTCGGTGGTTGAGGGTAGTAAGCTTGGAGAGTCGGTGGTTGAGGGTAGTAACCTTGGTGACTCGGTGGAGGAGCAACTTGACTTCGAACACCTCGGCCTCGACTTTTAGACCCGGATGAAACATTTTTTTGTTTTCTTGAATCCATGGAAGAGTTTTTAAATTGTTGTGTATGTTTTGGGTTGAAGATAGATAATTTTTTGGGTTGAAAATATATATAGGGAAATATTTTTTTTTTTTTTTTTTAGACCTCAACGTTAACTTTTTTTTGAATTTAATTGACATTCAACGTTCACTTTGAGCATTTAAGAGGATTGCAACGTTCACTTTTTTGATTGAAATGAGTTTATGGTCTGCGGTTTGCCAAGCCGCTGGTGAAACATTTTTGTCATAAATTTGGAACCGGCGGCGGTGTTACCGCCGTTTTCGACCAAACCGCTGGCCATACCGCTGTGACTCCGAATCCTCTTAGTATTAGGTAACCTAAAAAATACATGAGAGATATCATATCTTAGGTTTTTTTTTTTTTTTTTTTTTTTTTTTTTTTTTTTTTTTTTTTAAGTTAAAGAAAGAAAATTTGCGAGAATTTTCAAACTGAAGTCGCATGATTGGTTGTTGGTAATTGAATTATGATAGAATTTGTGATTAATTTACATGTCAATATACTAAAACTAGAATATAGACCTGCGAGTTTCGCGGGTGGCAATAAAAAAATTGTATTGTAAGTAAAATAAAGTCATATTAAAAAACAATTAAACTATCTTGTTTTGACAGCAAAACGCAGCAACCAAACTGTCATTTTGACAGCACAATAGAAACAAAATATCCCCACTTTTGACAAATAAAATGGCAACCAAACAGCCCTTGTTATGACATTAAAAACAACAACCAAATAACCCCTTTATTGACAGCAAAAACAACAACCAAAAACACTGTTTTGACAGCAAAAACAGCAACCAAACACCCCTTTGACAGCAAACACAGCAACCAGACAGCCCGTTTGACCGCAAAACAACAACCAAACACCTATAGAACAAAAAACTTATAATTAAATGATTCCAAATTAACATTGCTTACCTGTTTGTCGAGCATTCTTGAGAAATCCTTGAGAACGTTTCCTCCTTAGAGTCCTCTGTCGTAAATCTAGAGAGCATATTGCTTTACATCTTTTTCTTCATGAGCTTGTAAGCCGTGACTTATCTGAATTTATAGAAGATCATAAAGATCATGGTCATTTATAATTTATCAACACCAGTTAAACGGAAATATCTTTAAACAAATGCAACACCCATCCCATTCTTTTAAACCAAAAGCACCGGTCTTTCAGTTCACATATGATAACAGATATTACATGGGAAAATATGTGCATAGACCCCAAATTATTTTTAAAGCAAATTAGCCATTTGTAGTATTGATGAAACTGTTTATATTCTTATTTAGAGTAAGTTACAGACTACAGTCAATAACACTCATTTGCTCAACATCTGACCAAACTCTGCAAGTTTTAAAACACATACAAATTGATTCGGAATAAATATTTATAGGCTTTCTTGAGTTGATATTAGCACATTTAGTACCTTCAAACTCTAACCATCACCTGTAAGAGGTCTAAGACCAAAATTAATGTGATAACATTGATTCAACACCTAGTTGAATATCAAAACATGCGATTGAACATCCTCAACATGTCTTACGCCAACTAAGCTATTATTACAACATCAAGACATCCAATCTGAAACTTGATTAGGGTTTATAAAAATTGAAATTAAAATTAAAGGGTTGTTTGGTTGTTGTTTTTAATGGCAAAACCCCCAATTTGATTAGGGTTTATAAAAATTGAAATTAAAAAAATACAAACTATACATACCAACATATTAGAATTAAGTAGAACTAAACATACCTGAACCAAAAACAATTTCAACCTACACGAATTTGACTAACGATTGTAATGGGTAATAAGTATTTGATGTTGAATCGACGGCAATCTGAAACTCCATACTCGTAATATGAAGCTTCAAATAAACAAAACACCTAATCTGAAACTCCATACTCGTAATTACGATGGTCTCTACATATATTACACACAAATAAATAGTGTATACATAGATGATGGACTCATCTTTAATCTTAAAAAAATGTAAAGTTGTTTATATTTCGGTTAGTGGTGTTTCAATAAACATATCATAACTTTTAACTTCTACACATTGCAAAATATTACTCCGTATTTTAAATGTTGTGCTTAAAAATATTGGCAGGTGTATTGATTGGTATTATCTTAATATTATAAGGTCTATTATGAAAATATTGAAAAGTTTTTACTTGAACATGACGTAAGCACGGAAAGGAGTTGTGAAAGAAAATGCATTAGCAACTGACACGTGCATATATGACGCATATATGATGTCAGTAATAGGGTCCATGACATTCAAAAAAGTTTTCATTTATTATATATAAAGATTGGTTTAAGTGGAGGAGGAAGAGTTTTATAAGTTTGGAATTACCATTTCATCATTGAAGTTTTGATTATAGAAAAAGTGGTATTTGACTCACTAATGCTTTTTATTGATTGCCATGGTAACATAAATGGTTGCAGTTTGTACGTTTCTAAAGGATATATATAATCAATATGGAAGATGCGCCTTTTTAATCATGATTATCATGTTCTCATTTTTAACCAGAATAACTAAAGAGTAAACACGAATTAAAATTAGGACTATGGCCGAGACTAGAGGTGCAAATAAGAACCGGTTTTTTTTTAACTGGTCCAATAAACCAGACTCGGTTTAAAAAAAAAACCGATTTTTTAAAAACCGAACCGGTTAGACCGGTTTTCGATTTTGATAGTGGACCGGTTTTTTACCGGTTTTAACCGGTTTTTTCAAATAACCGGTTTTAACCTGTTTTTTCAACACACCTACCCGAGACCCGTAAGGATCTAGAAGGCAGACACTGTGGTCCTTGTCCTTCTAATATCAAAACAGAAAAACAAGATAAGGGTCTCTTTGTGTTCGGTTATATTGAAATCAGAAAAAACCAAAGAGGAGATTTGTTCGTGGATTACAACCTTCGTTCATAGGGGTTTGGAATATAATAAATAATAAACAAATAAACTTTCATAGGGGTTTGTTTGTGATTCAGATCTGAAAGAAAAACAAAGGGACGAAAATTTTTGTTGGCTGCATTTTTTGGATTAGGGTTAGTGTGTGTAAGAGTTTTTTTAGAGTTGTTGTGTGATAAGGGTGTGCTATATGTCCGAAATTAAGGGGTTGTTAAGATTAATTATTTTTGGACTTGGGCTCGTAATTTCAGTTGGCCGAAAATTTAAAAGAATTGTATTGGTCTAGGTGACTTTCATTTGGGCTGCTAATCCAAGAAGGACAAATTGTCATACAATTTTTTTGGTTAACTTGCTTAGATACGCTAGTATGAGTTGATTTTTGGTGTTAGTGTGCACTATTGTGCTAGTTGGTTGGTCTTCGCATACTGATGTAACCCGAAAAAAAAACCGAATCCGAACATTTATAACCGAAAAAAACCGAACCGGTAAAAAACCGATAAAAAAACCGATTCCGAAAATTTATAACCGAAAAAAACCGATTCCGAACATTTATAACACAAAAAAACCGATTTCGGAAAAACCGAAAACCGGTTTTAACCGATTTATTTGCACCTCTAGCCGAGACTAGTCACTAGTCCTAACTGTCCCAAGCCTGGCATGGGTCAAGCCCAAACTAAAATGCCCCTTTTATGACACAAGATCAGTTAAACTTAGTTTAAGGCCTCAAGATCAGTTGCGTTTCTAAACCTTGTTAATACGTACTACCTTCGTCTCATATTAAGTGTCCACTTTGACTTATTTTAGTCTTTCTTGTTCAACTTTCACCTTAAATTCTATTATTTGTGTTATATAATACTTGATGCAAAATATATGAATGGATTGGGTTTTAAAAGTATTTTCATTGGTATAATTTTTATCAAGAATTATATAGCACAAATAAAAGTATTTACGGTCAAAGTTAAACAAGAAAGACTAAAAAAAAGTCAAAGTGGACACTTAATATGGACGGAGGGAGTAATATTTACTATTTACATATTTGAATCTTATGTCATGCAAAGGTTGACAATACTGGAGATCCACGTTATGTTTCATGTAATTGGTTTTCCAATTGATGCCTGAGAGTTAAAGATTGATCGACATAGGCCAATACATGTAATATGATGCAACAATTCATTCTCGGTGGTGTCCAAGAATATGCATGATAACATGATAAGATGGTATCATCATCAATAGGTTTGGACCATTCAGCAAGATAGGTATAATGCAAAATAAGCTTTATATCATTGGCGTCCCCGAGATGTACCAGCATTAAAGGGTACAAAAAGCGTCATGAAGGATTCAGATATTTTCCGTATGAATATAGATAACTTATCCAAGAAGTGGAACTGTAGGGTTGATATTTCCTGCTGCATTCAAGCTAATACATGGAACACATAAAACATGGCAAGAGGACTCGAATTAAGAAAACGTGACCCAACACTCTCTACGGCGTAAAGACATGTTTCAAGCTAAAATTTTCAGCCTTTTAGTGAAATGAAATATATATGAGTTACAGAGTATTACGTTGTCTTACTTATAAAAATTCATTCTTAATCCAAGTGTTTGTTACAAATGATACTATATAGTAAGGATATTTAGCTCTTATTGTGATGATAGACAATATCGAGGAGTTAGCCGAGGAATACATGGAACACGTGGAACATGGCAAGAGGATTCGAATTAAGAAAACGTGACCCAACACTCTCTACGGCGTAAAGACATGTTTCCCCCTACGCAGTAGAGCTCTGGAATAAGTAATTGTTAGTGCGTCTTAGTGCTTACGCTGTAAAGGGGGAAAACCCCTTACGCCGTAAAGACCTCGATAGCCGAATTTACCTTTTATAGTTTGAGTCAGTTTTTACCATGTTTAGGTTATTTTTTCTCTAAGTTTTACTTCCATGTAAATATAGGGCTTGAGTTCAATGTTTAGGGATTCAATTATCAATAAAATTTTGACGTTTAGTTTTAAATCCTTTGTGATTTTGTTTAACCATTTGTTATGGTTTTATACACGCTTCCGTTCTGCATCATATTGATCTTTTGAACATGAAGCAAACCATCAACTCTTTGACATGAGGAACGTCTTACGGACTTATGGTTGTATTTATAAGTAATATATTGATTTAATTTCTCATTATACTCCGCCCGTTACAAAATTATTCATTACAGACAAATAAACACATCATTTAAGAAAAATGAAATTAAATCATGTAGTAAAACACAATCTAAAGATTCTTTTATTAACAAGAAACCAAAGTAGTACAAAACTATTCTCAAACAGAATCAATCAACCAATACAGAACTCACTTGATCTCAATTGATGCGTGGTTTTGCGACCTTACAACAGGTTTTACCTCTCGAGGGATCTCAAGAGGCTTGCAATCCCCACCAGGCAGTGTACCTGACCGATGTAGTATAGTGAAGTGGCAAGTACCGGGGGATTGATCGTTCTCTAGGGGAATAGTGTCGTTAGGATTGAAAAACTACTCTAATAGGTCTAAAGGTGATGGAAGATTCTTTTTGTATTTTTTTTATATTTTTATGAAAGCAAGTAAAATCTCGGGTTTGAAGGAGTGGGCGGAATTAGTTGCTAATCAATTAACCCAAATAACTACAATTGCAAATAAAATAAAAGAACTGAAAATAAAAAGGTTGTGAAACTTATATGGAGAGAAATGTGTTTACTTAGATTTCCTTACTCCCTAACTATCTTTTACCGGTTGATTAGTGTGTATTAATTGCGTGGATGACGGGTGTATTCCTTAATACCAATCGTGGGGTGGCGTACGTACTTCCCCAACTCTATAAGCTCCTACGTCACTCCTATGTCGAGCCGGCTAAGAAGCTCCTAACATGGGATCACTAGAATTCGCTCATGCATTAAATACAACCATAAAAACCTTAGTACGCATTGGTTCATGTTTCTTAAGACGTTCAAGCAAGTTACCGTATAGGAGGTTAGCGAGTTTTCTTAAGCCTAACATCGATAAACAATCATCCAATACAATTAATAACACACCAACAACCAATAATCAATAGTTAGGCTTCATTAGATCTAAGCAAACACAAGATAAATCTAGCCTAGCATGATAATTAAAAGACAAGAACAAGATATAATCAAACAACACATAGACATATTGAATGATTAATTGATTACTTATCTTCAATTAAACATGGGAGATCCAAGGGTATAAAACCCTTAAAAATGGCAGAAAATTCGTCTTAGGGTTTCTCCTCACAAAGTTGCACACTAATAACTAAAAATTGCAAAACTATATATAGAATTTAGGGGCTGACGGCGTCACGTTGTAGGAGGTGACGCCGTCACCTCGCCGCGGTTAGGGTTCCCGGATGGTCTTCCTGACGCCGTCCCTCTTTAATCATCCAAAATCCACTCTGGCGCGTCAAGGGTTGACGCCGTCACAATTGTGCTTGACGCCGTCTCTCTTTAACTTAAACCGTGACGGCCTTGATCACCTTAAAGGGTGACGCCGTCAGACTTCCATTGTAAAACTTTCTGGCGCGTCACGTGTATTTGTCATATCCACCTCTTTTGCCAAGCCGTGACGCCGTCAGGAGCAATCCTTGACGCCGTCACGTGTACTTTTCCAGCAGCTTTGGAGACTTTGTCGTTTTCTTCACTTTTATGCTCCAAAAACGTCCAAAATGCTTCCTTTTCCAGATTTCTTCTCCAAAGTACCTAAAAGGACAAAAGGAACGATTTAGGGCAATATTTGATCAAATAAATACGATTTAGGGCTTAAATGACCCCCTAAAAGCGGTACACTTTTCGCTTCATCAAATACCCTTACGCTTGAGATTTGCTTGTCCTCAAGCAAATGCGCTTTTATTCTAATCAAAATACAAGTTAGGGGTCATTTAACGCTAATATAAAAGTAATTACAACAAATAGTCGTTCCACTTTAATCATAATAAGCACGGAGATTACAAACTAGCACCTTACAAGTAGTGTTTAGATACTCACATCTCTCAGGTGTCATAAAAGTATATCTCATAAATGAAAATGAATAATATCTCTCACTACCTGTCATAGCAAATAGATTACCATAGGCTTGGGAAAGGATCAAAAACCTCCTCCACTAGGCGTAAGCACCTAAGATAAACTATCAAAGAGGGCTTTTAAATGGGTTATAATGTTAGGTGTAGGGATATAATAAACACGGTTTTGTTGGATAAGGGATATTTTACTGGTGGCGAGTTAAAGATCTTGGTTGATTACAAGTACAATATGGCGTTGCTAAGCCAAGACTAGACTCAACTTAAGCTAAAAACAAAATAACAAAAACATAATATAAACATAAAATGAAACGGGATGGTAGTCCGTATTTTTTTTTCTACTTTTCTTTTTCTCATTTTTTTGTATTTTTCTTGATTTTTTCGATTTTTTTTTTTTTTTTTTTTTTTTTTTTTTTTTTGCATACACTCTTGCCCTACCATCCAAAGTAATACATCGTAGGGGCGTTGCATTCCCCTTACACTTGAACTTTTACATAACTTTACAATTAACTATTCTAATGACTCGAATTAAGATAATCGAAACACTTGGAGTACTTTTAAAATATTTAGCACATATGAGGGTAATAATGTTGTTCTTCCCCATTACTTCATTACACTAGTACTTTACCCATGAGTCCCAATCGTCCCAAAACAATATGTACAAGGATATGACTCGACTTAGCAACCATGTAATCAATTAGATAATTAACTTGGGGTTTAAACAAATGTTGTCACAATAATGCACTAAAAAATGAGTGCATACAAGGTAGGCTAAGGCGATTTGGGTGTACATTTAAGTGGGGTGTAAACAAATTCTTACTTTAAGTAAAATGCTTAAAGTTAGAAATGAAAATATAGGCTCTGAGGGGTGTACTAGGGGTATCGTGTACTAAAAATGAGTACAACGCAAAGGGTGTGGGAGAATTACTTGACCAATGTAGCCAATGTAATTATAACGAAAACACAGGTGTAAAACAATGAGTTAATCCTAATGCCTCTTATCATGTAGTAAATCTAACTACACGAATGTAGTCTCACTTGTGGCCTCGGAATGGTCCTAACGCAAGTTCTAGAATCTAAGTGCTACCGGTACACATCATAGCATAAATGCTTTTCCTACCAATTCTAGGGGCGAACCTCACATATTTGGGGGTGGAAAATTTTTTAGTGGTACGGTTTTGTGCTAGTCATATAACTCCTATCCATGAGACGCTCATTAAGATCAAAGTTTCACTCCTATATGTTGTAAAAAATTTTAAATTTGGCACTAAAATTGCCTTAACAGGTATTTCTCTCAGTTTTATTACACATCTACCATTAAACAAACAAAAAAATCAAGCGTAATTGCATTCTCTAAAGTATCGTACTTTTACCCCCCCTTACACTTAAGATGAACATTGTCCCCAATGTTCAAATAACAAGATGTAAAAGTAAATAAGGTAAAAGAATGAAATCAAATACTCCCCTGATTCGTTTGGTGGATGAAGAGGTAACATGGTTAGATCTTCTTCCAAGAGAAAGTAGAAGCTTCAAGACTAAAGCATCGCCAAAAGCTTGATTCCACATACATCTCCTTGTCCAAAATAACCTGTTAAACCTGAGAAAACAAACACGAAAACCTGCATAACATCGGCGGGATAAATCTATATAAGGATATAATGCTTGTGGAATGATTATTTTGCAGATTCCTGGAGTTTATAAGTTAGAGATTTAATAAAAACCATGATTCCGGTAGAAAAACAAAACTTTCAAAAATTTCAGAAAATTAAAACCTGACGCCGTCAAAAATGATCTGACAGAATTCTCATGTTAAGTTTCCGGAAAATTTCTGGAAAAACCTATACCTTACTTCCTGGAATTCCTGCAAAACATCATTATGACTCGATACAAGCATTTGACTCAAACAATTACTAATATGTATGTTAATTTAATATTGTTATGATTCATGTTCATTTGTTCTAATAAACCGATTTGGATTTCCCTTACACTTATCTTTTGCAAAATACCTTTATATGTAGTTAAGACGAAGTTAAAAACAAGATAAAGCATTTTCACAATTTAGTTTTGAACATGAATCAATAATAATAAAAATTAAACATACATACGGAAGCAAATAAAATCAAACAAACAAATAAATAAACACACAAAGCAAATAAAGCTTGGGTTGCCTCCCAAGAAGCGCTTTTCTTTATTAACGAGTCTTGTAGCTAGACTCAAAGTCACGTACATTACGTTTTTTCATACCGCAACTTAAATGTGGTTTTAAAGTTTTTACTCACATTGTCATCCCATATGTATTCCGGACCTAAGGCCATGCATCCCGAATATTTAATCCTCTCTACATTGTGATTATTCTCACTCACATCGAATGTAGGGATATTGTCAACATCTAAGTCTTCAACACCCTTGAACTTTTCAAACTTATAAGGCATCTTATATTTAACACACTCGGCTACCTTGGAAAAAGTGATGATGCCCTCGTCCCTATCATAGATCATTTTAGATGTGTTGACGAATGGTTCACCCAAAACTATCTCACCTAAATGTTGGTCTATGATTCCTCTTACATCTTCTAAGATCATGAAATCACATCGATAAGTGAAGTTTTTAATGAAGACGTGTATGCCTCTAACTCTTCCAACAAAGTTACATAGTCGCTTGGGGTTATAGGGATCTTGCCTAGGTTCTAACTTAACGCTCATAATCCAATTGTAGTAAAGCCTAGACATGATATTCATTGAGGCCCTCAAGTCAATATAAGTATGCTCTCTAAACATATGACCAATCATGCATGGGACTTTCACATTCATATGGTTTCCTTTCCTAATTCATGGGTTTTTACGATACTTTGCGGGACAAGGATACTTCAAGAGGAACTTATGGTGACTTAACTCAGTTTTGGTTGGGAAAAAATTCTCAAAGAGTCTAAAGTCATTCCTAAGCTCGAAGTTATCTAGGCTTGTGCTGGTCCTAAACTTGATTTCACTCTTAATCAACTCATTGAGTTCTCTTAGCTCACTAATCTCATTAACAATCCTCTCACGCAACAAAGTAATCGCTTTAGGTAGAAAGAATCTAGCTAGGAAACGGGTGGTAAGATCTTTCCAAGACAAGATGGAGTTCATGGGTAATTGCCACAACCATTGCCGAGCATGGTCGCGTAGAGAAAATTGAAAAAGACGCAATCGGGTCGTCTCTTGAGTGGCAACATCAAGGTCTATGGAATCAATGATTTTGAGAAAGTCCATGAGATATTGATTAGGATCTTCGGAACGAAGTCCATGGAATGCGCATCCGCTTTGCACCAACCGGATGGTGTCGGATCGCAAGGGAGTAACATTGGCTCCTTGAGTGAGCTCAATGGTGTTTCGATAGCCATGGTGGCTAGGACGGGAGTAGTCTCCTAAGGTACAGGCTCTAGGAGGTGGGTGTTGTTGTGGTGGTGGGTTGTTGGGATCAAGGATATTACCGCCTTCCATGATGTCGGATGGTAATGGTTACGAACAAAGAAACGAAGAAAAAAGATAAACTAAAGAAAACCTAGAAAAACAAAATAAAAATCTCACTAGAAAGGAATCTAGTGAGTAGACGTAATAAAATAAAAATTCAACCTAAACAATAACTATTCCCCGGCAGCGGCGCTAAAAACTTGATGCGTGGTTTTGCGACCTTACAACAGGTTTTACCTCTCGAGGGATCTCAAGAGGCTTGCAATCCCCACCAGGCAGTGTACCTGACCGATGTAGTATAGTGAAGTGGCAAGTACCGGGGGATTGATCGTTCTCTAGGGGAATAGTGTCGTTAGGATTGAAAAACTACTCTAATAGGTCTAAGGGTGAGGGAAGATTCTTTTTGTATTTTTTTATATTTTTATGAAAGCAAGTAAAATCTCGGGTTTGAAGGAGTGGGCGGAATTAGTTGCTAATCAACTAACCCAAATAACTACAATTGCAAATAAAATAAAAGAACTGAAAATAAAAAGGTTGTGAAACTTATATGGAGAGAAATGTGTTTACTTAGATTTCCTTACTCCCTAACTATCTTTTACCGGTTGATTAGTGTGTATTAATTGCGTGGATGTCGGGTGTATTCCTTAATACCAATCGTGGGGTGGCGTACGTACTTCCCCAACTCTATAAGCTCCTACTTCACTCCTATGTCGAGCCGGCTAAGAAGCTCCTAACATGGGATCACTAGAATTCGCTCATGCATTAAATACAACCATAAAAACCTTAGTACGCATTGGTTCATGTTTCTTAAGACGTTCAAGCAAGTTACCGTATAGGAGGTTAGCCAGTTTTCTTAAGCCTAACATCGATAAACAATCATCCAATACAATTAATAACACACCAACAACCAATAATCAATAGTTAGGTTTCATTAGATCTAAGCAAACACAAGATAAGTCTAGCCTAGCATGTTAATTAAAAGACAAGAACAAGATATAATCAAACAACACATAGACATATTGAATGATTAATTGATTACTTATCTTCAATTAAACATGGGAGATCCAAGGGTATAAAACCCTTAAAAATGGCAGAAAATTCGTCTTAGGGTTTCTCCTCACAAAGTTGCACACTAATGACTAAAAATTGCAAAACTATATATAGAATTTAGGGGCTGATGGCGTCACGTTGTAGGAGGTGACGCCGTCACCTCGCCGCGGTTAGGGTTCCCGGATGGTCTTCCTGACGCCGTCCCTCTTTAATCCACCAAAATCCACTCTGGCGCGTCAAGGGTTGACGCCGTCACAATTGTGCTTGACGCCGTCTCTCTTTAACTTAAACCGTGACGGCCTTGATCACCTTAAAGGGTGACGCCGTCAGACTTCCATTGTAAAACTTTCTGGCGCGTCACGTGTATTTGTCATATCCACCTCTTTTGCCAAGCCGTGACGCCGTCAGGAGCAATCCTTGACGCCGTCACGTGTACTTTTCCAGCAACTTTGGAGACTTTGTCGTTTTCTTCACTTTTATGCTCCAAAAACGTCCAAAATGCTTCCTTTTCTAGATTTCTTCTCCAAAGTACCTAAAATGACAAAAGGAACGATTTAGGGCAATATTTGATCAAATAAATACGATTTAGGGCTTAAATGACCCTCTAAAAGCGGTACACTTTTCGCTTCATCATCAATCAAGTTACCAGAATCAACATAGAAACAAGATAACCAAGTGAAATATGATCAAGATGATCAATAATATAGATTTAGGGTTTGTGGGAGAGAGTATTTCTTGTGAGAGAGAAAATCGTTCAACATAATGAGAGAATAAGTTGAGATAACAGCTTTTATAGTCTCAGCTAAAACTTTTGACATATTGCAGCTTCTAGTCCCTTGAGAAATTGCATAAAGGCCCTTCCGTGTTTCATCATTATTTCTTCTGCCTCATATCTTCCAAACTTTCTACACTTCAAGCATCTTAACACAAAACTCATCCAAAGGACTATATCTGAAAAAGTAAAACATGCATAATAAGTCCCTAAGGTTAATACCAGAAGCAAATAAGGTCCTTATTCTCAACATCCCCCCTTAATCTGAATTCTGGTAAACATCAAACATGTTAAGCTTTTTTACCAAAATTTTTTGTTGCAATGTATCCAACCCTTTAGTTAAGATGTCTACAATTTGATTTGCAGAATCTACTTTAATTGTTTTAACCACACAATTTAAAAAAATTTCTCTAACAAAATGTAAATCAATCTCAAGGTGTTTGGTTCTTTCATAGAAAACTGGGTTGGCTGCTATCTTAATAGCAGAATTGTTATCACAGTGAAGAGATACATGTAAAATACTTTCTATTTTAAGATCTTTTAAGATTTTCAAAATCCATATAACTTCACTGGTGACTGAAGCAAGAGCTCTATACTCTGCTTCAGTTGAACTTTTAGAGAGAGTAGACTGTTTTTTACTTTTTTTCCAGGATACTAAAGACCCACAAAAGAAAACACAATAGCCAGTGACTGATTTTCTAGTCACAACACATTTAGCCTAGTCTGCATCAGAATAAGCAAGAAGGGACATACCAGAAAGTCTTAGTAATATGAATACCCAAACCTGGAGCTCCTTTCAGTTACGTAAGTGTCTTAAAAGCTATTCTGAGATGAGACTTAAGAGGAGAATGCATAAACTGTCTTAAGCAATGTACATCATAAGAAATGTCAGGCCTAGTATTGGTCAAGTAAATTAACTTTCCATAAGCTTTTGATAATCAGTAATATTATCAAGTAAAGGATCATCATTGGTAGCTTGATTAGTAATAACAAGTTTAGAATGCAAGGGAGTCTTAGCAGGTATGCAACAAAGCATGCCAAACTCACTTAACAAATCTAAACAATACTTTCTTTGGTTTAAACACATTCCTTTATCAGTATCAACAACTTCAATACCAAGAAAATATTGCAATTTTCCCAAATCTTTAATCATGAACTTAGTTTTAAGAAAACTTTTAAACTTTTCAATTTCAGCAATATTATTTCCAGTAATGATAATATCATCCACATAAACAAGCAATGCAATAAACACACCATCATTAGACTTAGTATATAAAGAATAATCACTTTTACTTTGACTAAATCCATTTTCAATAAGAGCATAGGTGAGTTTAGCATTCCATTTCCTAGGGGCTTGTTTCAAACCCTATAATGACTTTTTAAGTCTGCATACTCTATTATCACCATCAGGAAAGAATCCTTCAGGTAATTTCATGTATACAGTTTCATTAAGATCACCATATAAAAAAGCATTATTAACATCTGATTGGAAAATAGGCCAATCATTTTGAACATCAATGTTAAGTAAGCATCTAACAGTGCCATTTTAACAACTGGAGAAAAAGTCTTCTCATAGTCAACACCCTCTTTCTGATTAAATCCTTTAGCAACAAATCTAACCTTGTATCTATCTACTTCTCCATCATACTTATATTTAATTTTAAAAACCCATTTACTTCCTATAGCTTTTCTATCAGGAGGTAAAACAGTAATCTCAAAAGTATCATTCCTATATAAAGCTTCTATTTCATTATTCATAGCATCAGTCCATTGTGCAGATTTAGAAGCTTCAATATAACTTTTTGGTTCATGATTTTTGTTAAGTTGCACAGTAAAAAAAGATTTCTAGAGTTAAGTTTAGAATAATTAACAAACTTTTCAATACCATACTTAACTTTAGACTCAACAACAAAATCATTCTAATTTTGAGGGAAAACAAAAGGCCTGGAAGTCCTTCTCAAAGGTACAGCTTCCTGAACTGGAGAATTTGAATCTTGATTCAAATTACCCTCATAATTAATATTTTCTTCAAGTGTAGCAACCATCTCATCCTTATCAGTAAAAGGACTTTCACTGGTTTGTATATCATCTTCTTTTTTACCATCAGAAGAATCACTTATACTAGTGTCAAGAACTCTACTAGATAAAGGAGAGTAGCTGCCTTCTCTTGGTGACATACTATCACTATTCAGTTTAGGATCTACTCTCTTTTCATCATTGGGTAGCTCAGGGGTTTCAATATCAAAAAAGCTCAAATGATTTAAGTCTTGAAAAATATTTTCAGAAACATTTTTGTTCTTATCAGCAACTTTTTCCAAAAAGGAAAAATAGACTCAAAAAATTTGACATCTCTTGAAAAAATGAACTAATGCTTGTCAAGACTATATAACCTTTATCCCTTTTTAGAATTAGAATACCCCATCATCACACATTTCTCAGATCTACTACTTAACTTGTCATTATTATTAACAATAGTAGCAAAGCACAAACAACCAAACATTCTTAAATCAGATAGAGTAGGCCTTTTTTTATATATCATTTCATAAGGAGATTTACCATTAAGCACAGAAGAAGGCAATCTGTTAATAAGAAAAGTGGTAGTAAGAATACATTCAGTCCAAAATCTAAGAGGAATTCCCCCTGAAACAGAAGGGATCTAGCCACATTCAAAAGATGCCTATGTTTCCTATCTGCAATGCCATTTTGTTGTGGAGTATATGCACAAGAGGTCTTGTTAATACAAATATCGTCCTAAAAACGTTATTTATATTTTACGATCTTTGCTTTATTTTGTTAATGACAATTATAAGGTTTATCTTTAGCAAAGCATAAATATAAGTTAAAGTCTTTTAAATTTATAGTAACAAGTCTTTTAAAACACATTTACACATTACATGATCACTAGAATTCACATTGCATATATACATTTTACACTTACATGTTTTACTTTTATTTCTTAAATTAGAAATATTAAACATGACATCATGGCATACCTCGTTTTGATATCTTTAGGATATCTTGAGGATTTAGGTGATATCTTGTATAGATCTTCAAGCTAAAGAGTTGACTTTGAAAAATATGGAAAGATTGCGCAAGATATGAAAATATATGGGAATATCTTAGCTGTCTGGTTCCCGCGGAACCAAACACCATAACTGGCAGATCCTAAAATTTGGATCCACCAAATCTGTCGCCTGTTGATCAGCTTTTCCTATAAATAGCAAGCTGATCATTCAAGCACAATTATCACTCATATAGCCTAAATTATATATTCATTCATTTGTACATTACTAACCAATATCTTTCATTTATTTCATAGATCTCACTTTTGTAGCAAAGAAGATCAAGCATATAAGCTTCAACATACTTATTGTTGCAAGTTTTATTAGTTAGATACTGTGTGATTTGTTAGTGTTCACACATCATTGTTATACCTTTCATTCAGTAGAGTTTGGTTAGTGTTTTAGTCCTTAAAACACAAAGAGTGTCGGGAGTGGTTGTACCCTTGTTAAAGAACCAACGGGAGTGGTTGTACCCTTGTAAAGAACTCGACATCTAGCTTAGTGTCGGTAATTGTATAGGCGACGTCAGGTTGGTTCTTCCTTGAAGTAGAACTTGGTGTTTAGCTTAGTACCGGATAAAGTGTAAGCGACGTGTATAAAGGTTTTCTCCGCCGATAAGGGAGTTTGTTTCTTAGTGAAGAAAAACTCTCGAGTTAGAGGCTCGAGGAGTGGAGTAGGGTAAGGAAGAGAGTCCTTGTAGCCGAACCACTATAAATCTCTGTGTTGTGTTTTGATTGTTCCTATCCTTACTTACTTTACTTATATTGTTTGTTTGTGAGTATTTACTTTGAAATCACGTTAAGTCACAAAGCGAATTAATTTTAAAACGGTAAAAACTATTCAACCCCCTTCTAGTTTTCCAGAATTGGCATCAGAGCTACGTTACTCAAGATTTTCAAATATATTGTATTTTAAAACTTGAAACGATCAATGGATTTTGAAAATTTTAAAGAAGGGAAATCTATGCAAAGACCACCACTATTTGAACCAAATTGTTTCATATACTGGAAAAACCGCTTTGAGGCATATGTGAAGTCAAAGGACATAGATCTATGGTATATAATTGTAGAGGGTGATTACAAACTCATAAGTAATAATATTTCAGGTGGTCGGGATGAAGGTGCTTCTCTTACTCGTCACAGTGATGAGCAAAAGAAGTTGATTGCCAAAAATAACGTGGCCAAAATGATGCTTTATAATGCTTTACCTAAGAAAGAATATGAAAGAGTTTTTATGTGTAAAACGGCTAAGGATATTTGGCAATCATTGATTATCACTCATCAAGGGAACTCACAAGTCAACAATAACATAATTGATCTTCTTGTTCAATAATATGAACAATTTGTTATCTCTGAAGATGAGACCATTGATAGTGCGTTTGCTAGGTTTAATACTATTATTACATCTCTTAAAGTACTTGATGAATCTTTTTCTAGTAAGAATTTTGTCAGGAAATTTCTAAGAGAACTCCATCTGAAGTGGAGAGCAAAGGTGACGGCTATTGAAGAATCTAAGGATCTTTCAAGCATGACACTGGACGAGCTCATTGGAAATCTCAAAGTTCACGAGATGGTGATGGAAAAAGACTCAGAAATAGTTAAAGGTAAAAAGGAGAAGATGAAGTCCATTGTCTTGAAAGCTAGGGTATAATCAAGTGATAATGAAGAATCTTGTTCTAGTAGCGAAGACGAAGAGTATGCCATGGCCGTAAGAGATTTCAAGAAATTCTTTAGGAGACGAGGAAAGTTCGTAAGACCACCTCGTGAAGAAAAGAAATCCTTCCGGAAAGACCGTGATGATAGGAAAGGTAAGGTAGATAGGAAATATTATAGGTGCGGGGATTCTAGTCACCTAATAGGAGAATGTCCAAAGCCTCCAAAGAACAAGTCTCAAAGAGAATTTGTTAGTGGAGCTTAGAGTGATAGTGAAGGTGATGACGATGAGCTTAAGAACAACGAAGTTGCTCTCATGGCTCATGACACAGAAGAGGTACATTCTGACTCGTCATATTCTTCTATAGATGATGAAACCTTAGAAGTAGAATATAACAAACTGTGTGATATCACTTTAAAAATCATAAACAAAAATAAGTTCTTAAAAACCAAAACGACACTCTTAGAAAATGAAGTCCATTGGTTATAAGAAAAAGAAATACGATCAGAAAAGGGTAAAAGTGTGAAAGAAACATGTATCTCATGTCAGGAACTTAAACTAGAAATAGAAACGCTTAAAACCACACAGGAAGATCTTATCAAACAAAACTCTAAGTTTAAGAGGTTTGATAAAAACATTTGTTTAGCAGATGAGTTAATGCAAATTCAAAAATTGCCCCATGATAAAACCGGAATAGGATTTATGAAATCAGGAAACTAAAATGACTTTACGAAACAAATAGTGAAAGTACAAGAACCTGTTCCAACTGAGTCAGATACCCACGGATCTGGCGGATCCAAAAATTTGGTTCCGCCAGTTGTACCAAAAGGATCCGCAGGTACAGTTGATGAACAAACGGTTCGTAATTCGAATCGTACTGAATTCGTTAAGGTCACTAGAAAATCTAGCACTAGTACAACTATTAACAAAAAAAAACCAGTAGTCACTATAGGAAAAGGTAAAGTTAATAATGAGTTTAAGATGAAAACGGTTCAACAGAGACCTAAAACTAGTTTTCCCAAACACCCCTTTCCTATGAGTAACTTTAACCCACAACATCATTATCAAAATAATTGGAACCAAAACATGTCTAGGAACTTTCAAGGTCCCAATTACATGCCATGGAACACATGTCCATCATTTCCATACATGAACCATGATAATGTTATATTTAACCCAAACGGACCTATGAGATATTGGGGACCAAACGCTTGAGTTTTTCTTGAACTTAGGTGTGCTTAAAAGTTGAGTTAGAACTAGATGAATGGATTAAAGATAGTGGGTATTCAAGACACATGATGGGGAACAAAAGCCTTTTCTCATCCTACCAAGTGTACGACGGAGGTAATGTCACATTCGGTAGCAAGCTTAAAAGTAAAATCATCGGAAATGGTACAATCTCTCATGACTCTCTCACCATTGATGATGTTGCTCATGTAGATAATTTAGGATTTAACTTGCTTAGTATTAGTCAATTATGCCGCAAAAAGTATAACGTCATTTTCAGTGAAAATGGAAGTAAAATACTAAAAGATGGCATAACCGTAGGAAAAAGTGTTTTGAAGAATAACGTTTATGTTATGAAATTAGACAAAACACCTAAAGACAAACTTTGTCTCACCTCTCTGGACGAAAACTCAACTCTATGGCATAGAAGCTTAGGTCACGCTAATATAAGGTTAATCTAATCCTTATCATCTAAGAAACTCGTTAGGAACCTGCCCAAGTTGAAATACGACCAACACTTTTGTGATGCTTGCAAAAATGGGAAAAAAGTTCATAATAGCCATAAGGCTAAAAACATGGTGTCTACATCTAGGTGTCTAGAATTGTTACATATGGATTTGTTTGGTCCATCCGCTATACAAAGTTACGGGGGAAACTTCTATACTTTGATAATAGTAGATGATTACTCTAGGTATACTTGGACTAAGTTCTTGAAAACTAAAAATGAGGCATTTGATAAATTTGAAATTCTAAGTAAGAAAATTCAAAATCAAATAGGAAATAACATTGTGTCTATTAGAACCGACCACGATCGTGAATTTGATAACGAAATCCAATTCAAAGCTTTTTGTGATGCTAATGGCATAACACATAATTTCTCGGATCCTCGAACTCCTCAATCAAACGGTGTAGTAGAACGCAAAAATAGGACAATTCTAGAAATGAGTATAACTATGTTAAATGAAAAAAACATACCTCAAAAGTTTTGGTGTCACACCGTAGATACATCCACATATATCCTAAATAGAGTCCTAATTAGACCATTCTTGAATAAAACACCATATAAGCTTTATAGAGGCAAAAAGCCTACGTTAGGATATTTTAGAGTTTTTGGAAGCAAGTGCTTCATATTAAACACTAAGGATTACGTCACCAAGTTCGACCCAAAGTCATATGAAGGTGTATTTCTAGGATATTCACAAAATAGTAAAACATATATTGTCTTGAATAAAGAAACATCAAGAGTCGAGGAATCGTTGAACGTAAGATTCAGCGAAAGTCCACGTCCCTCTAAGACATCACCTTTGGTAGATGATGACTTAGTTGAAAGTCAAATGGTTGAAAACCAAGAAAACATAGAGAATGACAAAGAAGACGAACTGGTAAAAAGAGAAATTGTCAACATCAAAGAATCCAAAAGTCCTCCATTAGACAACGTCATAGGAAAAATTAACGAAAGAACCTTAAGGTCAAAAGCCCAAAACGAAAGCAATTTCTTTTGTTTTGTTTCAACCATTGAACCTAAAAATGTTAATGAAGCCATAAAAGATGAATCTTGGGTCATAGCGATGCAAGAAGAATTAAATCAGTTTGTTAGGAATGACGTTTGGACATTAGTACCTCAACCTCAAAATCAAACCATAATTGGAATTAAATGGGTTTTTAGGAACAAAATGGATGAAAATGGAGTAGTGTCTAGAAACAAAGCTAGGCTAGTAGCTCAAGGCTACAATCAACAAGAAGGTATAGATTACGACGAGACATTTGCACCCGTCGCTAGGCTTGAGTCAATTAGAATATTACTAGTATATGCATGCGCACACGACTTTAAACTATTCCAAATGGATGTTAAAAGTGCTTCTCTAAATGGTTTTTGATGCGTGGTTTTGCGACCTTACAACAGGTTTTACCTCTCGAGGGATCTCAAGAGGCTTACAACCCCACCAGGCAGTGTACCTGACCGATGTAGTATAGTGTAGTGGTAAGTACGGGGGATTGATCGTTCTCCACAGGGAATAGTGTCGTTAGGATTGAAAAAACTACTCTAATAGGTCTAGGGGTGAGAGAAGATTCTTTTTTATGTTTTTATAATTTTATGAAAGCAAGTAAAATCTCGGGTTTGAAAGAGTGGGCGGAATTAGTTGCTAGTCAACTAACCCAAGTTACTACGAATGCAAATAAAATAAAATAACAGAAAATGAAAAGGTTGATGAAACTTATGTGGAGAGAAATGTGTTTACTTAGATTTCCTTACTCCCTAACTATCTTTTACCGGTTGATTAGTGTGTATTAATCGCGTGGATGACGGGTGTATTCCTTAATACCAATCGTGGGGTGGCGTACGTACTTCCCCAACTCTATAAGCTCCTACTTCACTCCTATGTCGAGCCGGCTAAGAAGCTCCTAACATGGGATCACTAGAATTCGCTCATGCATTAAATACAACCATAAAAAACCTTAGTACGCATTGGTTCATGTTTCTTAAGACGTTCAAGCAAGTTACCGAATAGGAAGTTAGCCAGTTTTCTTAAGCCTAACATAGATGAACAATCATCCAATACAATTAATAACACACTAATAATCAATAATCAATAGTTAGGTTTCATTAGATCTAAGCAAACACAAAGAAAAACCTAGCCTAGCATGTTAAACAAAAGACAAGAACAAGATAGAATCAAACAACACATAGACATATTGAATGATTAATTGATAACTTATCTTCAATGTAACATGGAAGATCTCAAGGCAAAAAGCCTTGAGAAAGCTGCTAAAATCGTCTTAGGGTTTCCTCCCAAAAGGTTACACACAAAGTTCCACCACAATGACAAAAAATTGCAAAACTATATATAGAGTTTAAGGGCTGACGGCGTCACGTTGTAGATCCGGACGCCGTCACCTCGCCGCTTTTAGGGTTCCCGGATGGCCTTCCTGACGCCGTCCCTCTTTAGACCTCCAAAATCCGCTCTGGCTTATCAAGGCTTGACGCCGTCAGATTAGTGCTTGACGCCGTCCCTCTTTAGCTTAAGCCGTGGCGACCTTGATCACATTAAAGGGTGACGCCGTCAGATTTTTCATGCAAAATTCTCTGGCTTATCATGAGTAATTTCCACATCCACCTCTTTTGCCTAGCCATGACGCCGTCTGGGCCAATCCTTGACGCCGTCAAAGGTAGTTTCCAGCATAATTTTGAGACTTTGTCGTTTTCTTCACTTTTATGCTCCAAAAACGTCCAAAATGCTTCCTTTTCCAGATTTCTTCTCAAAAGTACCTAAAAATGACAAAAGGAACGATTTAGGGCAATATTTGATCAAATAAATACGATTTAGGGCTTAAATGACCCCCTAAAAGCGGTACACTTTTCGCTTCATCAAATACCCTTACACTTGAGATTTGCTTGTCCTCAAGCAAATGCGCTTTTATTCTAATCAAAATACAAGTTAGGGGTCATTTAATGCTAATATAAAAGTAATTACAACAAGTGTCATCAAAATAAATCTCATAAATGAAAACGGATAATATCTCTCACTACCTGTCATAGCAAATAGATTACCATAGGCTTGGGAAAGGATCGAAAACCTCCTCCACTAGGCGTAAGCACCTAAGATAAACTATCAAAGAGGGCTTTTAAATGGGTTATAACGTTAGGTGTAGGGATATGATAAACACGGTTTTGTTGGATAAGGGATATTTTTACTGGTGGCGAGTTAAAGATCTTGATTAATTACATGTACTATACAATGTTGCTAAGCCAAGACTCGACTCAATCTTAAGCTAAAAACAAAATAACAAAAACATAAAATAAACATAAAATAAAACGGGATGGTAGTCCGTATGTTTTTTTCTACTTTTCTTTTTCTCATTTTTTTTTTGTATTTTTCTCGATTTTTTTTTTTTTTTTTTTTTTTTTTTTTTTTTTTGCCCTACCATCCAAACAATACATCACTATGGATTCTTTGTACCATCCCTACACTTGAACTTTTACATACTTTACATAAAATTATTCTAATGACTCGAATCAAGATAATCGAAACATTTGGAGTACTTTTAAAATATTTAGCACATATGGGGGTAATAATGTTGTTCTTCCCCATTACTCCATTACACTAGTACTTTACCCATGAGTCCCAATCGTCCCAAAACAATATGTACAAGGATATAACTCGACTTAGCAACCATGTAATCAATTAGATAATTAACTTGGGTTTAAACAAATGTTGTCACAATAATGCACTAAAAATGAGTGCATACAAGGTAGGCTAAGGCGATTTGGGTGTACATTTAAGTGGGGTGTAACAAATTATTCCTTTAAGTAAAATGCTTAAAGGTCGAAACGAAAAGATAGGCTCTGAGGGGTGTACTAGGGGTATCGTGTACTAAAAAATGAGTACAACGCAAAGGTGTGTGGGAGAATTACTTGACCAATGTAGCCAATGTAATTATAACAAAAACACAGGTGTAAAACAATGGGTTAATCCTAATGCCTCTTATCATGTAGTAAATCTAACTACACGAATGTAGTCTCACTTGTGGCCTCGGAATGGTCCTAACGCAAGTTCTAGAATCTAAGTGCTACCGGTACACACATCATAGCATAAATGCTTTTCCTACCAATTCTAGGGGCGAACCTCACATATTTGGGGGTGGAAAACTTTTTAGTGGTACGGTTTTTTTGCTAGTCATATAACTCCTATCCATGAGACGCTCATTAAGATCAAAGTTTCACTCCTAAATGTTGTAAAAAATTTTAAATTTGACACTAAAATTACCCTAACAGGTGTTTCTCTCAGTTTTATTACACATCTACTATTAAACAAACAAAAATCAAGTGCAATTGTATTCTCTAAAGTATCGTACTTTTTCCCCCCCTTACACTTAAGATGAACATTGTCCCCAATGTTCAAATAACAAATGTAAAAGTAAAAAAGTAAAAGAATGAAATCAAATACTCCCCTGATTCGCTCGGTGGATAATGTGGCAACATGGTTAGATCTTCTTCCAAGAGAATGTTGAAGCTCCATGACTAATGCATCGCCAAAAGCTTGATCCAACAAACATTTCCTTGTCCAAAATAACCTGTTAAACCTGAGAAAACAAACACGAAAACCTGCATAACATCGGCGGGATAAACTCTATATATAAGGATATAATGCTTGTGGAATGATAATTTTGCAGATTCCTGGAGATTATAAGTTATAGATTTAATAAAAACTCTTTATGAAAACAAAACTTTCAAAAATTTTCAGAAAATTAAACCTGACGCCGTCAGGTTGTAAATCCTGACGCCGTCAGAAATGGTCTGACAGAATTCTCATGTTAAGTTTCCGGAAAATTTTTGGAAAAACCTATACCTTACTTCCTGTAATTCCTGCTAAACATCATTATGACTCGATACAAGCATTTGACTCAAACAAATACTAATATGTATGTTAATTTAATATTATTACGATTCATGTTCATTTGTGTTCTAATAAACCGATTTAGATTTCCCTTACACTTAACTTTTGCAAAATACCTTTATATGTAGTTAAGACGAAGTTAAAAACAAGATAAAACATTTTCACAAATTAGTTTTGAACATGAATCAATAATAATAAAAATTAAACATACATACGGAAACAAATAAAATCAAACAAACAAATAAATAAACACACAAAGCAAATAAAGCTTGGGTTGCCTCCCAAGAAGCGCTTTTCTTTATTAACGAGTCTTGTAGCTAGACTCAAAGTCACGGGTTCTATGTTTTTCCGTTTTGCTTCTCAATTGCCCCTCTAATCATCCTAACAACCTCCATATCAATTTTGTATTTAGGTCCTAGGTTCAACCAATCTTTATAATAAAGGCTTCTCTTATTCCAAACATAATCCATGCCTTTTTCTTTATCCTCATCATTGATGTCCTCAATCGCACCAATGTTGTCCTTGTCAAATCGAGGCACAAAACGAAATTCATTTACCCGATAAGGCATCCTATATGTGATCCTATCTATGTGATTAGAAAACTGAACCGTGCCTCTTAAACGATCATACTTTAAATTGGATGCTTCAATAAATGGCTTACCTAACACTACGCGAGATAGGCGGCAGTCAACAACTCTTGCCAAATCTTCTAAGATCATGAAGTTGGTGACAAAGGTAAAATTCCCAACAAGGATATGCATATCCTTAACCCTTCCAACGAAGTTGCAAACTCCGCCGGGGCACTTGGGGTCTTTCCTAGGCTCAAGTGGTGTGTTTATGATCTGGCTATAAAGGCCTGAGGACATCACGTTGGTTGGGGATTCACAGTCAATGTAAGCATGCTCAACGTATTGGTACCCAATCATACATGGTATCTTCACACTCCCGGGATCACCCCTCTTAATCTTTGGGTCAATTCTAACAAAAGGTGGTCGAGGGTTATCAACTAAGTTGTTATAATAAGCAATTTCCTCCTTAGTGGGGTATTCATTGAAATAATCATCCAACCTAGGATCTACCTTCACTTCATCAATTTTCTCAATCAACTTCTCAACCGTAAGATTATTACGTTCTAAGTAATTATCTGAGTATATGGCGGTCTCTAAGTTGTTCAAGGCATAATCAAGCTCTATATCAATCATTCTATTGAGCTCCCTGAGCTCACTAATCTCATACTCAAGTTGGCTACGCAACAAAGCTACTTCGCCAGGTGTAAGGGGCGGATTCGCGTTTTCCATAATGGCAAACTGAATAGTCAGTGAAAATCTTATACGAACAAAAACACGAAGAAAAAAAAGATAGACTAAAGAAAACCTAGAAAAATAAAATAAAAATCTCACTAGAAAGGAATCTAGTAAGTAGATCTATAAAATAAAAAATTCAACCTAAACAATAACTATTCCCCGGCAGCGGCGCCAAAAACTTGATGCGTGGTTTTGCGACCTTACAACAGGTTTTACCTCTCGAGGGATCTCAAGAGGCTTACAACCCCACCAGGCAGTGTACATGACCGATGTAGTATAGTGTAGTGGTAAGTACGAGGGATTGATCGTTCTCCACAGGGAATAGTGTCGTTAGGATTGAAAAAAATACTCTAATAGGTCTAGGGGTGAGAGAAGATTCTTTTTTATGTTTTTATAATTTTATGAAAGCAAGTAAAATCTCGGGTTTGAAAGAGTGGGCGGAATTAGTTGCAAGTCAACTAACCCAAGTTACTACGAATGCAAATAAAATAAAATAACAGAAAATGAAAAGGTTGATGAAACTTATGTGGAGAGAAATGTGTTTACTTAGATTTTCTTACTCCCTAACTATCTTTTACCGGTTGATTAGTGTGTATTAATCGCGTGGATGACGGGTGTATTCCTTAATACCAATCGTGGGGTGGCGTACGTACTTCCCCAACTCTATAAGCTCCTACTTCACTCCTATGTCGAGCCGGCTAAGAAGCTCCTAACATGGGATCACTAGAATTCGCTCATGCATTAAATACAACCATAAAAACCTTAGTACGCATTGGTTCATGTTTCTTAAGACGTTCAAGCAAGTTACCGAATAGGAAGTTAGCCAGTTTTCTTAAGCCTAACATAGATGAACAATCATCCAATACAATTAATAACACACTAATAATCAATAATCAATAGTTAGGTTTCATTAGATCTAAGCAAACACAAGGAAAACCTAGCCTAGCATGTTAAACAAAAGACAAGAACAAGATAGAATCAAACAACACATAGACATATTGAATGATTAATTGATAACTTATCTTCAATGTAACATGGAAGATCTCAAGGCAAAAAGCCTTGAGAAAGCTGCTAAAATCGTCTTAGGGTTTCCTCCCAAAAGGTTACACACAAAGTTCCACCACAATGACAAAAAATTGCAAAACTATATATAGAGTTTAAGGGCTGACGGCGTCACGTTGTAGATCCTGACGCCGTCACCTCGCCGCTTTTAGGGTTCCCGGATGGCCTTCCTGACGCCGTCTCTCTTTAGACCTCCAAAATCCGCTCTGGCTTATCAAGGCTTGACGCCGTCAGATTAGTGCTTGACGCCGTCCCTCTTTAGCTTAAGCCGTGACGACCTTGATCACATTAAAGGGTGACGCCGTCAGATTTTTCATGCAAAATTCTCTGGCTTATCATGAGTAATTTCCACATCCACCTCTTTTGCCAAGCCATGACGCCGTCTGGGCCAATCCTTGACGCCGTCAAAGGTAGTTTCCAGCATAATTTTGAGACTTTGCCGTTTTCTTCACTTTTATGCTCCAAAAACGTCCAAAATGCTTCCTTTTCCAGATTTCTTCTCCAAAGTACCTAAAATGACAAAAGGAACGATTTAGGGCAATATTTGATCAAATAAATACGATTTAAGGCTTAAATGACCCCCTAAAAGCGGTACACTTTTCGCTTCATCAGTTTTATTAATGAGGAAGTGTACGTTGCACAACCTCCCGGCTTTGCCCATTTTGAAAAACCAAATCATGTCTACAGACTTAAGAAAGCATTATACGGACTTAAGCAAGCACCAAAAGCTTGGTATGAGCGACTTAAAACTTTCCTAGTTGACCATATGTATACCATAAGCCTAGTAGACAACACTCTTTTCACCAAGAAAAAGGGATCGCATATTATCATAGTCCAGATATATGTGGATGACATTATATTCGGTTCAACTTGTCAAGAGTTATGCGATGAATTCTCAAAAATCATGCATGATGAGTTTGAAATGAGTATGATGGGGGAACTAAACTTTTTCTTAGGTCTCCAAATAAAACAATTAGAAGATGGGATATTCTTCAACCAATCTAAGTATATCAAGGATATGCTTAAGAAATTTGGTCTTGAAGATTCAAAACCTATTAAAACACCAATGTCCTTGGAAACTAAACTCACTAAAGATGAAGAAAGTGAATCCGTGGATAGCACTAAATATAGGGGAATGATTGGTAGTTTACTTTACCTAACGGCTAGTAGACCGGAAATTATGTTTAGTGTTTGTCTATGTACACGCTTTCAAGAAAATTCCAAAATATCCCATCTTGAAGCCGTTAAACGGATCTTTAGGTACAGAAAAGGCACTACACATTTAGGATTATGGTATCCCAAAGGAACGGGAATGGAAACCATACTGTATGCCGACTCAGACCATGCCGGTGATTATGTTGATAGGAAAAGTACAAGCGGTATTTGTACTTTTGTAGGACATCATCTCACCTCATGGTTTGCTAAGAAACAAACAGCCCTCGCAATATCAACAACTGAAGCCGAGTACGTGTTAGTAGGAAAACCTTGCCAACAAGTACTGTGGATGAAACAGGCTCTCGTCGACTATGGAATTGAGCTCAACGACATTCCCATTCTTTGCGACAATAAAGGAGCTATCGACCTCAGCAAAAATCAAGTCCAACACGCTAGAACCAAACACATAGAAATACGACATCATTTCCTACGCGACAATGTTCAGAAGGGAAACATCTCAATCGAGAAAGTATCCTTAGAGGACAACATTGCCGACATCCTCACAAAACCTCTTAAGAGAGAACCCTTCAATTTTTTTAGAATTGGTTTAGGATTAATGGAACCTAGTGAGTAGATGAAACCATAGCTTAAACCTTAGATTAGCCAAACACGTCAATAACTAAAACCTGAGTTTGGTCCTGCGGAACCAAACGACAACAAGGGCGGATCCCTTGTTTTGGTTCCGCCAGATCCGTGGCCTGCTGAGCCTATTTTTAGTATATTAAACAAACACCCTGTACTATTCATCACACTTCCCAAAAATATACTAGCTACTGGTATTCGACTCAATATCAACCAAATTCACAATTTAGGTCATCTCCTTCCATCAATTTGTGCTCTAATCATCACTGTAAGTATCCTAATCACGTCTACATTCCTGATCTGCGTCTAGGATTTCTATTTCATGCACAAAATCAAAACTTGGGGTTTATGCATATTTTTAGTAAAATCATGAAACATATCTACTGAATTGCATAACAAAACATGTTTTCCATAGTTAGGAATTGCATCTTGTAGTACATTGTCATAATTCATCAAAAACCTCATGAGAAATTTTTGCTAAAATCTTCTCACGACTAGGAAAAACGGTTTTTGGACATTTTTTATACAAATACAAAAACGTTATGTTTTAAACATCACTTGCATAATGTCTCTTGAATGATAAAGGAAATACATAACTAATATGTATTTTCGGGTACATTCAATCGAAGCTACATTGAAATAGGAGCGTTTGGGTTATCTCTCATTTTATCATAAAACTTGCATAAATAAAATTTTCATGCATCAAAAGGAGTCGAGATAACTGTACCTCCACATTGTCTCCATATAGGCACACACTAGAAATATATATATACAAATTTTCGTTAATTGTAACTAAACTATATATTTTTCGTGTCTAGGATAATCATGCCTCCCGCAAATTTTTATGATTACAAAGAAACCGTTAAATACCTACCTAAACATCACAAAACCAAAGGAATTAGTGAGGAAGAATTTGAAATATTCAAAGCCTTAGAAAAACGGTACGTACATGAGGGTAGAACCGTAGATTCCTCATTCCAAGAAGGAACCATCATTAGAGAACAACTTGCCGCCATTCGGTTCGATTGTCTCCTAGACATTGATGAACTCATAATCCCCAGATTCATACTTGAATTCTATGCAACTGTAGGTCTTAGCACAAATGATTATGGTTACATGAATATTCACTTCAAAATAAACCAAACTCAGTTCAACATTCCTTTAGATCAATTTGGAGATGTTTTAGGTGTTCCTAGTCATGGAGATTGTTTCTATTCGGACAAATGGCCATTGTCCATTCTCGAGTCCAACCATGATCGTATGCATCCATACGACACACCTCTAATCTCAAAAGAGGACATACGTGCTCACCTTTTTGTTCCTAGAACCTCCCACACTAGGACTAGTCGAGGAAAGGAGGTAAATCGTGATCCATTTGCCATGGAGCTCAATGAACTTAGGCCCCAATTCAAAAAGCTCGAGGAAATTCTTAGGGCAAACATGATTAGCACCATAGGAAATAGAGACCATGTTAACGCAAGTCTTTGCTACATGCTCTATTGTGTGTCAAACCACCGACCATTCAACCTCGCTTACTATATCACCAAAAGAATGGCCGATATTTCGGTTCAAGGCACCACCGCCATGCCCTAAGGGATGCTTCTCACCCGTCTTTATTGAGCCTTTGCACCCATTCCTAGAAACGCTTTAGGATTCGTTCCCGACTACACCGAGATTAAGCACACTTTTGTTCCACTTAGTGATCATCGGGTAGCCGTAGCAAAGGGAAAACGAGCTCACCCTCCTACATCATCATCATCATCATCATCCATGAGTGAAGAGGATGGTTTGCCAAACTCTAGGATCTCACCACCCGAGTACTTGAGTCAACTTCCTCCAATCCCGAATGAATCAGCGGAATTTCGACAAACCAAAGGAAAGGTGAAGAATTTGGGCCGTTCGATCATAAAGCTTCACAAGAAAATGAGCAAGAAGTGAGGTTTAAGGGATGTTTGGTTTTAGACTTTTTCAAACAATGATGTGTTGAACTTGTGTGTTTCTTAGAATCTTGTGTTAGTACTTAACTTGTATGTGAACTAACTCAACATTGCAGGATGATAACATTTATTGTTATCGATTTTCAGAAATTAAGCCACCGTTTGGCTTAACCTCTTATATGGTAAGTTATTGTCATCAGATTAATCTATGTATAAATGTGTGTTAGAACCTATGTATTTAGTAGTTTTCTATTACATATTAGTAGTTACATATGATTGAGAACTATTTTCGGGTTTTGAACGAATAACGCAAAATTTGACATATGTTCTGTTTAAATTAGCACTTTTTGATGGCGGATTTGGCGGATCCAAAATATAGGATCCGTCTGTTGATTTTTTTGGCTCCGCCAAAATAGAACCTGCGGATTCTGCGGAACCCAAATAAGGGATCCGCATTTGTTATCGATTGGATCCGCCGCCGTATCCAACAGTAACTTTTTTTAAATTCCCGACTAACCCGATCCTTAGATTATTGATTCTAGTTCTTAGGTTTATTCTACTGATCATTAGGAACATTAGGATGTTTTAGGAATACTTAGAATCATAAGAAATCAATTTCCCACCAAAATTTGAAAATTCAAATTTTCCATGTGAGTTACCTTTCTGTAACAAGCAAGGAACCCTCAAATTGGTTCCTTGAAATCCATGGGAACATCACATCAACAGAATTTCCACTCACTCCTTGCATTTACTGCAAATATTCTAAAATTCACTCAACTTAAGCTCTATGGTTTGACTTAAATGATGTGACTAGCACAAATTATTGTTCCAAATCATTAGGAACCAACATTCCTCATTGGATCAACATCAAATCCAAACACAAAGTTCAATATTCTTACTGTCTATAAATTAGGAAGATCAGGATCATCACAACTCACTCACCATCATCTCCAACCATCAATCCTATACTCTAGAACAAATCTTCTCACTTTTTGAATGACAAAATCAAGTAACTCATCCACAAGCAGACCCGCAAGAAGGACAGCTCGTATGAGTGTCCGTCCTTGTTGCTTCGTGAACTTAGTTAATTCATCATAAGAGGAGTCATCTCCACTCAACATATCCTCACCAATAGCCAATGAGAATTTTCTAAACCTTGCTACTCCAACACCACCTAACACCATCATCAACATACCACCTCCAACAATCACTCCTGTAGCAACCACACCACCACCCGCTCCATCACAGCCTACTAGTTCACCTTCACCACCACATTCACCACAACTTCAGCCCCTAGAGTTATTTAGAACTCCACCTTCATCACCTCATCCATATTTGGATAATTTGAAAGACCTTCCACCAAGATCCACCAATCCACCTCTCATGACCTTTGAAGGTCAAGTACCTATGCTCTTTCATCCCATTTATCAGGACATCCAAGGTCCTCTCTACCATGATTCACCACCACCTCAACCACAAACACAACCCCTCTCACCAACATCCACACTCATTGCTATTGATGAGGCAATGTGGATCAATGCACCACAAACCAATAAAGAGATCAATGAGGAGCTCACCTGCCTCTATGTTCTTTCCAATATGGTAGATTCCCGCCTTGGTGAAGCTATGGATCTTCAATCCATCTTGCTCAACTCCATCACCCCTCCAACATCAAACAACCAAACACCACCATCAAACAACCAACCACCACCACCACCACCAAACAACCAACCACCACCACCACCACAAGCCATTGAGCCCACTCTTCCTCCCAACTTTCCAAGGCATGACTGCTCACAATGCGAGAGGACCGCTCACTTGGCCCAAAGGACCAACATCTTGGTCCATAAGCTTCAAAATGAGATGAGGTTCATTTTGAACCATATTCTCGAATGCCTAAATGAAATCTCTCATCCTCCACAATAGGCAATTTCTAGTCTTTTCCTAGTCTCCTCTTATAGGATTTCATAGGATTGTTTTAGGAATTCTCTATTTTTAGGAACTTTTTATTTTTATGTAACATCATGGTTTGTGACTTATGTCACAAACAATTTTCAAGTAATGAATGTTATATTTATGCTTATGGGTGAACACTATTTGGCATAATATCTTGGTTTGTTTGATTTACTAACATTATTGTATGATTGGTTTGAATTCTCATAATAACTTGACCACTTCTACTTAGGTGCATTTTTGATCAGACAAGTATTTTTGACTTTTTTAAAGTCAAATGGGTTGAACTATCATGTTTGGTTGACCTATACATAAGCATTACGCTACTTGGTTAGATTGATTCACAACTAACCTTTGTTTTGTAGCTTTTCTCAACCTTGCATCATATACGTTGGTACCCTAGCAACGGGGAGTATTGATCGAGGGAGAGTATATCATATACTAACTTATTATTTTATAGCATTTCTCATCCTTGAAACGTATACGTTGGTACCCTAGCAATGGGGAGTATACATCAAGGGGGATCATATCATATTCTAACCATTTCTTTTGTAAGATCATGCATCATAACCTTGGCACTCCAATTAAGGGGAGTATTATCCAAGGGAGAGCTTTACAAGTTCTCAAAATCATTGAAACAATCTTGGTACACCAATTTAGAGGGAGTAATAACCAAGAATTGTTCACCACATTCCGCTACGCATATCTTCTTTTTGTTTCGACAAAAAGGGGGAGATAGGATTAAGTTCATACATCACTGTGAACATCATTGTGATCATCACAGTATATATATATTTTTCAAAGTACATGCATTTCATGCTTAAAATAGTTTTTAAACTTGCATAAAACTAACTTAATCTATATTTTTAAAAGATTTTCACTTTACTTATTACATTGCTTAAAAATAAACTTTATGTTTTGTCATCAACAAAAAGGGGGAGATTGTTAATACAAATATCGTCCTAAAAACGTTATTTATATTTTTTGATCTTTGCTTTATTTTGTTAATGACAATTATAAGGTTTATCTTTAGCAAAGCATAAATATAAGTTAAAGTCTTTTATATTTATAGTAACAAGTCTTTTAAAACACATTTACACATTATATGATCACTAGAATTCACAGTGCATATATACATTTTACATTTACATGTTTTACTTTTATTTCTTAAATTAGAAATATTAAACATGACATCATGGCATACCTCATTTTGATATATTTAGGATATCTTGAGGATTTAGGTGATATCTTGTATAGATCTTCAAGCTAAAGAGTTGACTTTGGAAGATATGGAAAGATTGTGCAAGATATGAAAAGATATGGGAATATCTTAGCTGTCTGGTTCCCGCGGAACCAAACACCATAACTGGCGGATCCCAGAATTTGGATCCGCCAAATCCGCCGCCTGTTGATCAGCTTTGCCTATAAATAGCAAGCTGATCATTCAGGCACAATTATCACTCATATAGCCTAAATTATATATTCATTCATTTGTACATTACTAACCCATATCTTTCATTCATTTCATAGATCTCACATTTGTAGCAAAGAAGATCAAGCATACAAGCTTCAACATACTTACTGTTGCAAGTTTTATTAGTTAGACACTGTGTGATTTGTTAGTGTTCACACATCATTGTTATACCTTTCATTCAGTAGAGTTTGGTTAGTGTTTTAGTCCTTAAAACACAAAAAGCATCGGGAGTGGTTGTACCCTTGTAAAGAACTCGACATCTAGCTTAGTGTCGGTAATTGTATAGGCGACGTCAGGTTGGTTCTTCCTTGAAGTAGAACTCAGTGTTTAGCTTAGTACCGGATAAAGTGTTAGCGACGTGTATAAAGGTTTTCTACGCCGAGAAGGGAGTTTGTTTCTTAGTGAAGAAAAACTCTCAAGTTAGAGGCTCGAGGAGTGGAGTAGTGCAAGGAAGAGAGTTCTTGTAGCCGAACCACTATAAATCTCCGTGTCGTGGTTTGATTGTTCTTATCCTTACTTACTTTACTTATATTGTTTATTTGTGAGTATTTACTTTGAAATCACGTTAAGTCACAAAGCGAATTAATTTTAAAACGGTATAAACTATTCAACCCACCTTCTAGATTTCCACAGGTCTGATGGGTAATTCCCTTTTCATTACAAAACTTAGTAAATGTCTGATTTACAAATTCAGTTCCATTATCACTTCTAAAACTTTTAATTTTGTTTTTAAATTGAGTCTTAATCAGATTATAGAAAACAGTGATATAAAGAACAACTTCATCTTTGGTTTTGATAAGATATACCCAAATAGCTCTTGTAAAGTCATCCACAATAGTCAAAAAATATTTGTAACCTTCTCTACTAGCAACCTTATAAAGTCACCAAAGGTCCAATGGCACAAGATCTCCTAAAGCAGAAGTAGTATGATCACTTAAAGGAAAAGGTTCTCTAGTTTGTTTAGCCCTTTGACTGATTTCACAAACCATGTTTTTATCCTTAGAATCAAACTGTAAATTATTTTTTTAAAACATTTAAAACAGGGTCTGCAGGATGACCAAGCCTGCAGTGCCAGTCATATTGAGAAAGACAAGTTTTGAAAACAGTAGTATCAATTTTATATGAAATACCTCCATTATTGAAATAATACAATCCACCACATTGATTACCAGTCCCCAGAACATTTTTCATATTCAAATCCTGATTCAAAAAATAGCATTTTTTCTCATCAAAGGCAACCAAGATTTTATTATCCTTAGCAAGTTTATGAACAGAAATTAATGTAACACAATACTCAGGTATAACCAACACATCATACAGAATCAAAGATTCAGTTAATTTGAGATTTCCAATTTTAGAAATAAAGGCCTCAGTCCCATTAGGTAGTCCAACCTTTATTCTAAGATGGGAAATATAAAAAACATTAACTAAATCTTTATCAGTGTAAGTCATATGCTAATTTGCACCAAAATCCACAATTTTACCATTATAAGTAATTTTAGATTGCATATTACTATTTGAGCAGAAAAACTTGTGATAATTTCGATTAAAAATTCTGCTATTGTTAAAATATGTACCTGCCATGTTGGCTTGCACACTATTTCCATTTAGAGAGTTGTCTTTAATGAGAGAAATGAGAGTATTCAATTGTTCATCTGTAAAACCAGAAGATGAACTAGACCCAAAATGATTTCCAACAGAGTTGTTATTAGAAAATTTCTTGTCGTTATTCTGAAATATGTTATTGTTAACCTTTTTTCCAAAATTAGGAGGATAACCAATCAATTTAAAACATCTTTCTTGAGTATGTTCATTAAAACCACAGTTTTCACAAACAACAACAGAACCAGAACCATTATTTCTCCTATTATCAGTCACTCTGTTAAAATTAGCAGTAGGATTATTAGACTGATTATTAGGTTGATTAACAAGTCTAGTAACAGGTTGATTAACAACTTTAGTAGCAAAAGCAAAATTATGATTTCTACTAGAACTACCAGAAACAACTTTTATATGTGACTCCTCACTACTAATGATAACATAAGCACCTTTAACATCAGGTAATGGATCTCTAGATATATTTGCATATAAGTATCATCCAAACCCATTAAAAATTGCATTAGTTTCATAAGTTGATTATGCTTTTTAAAATCATCAGCAGCATGACAAGTACATCTAGGTAACTGAACCATAGCATCAAATTGTTTCCATAAAGTAGACAGCTTATTAAAGTATTCAGCAATAGTGGTTCCATTCTGAGTCAAAGAGTTAATTTTATGATGCAAGTTAAAAGTTACAGAACCATCAACTCTGTCAAAAGTTTCTTTCAATTCATTCCAAACACATGAAGCTCTTTTAGAAGAAAAAAAAATTGACCCGGAAACAACTCTTCGGATATTGAGTTTAAGATCCAACCCAAAACAACAACATTGACCCTGTCCCATTGTTTACCCAAAACTTCATCAGTATTTGACCTTCTGCATGTGCCATCAATAAAACCAGTTTTATTTTTACCCTCAAGGGCTAAAAGCATAGCACATGACCAAACATTATAGTTTTCAGTCCCTTTTTATTTTATAGACACAACAGTTAAAGAAGCTGAGTCATTAGGATGTAAATGTAATGGGTGACTTAAATCCAATTTACTAATTAGAGTAACAGGTTCAATAAAATCATCATCATCATCTGAATGATGAACAGAAGCAGGTGGAGTATTACCATGAATAGACCCAGGGGGTGTATTACCATGGAAAGACATTATTACAAACAATCAAACAGTATAAACTAGCAGAAAAGAAGACAAACACACAAGAAAGGAGAGAAAGTAGTTCCCAGGCTTTCCTTGCCACTAAAGTGGTAGGTCAAGGGCGCACACAAGCACAACAATACAAAAAATAAAAAACAAATAGCACACAAAGAACACAAAATCTCAACAACCAACAATCTCAACTTCAAATAATCCCAATTCTATCCTCCAGCAATCTAAGCAAGAAAGTAAAGACAGAAATTAAAAGAAAGGGTGTGAGAGGTGTTACAGTGCACACAAAAGTAACAGCAGCGGAATACCAGACATACTACACCCTTGATTCACTTAGTCAAGGGATATAGCATAATCACAATCAATACCCAGATCCAAGAACCTCCAAACCTTAATTTCTCAAAATTAGGGTAAATAACCAGAACCAGCTCCAATCGAATCAGTAACACCAGATCTATCTATTAAACACACTTAATCGATCACATGAACCTTTTATTATAAAAAGCCCCAAATTACCCAAACCCTAATTATTTTCAAAAATTAGGCGTTTTCGAAAAATCTTTTAGATCTAAGTAATTAAAGAACAGATATATCAATTAACACATGTTAATTGAAAGAAAACAAAGTAATTGTAAAAAACCCCCAAATTTATCGAAAGCCTAATTTTTTAAAAATCAATTTTAGAGCAAGACATATCGTGCTTTCTCTGATACCATGTAGAAAAACACAATCTAAAGATTCTTTTATTAACAAGAAACCAAAGTAGTACAAAACTGTTCTCAAACAGAATCAATCAACCAATACAGAACTCACTTGATCTCAATCAAGTTACCAGAATCAACACAGAAACAAGATAACAAAGTGAAATATGATCAAGATGATCGATAATACAGATTTAGGGTTTGTGGGAGAGAGTATTTCTTGTGAGAGAGAAAATCGTTTAACATAATGAGAGAATATGCTGAGATAGCAGCTTTTATAGTCTCAGCTAAAACTTATGACATATTGCAGCTTCTAGTCCCTTGAGAAATTGCATAAAGGCCTTTCTGTGTTTCTTCATTATTTCTTCTGCCTCATATCTTCCAAACTTTCTACACTTCAAGCATCTTAACACAAAACTCATCCAAAGGACTATATCTGAAAAAGTAAAACATGCATAATAAGTCCCTAAGGTCAATATCAGAAGCAGATTAGGTCCTTATTCTCAACAAATCATTACACTGTAACACTAATAAAATATCAAATCTTTTTGATTAATTAAGATTTGAAGTGGATAATTATTTGGAACATATTAAAACAAAAAAAATGGATAATAATATTAAAACCGGATGACTTATGTACCATTCTATTATAGTTGAATACTAGAATGAATTTGTTGAGTTTTTATAGATCAACCGGAATATATTTTTACATGCATATTTTGCATTCTTTAGTAGTAAAACTTTATTGTGTCTTGTAATCTTCTAGCATCTCAATATTAATCCACTACTTTTCTCGTTTGTAGATTAAGTATATTGGCATCAATAAATAAATATGTTGTCCACAAATTTCAAATATTTTTTTATTTTTACTTTTTTGTTTTCTAGTGAAAGAGCACACTTTAGGAATACATAAACAAATCAAGCATTATGTTGTCCACAAATTCGAAAGAAGCAAAAAGATGGAATTTACTCGAAGTCTCATGATTGGTTGTTGGTAATTGTAAAAACTTAGTGAGGTGTTTAGTTCGTTGTAATCTGACGTAATTGGATGTAATTGTAATCTGATTACATTACGTAGCATGTTTGGCTTGCAAATTGGAGAAAATTATAATTCGGATTACATTACCTAGGCTGTTTGGTTTCCGTCATAATTATAATTCAGTCACTTCAATTACATCAAGTGAGGGAATTAGGATTACATAGGAAGATCGATGGAAAGTTTTGAATTACGTTATAATTCATAATTTTTACTTTAAAGCCTCAGTATTTATTATTATTATTATTATTATTATTATTATTATTATTATTATTATTATTATTTATTATTAATATTATTTATTATTATTTTTTTTAAACATCACTTTATTAAAAAAACATATAGGATTTACAAGAAGTTAGTAGGGAGCAGAGATACTAATTGGGCTCCCACTCCTCTAGCTATAGAAAAGCTAATCCTACTAAAAATGTGAGCAGCCGCACGTGCTCCAATGTCTTGAGTCATATTAAAAAGAATAAATTATAATGACTGCGTATTACAATTCATTCACATTGCAGTTACAATTTTTTTTTGACAAATTACAATTCATTCACGTTACAATTTATTTAGATTACATTATAATTTTTTTGACAGATTACAATCTTTCAAAAATATTCAACGAACCAAACACCTCCTTAGTGGGTTTCACACCTTAAATCTTTTATTATGATAAAATATGTTATTAATTTACAAGTCAATATACTAAAATTGGTTTATGTGGAGGAGGAAGAGTTTTATAAGTTTGGAATTACCATTACATCATTGAAGTTTTGATCATAGAAAAAGTGGTGTTTGACTTGCTATTGCTTTTTATTGATTGGCATGGCAACTTAAATGGTTGCAGTTTGTATATAGCTAAAGTAGAGATGACAATTTGTGCCGAAAATAAAAAAAAGTGGCTAATTTGGGGAAATTTATAAAAAATTTGGGCGCATTTTACTCCCCATTTTTTTTAAATGGGCATGTATGGCCAATTGAAAAGTTAAATGAGCACTAACGGACACATATTTTCTCTCAATTGTAGAACATTAAAATCGTTTTTAAAGAAAAACATATAGATATAATATATTTAATTTTTTAAATATATATGAGGTGTTACGTTTAAAGGATTTATTTCGTTGTTTTAGGTCTTTTCTTAAGCGATTCGTATAACATGAGCTTGTTTGACGCGTGCCCGTTTGGCCCGTACCCGTTCGGGCTCGAGCCCGTTTGGCCCGTTGTCCGTGCCCGCCCTTCCCGCCCGTTTTGCCACCTCCGGCTAATCAATATGGAAAATATGCCTTTTTAATCAAGACCATCATGTTCTCATTTTTAACCAGAATAACTAAAGAGTAAAGACGATAAAAAAATGGGCCTATGCCCGAGACTAGTCACTAGTCCCAACTGTTCCAAGCCTGGCATGGGTCAAGCCCTAACTAAAATGCCCTGTTATGACACAAGATCAATTAAACTTAGTTTAAGGCCTCAAGATCAATTGCGTTTCTAAACCTTGTTAATAATATTTTTACTATTTACATATCTGAATCTTAAGTCATGCAAAGGTTGACAATATTGGAGATCCACGTTATATTTCTTGTAACTGGTTTTCCATTTGATGCCCAAGAGTTAAAGGTTGATCGACATAGGCCAATAATGATGCAAGAATTCAGTCTCGGTTGTGTCCAAGAATATGCATGATAACATGATAAGATGGTATCATCATCAATAAGTTTGGACCATTCAGCAATTAGACAGGTATCATGCAAAATAAGCTTTATATCGTGGGCGTCCCCGAGATCTACCAGCAGTAAAGGGTACCAAAAGGGTCACGAAGGATTTAGATATTTGCCGTACGAATATAAACAACTTATCCAAGCAGTGGAACTGTAGCATCTCAATATTTTTACATGCATATTTAGCATTCTTTAGTAGTTAAGCTATATTGTTTCTTGTAATCTGGTAGCATCTCAATATTAATCCACTACTTTTCTCGTTTGTAGATTAAGTATATTGGTATCAATAAATAATTATATATGTTGTTAAGTACGACAATATCAAGTAACAAGAAGGGTTAAGAAGTAGCATGGATCATCTCTATCTTTTGATGTATAATGATACATTATACTTCAGTTGTAAGACAGATCATGATATTTTGATTTTACTCAAGAATGACTGGTCGAGTTAAAGTTTGTTGCATGGACCCTGCCATACTCAAGTTGCAAGAGGAGGGTCGTATCAAGCGAAGTGGATGACGGGATGTAATAGATGACAAATTCAAGTACATATTCTTCTTGTTGCTTCTTTTCACTATCATAACGTCGTAATGTGACACCACCGTTTGGATACCAATAGCTCCACTTGTTGGATAATTTGTGAATGAGACATCAATTTACAAAGTGGAGTATCCGAATTGAAGATAGTTGATTTTCTTATTACATTCAATATGATGTGTCATGGTCGTTTAGTAGTCATCTAATCTCAATTAGAAATTTATGAGTAAGTTACAATTCCTTGATGAGGAATTGATGACCATTATAGTCATTTGTTCAATTATTTAAATGGATGGTATACAAGAATAGAGAAGGAAACACTCAAAAAAAAAAAAAAAAAAAAGATGATGAATAGATGACAGTCTGACACCACCATTTGGATAGCTTCACCATCATTGCCTGTTGATGTTCAACATACACGCCATAAAGCGGGATTTGGATGTTAAGGTTGTCGACTCTTTGAACTAGCTAATTCTAACCATTAAGTAATAAATCTTCATGTTTAATTAGTTGTTCCTATTACTTGATACACACGCGATTGCCTTTTATTCAACACTTACCTTCAACCGAATCTGCATAGAAGTTCCGACAATTTTACAGAAAAAACCAAATAATAAAACATGTACGTTTTCCTTCCAAGAAAGATGAAACATCATATCTTATTGGTCATATGAAGGAAATCGTTTTAAAATGTTGCAAAAAAACTTCTTTTCCTTGATAATCGATCATATATGGTCAAGGAAACTTGTTCCTTGGTTGTCAAGTTGGGTTGAGTGTAACACAACAATGACAACCACCTTATCTTAAGCTAGCTGCCTAGCTTGTTGATCTTAATGGCTTAGCAGACTCGATGTCCTCGACCCAAATTAGTCGATGGGTATGTTGGTTAAAAAACCAAACTTCAAAGTGGATGTTTTTAAGAAAAAGACACAATGCGATTGTACCATAGGAAAAGATTTTACAAATTTTCAAGAATTTTGGATACTTACTTTGTACGCTTTGTTTGTAGGCTCAACAGGATAGCCCAATCCACATAATGACATAAAAATGCTTCATAGTAGTTGCATACTTGCATAGTTGCATATGTCGATTCCGTCACTTAAATTTAAAATTTATCTTCATTTAAGAAAACATTTTACGCATATACAAGTCCATGATATTGATGTCTTGTTTCTTCGTGGCTCATGATCCACGAGATCGATGGAAATATTTATTTGTATAACTTAATAATTACGTATATATCAAATCTAAAACTTAAAGTTTCATATATATCCAACCTAACTTAAAAATTACATATACATACAATTTAAAACTTAAAATTATCATATATGTCCAAATACCTAATTATACTATATACTAAAAATGATTTGAGTGCGGGGTCCACAGCAAGGTCAACAAGGAGTGGTTAACAACCTAATTCGGCCTCCTATTGGTTCTTCGGGACAAGAGGCAAAAGCCTATTGGTTGGAGAAGTTAATTACACGGATTAGCTACAGTGCACGATGAATAGTACCCCCATTTCGGCACTGTTTGGCACTGTCTGGTACTGTTCTGCACTGTGCATCAATGTAGATAATTACAATCTCCCCAGCCTATAACCTTCCTTCCCTATTCACACACACTAACCTTCATCCCATATCATCACTCTCCAACAAATACACCTCCCTGAATCTTCCGGAAGCCACTATCATCACTCTCTCTAATTTCTTATTACTTCTTCATCTCCAACATCAAACAAGATCCAACCCCCTTTTTTCAGCTACACCCACACACAATCCGCCCTTTCTCCATCATCCTTCTCTCTAAAAAAAATCCAGCCAACGAGGTCAATACGAAGCTAAAAGAAAAAGAACAAGTCCAGAAACTAAAACAACAACGACATCAACACAAATCCAAGCTAACATAAACCCATCACCGTACATGACGAACACAACAAACCCATATCAACAACTCCATCTATCTTAATCCATTCTCCATCACAGTTAACAAACAAACTTCAACAACAATCATCTAGAACTATCCTAAACCCATCAAATCCATCAAACAAACATAAATCACTTCAAACAACAAAACAGAAAACAATCAAGATCTCAGCTTTGTTTAGCTCTTACATCAATCTTTAACGAATCTTAAAGAGTTTAAAACAAATCATCATAGATCGTTACAATCAACGATACTTAAAAGAAAAACTAATTTACAAGATCTCAGTTTCGTTTTCTTTTGTATCTCTCGAGAGAATACAAGTACTTTAAAAGTCTAGAATACAAGAAAACTAACACATCAAATATCTCTTTTGAAGACTCAGCTTCATTCAATATCCGAACCAAAAAAGGAAAAGAAATCAAACAACCCTGTTTTCTTCTTTAATTGGGTTCGTTCTACAACAAAAAAACTAAACCAAAACAATTAAAGATCACAGATTCGTGTTTAGGGCTTTAACCAAAATCTTTTTAAGATTAAACACGTTTTCTTCATAGATCGATCTATTTTGAAGCTTAGCTTCAGTGTATATACGAAGGAAAAGGAAAGAATCATAACAAGTGTGTTACATTATTTGAGAATTGATTTGGTGGTGGCTGCTAGAAAAAAAGTAAAGTGACTGCGTTTGTGCGTGTGTATTATTAGGGTTTTCAAAATTAAGGGCAAAGTGAGTTTTAGTAGCGTTTTTTATACCCGATTATTAGGGTATAGTATTATTAGGGAGTTGGGCTTTAGGATTGGGTTTGCGTTGAATCGAGTATTTCATTTGTGACATTGGGCTGGTACGATTTATTGGGCTGTCAAAGTTATTACAAACAACTTGATCTGTGTTGGATTTTCGTTTTGGCTTTCTTATGTCCGAAAATTTGGTAAAGTTTGGGATATAATTGATATATCAATTGTAATACATTGTAATTTCCCATGTCATTTGTTAATGTTAATTACCAAGTAATTCAAATTCAAAGTTGATTAACCCATTTTATAAGTTAATTATTTTTTACAACATATCAAACAACACAACACTAGTCACCCTTAATTGAACAAGGGACGTGACTCGAATAGCTCACTTGCGCACCGACACTAAAAGTTATATGAACTCCGAGAATATTGAACCAATCTAATTAATACATATGTATATATACGTATATATATATATATATATATATATATATATGTGTATATATATATATACGTATATATATATATATATATATATATATAAATATACATATATATATATAAATAGTATATATATATATATAATATTATATATATATACGTATATATATATATATATATACGTATATATATATATATACGTATAATATATATATATATATATAAATATATATATAATATATATATATATATATAATATAATATATATATATATAGAATCTGGATCGATTGAGAAGGTTTTTATTTTGAGAAGATTGAGAAGGTTTTTCAAAAACGATAGATTTTTAACTTTGATTCATGTTTTTCAAGCGTAAAACTCCATTTTAATGTGATTAAAATTTCAAAATGTGTAAAAAAAAAATTTGAATCAATGTTAAAAATCTCTCGATTTTACGATATATGTAGAATACTGAATCATCTGTACAAATTTAATGAATCATCATCATAACTCGATTTTAAACAATGATTTGTGAATCAAATTTGTAAATTTATAGATCCGATTCACCATAAAATGATGTTTTACTTGTGAATCAAATCAAAAACATGAAATCAGTTTGTTCAAACTAAGATTTCTCAATCTTCTCAAAAATAAAAACCTTCCAATGGAACCGGATCCTATAATATATATATATATATAATATATATATAACTATATATAAATATATATAAATATAATACTATATATATGTATATACGTAATATATATATATATATTTACTATATATATTAATAATATATATATTATAATATATTATATATATACAAACACAGTATATATATATAAATATATATAAAATATATATATATACGTATATATATATATATATATATATAATTAAAATACGTATATATTAATAATATACGTATATTTATATATACTATAATATATATACGTATATATATATATACGTATATATATAGTATATATATACTATAATATATATTACACGTATATATATTAAATATAATAATATATATATACTAAATAATATATATACGTATATTATATATATATACGTATATAAATATATATATACGTATATATAATATATATACGTATATATAATATATAAGTATAGTGAGACTTTCTTGCGAGAACCATTTTATCTGCGAGAACTGAGAGAACTACCAAAACATACATGCACGCTTCAATAATTGTATTTTTGCACATATTTCTAAAACACATATATTTTTTAAAAAAACATAGTCGTTACTAAAGAATATAAGAAATTGGAAATACACATTTTCTTGAAGTGTGCATGTATGTTCTTATAAGGCTGCAACGACAATATTAGGCCTGTGTAAGGTTTTTGTGAAAAATAGGGTAGTATATGATATTGAAGAACATAGGTGGATACTTACGATTATTGATGATTTGCATGTATTTTTATTTTATTTTAAAAGGCTGCATGTATGATTTTTTGTGGTTCTCTCATTCTCGCAGATAAAATGGTTCTCGTAAGAAAGTCCCCCTATACGTATAAAACTATATATATATATATATACTATTATATATATTATATATATATCATATATATATATATACGTATATAATAAAATACTATATAATATATATATATATAAAATATATATATAATAATATATATAATATAATATAATACTAAATATATATAAACGTATATAATATATATATATATATTATACGTATAAATATATATAAATATATAAATACGTAAAATATAACTTTATATACGTTTTATAATATACTTATATATATAGTAATAAATACGTATATATATATATTATATAAATATAAATTATAAATATATATAAATATATAATATATTATAATATATATATATATATAAGTTGTAGAGTTATTTTCAGAACTAAAAAAAGGTTGAGAACTGCGAGAACCGATCTGAGCCATCTATTTTTCAATCAATGGCTATAAAGAAAGGTGGCATAAATGTAATAAAATGAAACTTTAGGCTATATTGTATAAGTGATGAAAGGGTATTATAGAGATTCCATATTACTCCTTGAAAAGTGCCCGACAATCAATTTTTCTCTTTTAAATTTGTGATGTATCCATCTTGTACGTCTCTCTCAATCTCTGTGACCTAGAAACCACCCTCCATCATAATCAATCGGCTAAAACCGCTGCCTAAACCGCCCCCCTCTCTTCTCATTATATCATTTTCGTACAATCATATTATTTTCTTTCTCTAATGATTGTTTACAAGGATATGGAGGATTATTTTCTCACATATCACATGCCTTTTTAACCATATTGTTTCCAGATCTACTAGAGTTCGTCAGGAAAACAACCACCATCATCCTTCATTACCATCATCGATTTTGTTTAGGTAACAGGGACATAAATTCATCAATTATATCGTTTCGATTAACTAAATTTGAGACAACATGATAGCCTTTATATTACGAGTATAAAATTTTGTTCACTACAATTTTAATGTTATTTTAAAGTGAGTGTGAATCTGTGTTCATATAAATGGGATATGCTAGCTTATTAGATTTATATGTGTATATGACTAAAAGCGTTGGTGTTTATTTTTTTATTATTATTTTGTTTTAATGTAATTGAGTTAGAATACTAAAATTGGAACACAAGATGAACACAAGATGATAATTGTGTCTAATGCAATTGTGTAGATGTCAAATAAGGGGTGTTTGGTTGTTGGATTTTCTCTCAAAACGAGGCTATTTGGTTACTCTTTTTGCTGTCAAAACAGACTTGTTGGTTGCTGTTTTTTTCTTTAAAAAAGGGTGTTTAGTCGTTGGTTTTATGTCAAAAGAGGGTATTTTTCAGATAAATATCGTTTTGGTTCTTCTTGTTGGAACAAGAAACTGCATTTTGGTTAATAAACACATGTAATTCGGTTAATATGCACATGTATTTTTATAAAGTGGTCAGTTTAGAAAATTATGCACATTTATTTTTATCATTGTTTACTTTCAATCTCAAGATTCTACAAGGTTTAGTTATGTTTAAATGGCTTGTCCAGGTTAATTAATTTATTGACTTTGTAGTTTTCTTTTTTTAGTTTCTCTAATTAGTATTTATTGGTTTAACAAAATATTGTGTTTTGATTTCACATGTCTTTTGTTTTTTTATGTGTTTGAAAAAGATCACGTAGACGATACACATGTGCATACAAGTGCATATGGATGGAACGAACGCATATGTCCAGGCAAGGCAAGAGCGACTAATGAGGAGAAATACATGTGCACACAATCAAAACAAAATCCAATTCTATTAAAGATTATCAGTGCACACATGCAAAGACATTTTATACCGTATTTGTATATCATATGATGTTAATGTTTATGTACTTGTATCTAATGGCTAGAATAATATATTGGTCGTAAATGAGACTTCTTCTTTTTAAATTTATGTTCTTCATTTGTTATTGATTTTGATGTTACATGTTGTGTCTTTGAACTTATGCACATGTATTCCATTATATCAACATATTTTTTAAATATTTGTGACCAAAACACATTAAAGGTTTAAGCAATTGAACACTAAAAATGAAAAGAAATTTCTAAAATTTTGAAAAGAAGAAAACACATATGCACCTTACTTTTGAAATCATGCATACTAAAAAAAAAAAAAAAAAAAAAAAAAAACCTAAAATTTAGGAAAAAAAACATTTTTTATTAAAAAAAAATAAAAGAAATTAAAAATGTAATTTTACTATTATACCCTTTTTAATTAAATAATAAAAATGAATATCCATAAAAATCTGATTGGTTGATGCTGGTTCTCGCAGTTCTCGACCTTTTTTCGGTTCTGAAAATAACCCTTCCCTATATATATATATATACGTATATATATATATACGTATATATATACGTACGTATACGTATATATATAATATATACGTATATATACGTAAATTATATAATATATATATATTTATAAACGTATATATATAATAATATTATAAAATATATATATATATAATATATAGTATAATATACGTATATACGTTATATATATATATACGTATATACGTATATATATACGTATATATAATATATATATATATATTTAGTATATATATATATAATACGTATAAATATATAATATATTACGTATATATATATAAACGTATATAACATATAATATTATACTTATACGTATATACGATATATATATATATATATATATTATATACGTATAATATATATATATATATACGTAATATATATATATATATATATATATAATATATATAATATATATATATATTTATATATATATATATATATAATATATATACTATATATATATATAGTATATATATATATATATATACGTATATATATATAAATACGTATATATATATATATATATATAATATATATATATATATATTACAAATAAAATTTTTATTTCATTATCTATTTAATTAATTTTTTTTTCTTGGGCCGAATCAACCCAACATCACCACCACATTAAGCCCACTCAAAATATTTCATTTCTTTCTTTTCTTCTTTGGACCGAGCCACAAACAAACCCCAAAGCCCCAACCAAGACTTATAACTAAACTAAACACATCCAAAATTCTTTTTTTTTTTTTCTCTTGGCTCCAACACAGTCGACACACTCACACACTCTTGTATTGTCTTCCTTGCCTTCTTGCGTGCAATACTATCCAAGAACACAATGCCAAGCCACCCTAATGTTCCTCCTAACACCATACCTATACCATTAAAAAAATACTAATCCCATACTCCTTTTGAAACCAAGGTTAACCAAGGGTCACTGTGTCCTTAAAACCCCAACAAAGTACACCCTTATCTTCCCTTTTACTTAAAATATTTACTTAGGTACAAATCCCATTCTTACCTTCCCCTCCAATCCCATCGTGTCCCCTATAAACATTTAAACAAGCCGTCATAGCTCCCATATCCAAACCCAATTCGACATGACAAAACTATGACCATTTGACCACTCTTCCATCCATTCGAAATGACCACATGCACCACTTTTTCCATCACATTAAGAACATGCAAAGTGAATAAACAAAACCCTAGAACCATACCTAAACCGTGTATACATACCCTTTCAATCTCACATCTTATTTGCACACCAACAACACACAAACACTTAAACAAAATACTACAAAACACCTCAACTTTCCATCCATTGTTCACTGTCGAGAGAAAGGAAGAAAGTAAGGGAAGCTTTGGTTAGTAAACACAAGCCATTTCAGTTCACTAAGGTTTTAAATTCGAGTTGGGTTGAAGGAGGAAGCTAGGGTTTTACTTGTCTTTGGGTTCTTGTCACCACCTTCTCCATTCGAACGCCTCACCATTTTTCTTGGTGTAGTAAGTTCCTATCCTTGATATTTTCTTGGTTTTCTTTCGAAGCATATACGAATATCAAACACGAAAGGTCCCATGCAAATCTCACTAAATCGAATAGTTATATATATATACACCAAACCAATCGAAAACCATGTGTTTTCATGCATGAAATCACACACTTCTTCTAAAAATCCTATACGTAAATGTATGTTATTATATACACGTTAACTTGAATGAGGAACAAATCAAAACATCATAAACTTAGTGAAATTTGAACACGAGAACAATATTATAGTCGAACATCAAATGTTTATTTTTCATGCAAACTCTACTGTATGTGTCGCATGGCAATATCAACAACTCAGTCGAGACCCTTTTATACTCGAGTAAGATACAAACCATAACAAAATGGACCATTGGCTCAATGGTTGCTTCATTTGTGCATGAGTCCACTAACTCAAGTTCGACCCCTGTGATAGCTTGAATGTCTATTTTTTTTGTTTTGTTTTAACCACTGCTCGAACTATTTAAACTAACAGACTCTTAATGGGCTTGTGGAAAACTAGAAGGGGAGGTTGAATAGTTTTACGTCTTTTTAATTTTATTATGAAAACTTTATTTACTTATCAAAACTTAGATTCGAATTTATGTGAACTCAACTCTTGAACAATATGAACAAATATAAATAAATCTAACTTAACAATGCAAATAAAGTAATGAAATGAAATGCAAGATAGAGATGGAAAGATCTAACCGAGAGACAAGAGATTTATAGTGGTTCGGCTACAAGGACACCTTCCTTGCCCTACTCCACTCCCCGAGCACCAAACTCGAGAGTTTTCTTCACTATGTCAACAACCTCCCTTATGGCGGAGAAAACCTTACACAACTTTCGCTTACACCGGTTTAACGACACAAAGCTAGATGTCGAGTTCTAATCGTAGCTAGAACCAATCTCACAACTTAAATCACAACTACTTCACAACTTCTTCTTCACGACTTCTTCACAACTTCTTTACTACAACTACACACCTTCTTCACAACTTCTTCACGACTTCACACCTTCTTCACAATAGCTTCACACCTACTTCACTACCTAGCACTACTTGTATGTTCTTCTTCTTCTTCACACCTTCACTACTTACACACCTTCACTTCTTCACAACTTGACTACTTACACACTAATCTAGCCTAATCAATTTTGTTCACACCTATCTAACAAATATACACAACTTATACACAAATAAATGAATGATTACACAAACAACTTAGATAGCAAGATGATACTAATTTGTAATACTTCTTCTCTAGTGGTTGAAGGAGTATTCTTCTTTTGCACTTGGGTGGTAGAAGCTTGGATCACTTGAAAACCAATGCTTAAGAGAATATGATCAAAGGATTTTAGAAAGGATTTACAAGGATTAGAGGAGATTTAGAATAGAAGGTTTGGGGTTCAAAAGGTAAGGAAAAAGTCCAGTATTTATAGGCAAATCTGGACAGCTGGAGGAGCGGGGCGGTCCCCTTAAATAGGTGGTCGGCCCCCTTAAAATTAAGGGGACCGCCTAGTAAAATTAAGGGGACCGCCTAGTAAAATTAAGGGGGCCGCCCATCTAACAGTTGCCCAGATTTGTCTTTTTGCGGGGAAGGTTTTTCTGGAATATTTTTACCATTTTTGGTTGAAAATTTGAATTCATAATTTTATAAAAGATTAAACATTTTTATTTAATACCAAAAATGATTTTCTAAAAGATATAAAATGTTTTGGGTCATTTTATAAAAAATCTAGTGATTAAGAAAATGTTCCTTTGATCATATAATGCATGAAGCATTTGTTCATTCATACCTTAAGTGATTAAGTTGTAGAAATGAATATTTCCAACTAAATACTTGTTTACTTAATAAGTTTATGTTTGATGAGTTTACATTTTGTGATCATCAAAACATAGAGATATGAATAAGTATTGATAATGTTTTTAGGAATTATTTATATCAACAATCTCCCCCTTTTTGATGATTACAAAACTTAAACTCATTAAATCCAAAACATTATTTTTGGACAAATATTTAGTGAGTTTATATTCACTTCTCCCCCTTTTTGTAGAATCAAAAAGGTTATGCCGACAAATTTCAGATACAAAATTTGTCGGGGCGAAAACTCCACCTTGATGTGTGCTCCCCCTCGTTTGAGGGCACCAAGGAATCGAGATATGGAATACTTGCAAGAAAAATATTAGAAGCACAAGCATACATAGCAAAATATGGAATATGAAAACAACAATCATGGCAGACAACGATCATGGCAAACAAATATTAAGAACATATAGCAAGACATTAATTAGTATGCTTGAAACATATAACAAGAAAAAGGTCCTAAATTGCCAAAGAGAGCTTTCGGACTTGCTTGCGACGCGAAAGCTTGGAAAATAAGCATACAGTTATGCTTAGATGGTTGATGGTAGAGTGTTTGGAATGGAATTTGTTGAGTGAGGGTAAGGATGTTAGATTAATAGAGGTATATTTTTGGAGGTGGAGAGTTTGGAGCGGAAAGCATGTGAATAGTATTTAGTTATTTGATGTTGAGGGAAATGGAGTGGATCTAACGATGTTATATCGGTTTAGAGAAGGAATAGGATGAGGACGAGTGAGTAGATATTTGATCCAAGAAATATTTTCACTCAAGTGGAGATGTTGAATGAGATCTAGTAAGAAGATACTCAATACAAGTGAAATGTTTATTTAAGGCAATGATTTGTTTTTGAAGAATGACACAACATGGACAATAGTTGACATAATTATCAACTTGATTCAAATTGTGAGGGTGAAGTGAGCAATTTGAGTAGGGTGAGGATGGAGGATGGAGGTTGGCCCTTGTTGTAAGGTGCATAGCAAGGAGATCACTACGGTCATGGATTTGGTTGGGAATGTGGATTTGGTCATTTGGTGGAAGTGAAAGAAATTGGGGTGTGTAGTTGGAAGTAAAGTTGGAATGAGCTTGAGGATTGAGAGTATAGTTGGGAACAAATGTGGGTGGAGGTGTCAGTTGTTTAGCCACATCATTTGTTGAGATGGACTTGTTTCGGGGGTTCGGTTTTCTTTGGGTTTTTCGGTCATCCTTGCTAACCTTGAGGTTTTTGGCTTTGGTTTGATGGGAGATGGCGTGATGAGATGATGGAAGGTTATGAGGAATGGGAGTGTTTATAGTGTAGGATTGATGGGATTAATGAATGGATAATTTGTTGGATGGATTGGAAGTGAATTTTGAGAAGTGTAAGATGAAATGGGCTAAAAATTAGAAAAGGAGACAACACCTTCGACCATCAGATGGCCGGTCCCCTTAAATAAGGGGCCGGTCCCCTTAAACATTAAGGGGGCCGCCTTATGATTTAAGGGGGCCACCCATCTGGTGGTTTCCAGATTACTGGAAATGGGTTTTTGGCAGAAAATTGTAGAAAGGGTTGTGTTTTTGGGTTTAGTTTCAAGCAAGTCCAACTCTTTGAGGCAATTAAGCATGTAATAGATATCGATGCAAAACATGTTAATTAAAGAGATTACGGAAACAAGTAATTTCATCTAGCATGTAAACATACTCATCAAGCAAGTAATATATATGGACTAGGAAACAATAAACTACACCAAGTATTTTCTAAATTATAACTAAGTGGGAATATTAATGAACTATTAGATGGATTCTAATGTGTGCCTATGTGCAATAAATGGGAACTTAAGATAGCATGGACTTCTAGACTTGTTACAAACAAAATATTAATAGCCAAATCATGGTCCACTTGATTTGACTTAGTTCACTTATAAATGTCATGTACATAAATATAGATGACAAATACGAGATCACCATGCATGATTTAAAGAAATGTTTTTAGCATTATTCAACAATGTTTGAAAGTGGGTTTTTATGTAGATTGTGAAAGTTATTTGAATAAAATAGATTGGGTTTTATTTCAAAAATGTGTTTATGAAAATGGGTAAAAAGAAATTCTCAATCTTTGACTTTGATCAAAATAGAATTATGGACATAGATAAAGAAGAAAAATGAGATAGTAAAACATGTTAATAGAAAAGTGAAATAGTCATTTAAAAAATTATTTTTCCAAAATGTGAAGTTTTTGTATATTTTTAAAGATACTAGATTTTTGACAACAAATACCATTAATCCTAGATTTTAAAAATGGATGTTAAAGATCTCATGCTCAAGGGAATTGGTTAAGGCTATTGTCACATGCTACCCTTTTCTACATATCCTATGGTCATAAGGAAGTGATGACGAAATTCTATATGTTTGACGCGAGAGTGTTGAATGAGATATAACCTAACATCTATAGCTCCTTTGTTGTCGCACACTTATATAACTTGATGCCATATTTTACGAGAGCTTGTTTCATCCATAGTTTTCTAAGACGAGAAATCTAATCTTACTTCTATGTTAATGATTAATCCACTTAACTCATTTCACTTCATCACCATGAGTTTTCTAATAGTGGCATAGAAGATTTCCATTTTAAATTTGAGAAGGCTAAATGAGTTTGACAGTGAATACTTCATTTAATACTTAGGGGGCTAACTAAAGGGTTTCTAGTTTATTAAATCATAAAACGGATATATCTAAAAGTGTGAATGCAATGCAACCTATCAAACTAAGCATATCCTAAGACAATGATTAATAAGACTATATGTATGAAGTAACTACTCATGAAATTTAAAGAGAGAACGTACCTTATGTCCAGCTTTTCTTCAAATACTTCAAGGTGATATATTGACTTATAGAAGCCAATCATAAATGAGTTTCCGAATAATTCAATGAGTGACGATTTAGCCACTTGGTCCCCATTGTCCCATTTGTCCAAAATTATTTGAACCAAACATGGTTTGCATTTGCATGTATGGTGAAAGTATTCCTCAAGGGTTGAAACTTGGTTGAAGTAAATAATTCCATATTGGGTGATTATTATTATTAGGAAAGTTTTGTCTACTTTGATTTCTTCTAGGTTGAGGGGTTTTAGACCGAGGATGAGGATTATTTGGTCTAATTGGAGGTGGAGTTTTAGATCTTAATTTCGGTTTAGAAAATCCGGTTTTGGCTTTCAATGATGGTTTATAAAAACTTTTTACTTCCTCATCACTCGCAATAGGTATTTTTCTATCTTTTATAAGTATATACTTAAGTTTCGACTCTAATGGTTTTTGTTTACTAGATGGACATTCAAACTTTACATTTTTATTTTCACTAGTTGAAACATTATTTGAGTTGAATCCTAGACCGGTTTTATCTCCTGAAGTTCCTTGAACACTTATTATTTTCTTAAGTGAGTTACTACTATTTTTAAACTTGTCAAGTTTGGAAATTTCATCTTTAAGTTTTTCGTTTTCATTTTTGACCTCTAGACATGTTTTACATTCTATAAAAGCTTCTTTTCCTTTTTCTAAATGTTGTAGTTTAATTTTTAATTCAAGTACTTCATTTTCTAATCGATTATTAATATGTTTTAGTGATTTGTTTTTATCTATGACTTTTTGACCTAATTTGCATAATCTATTATATTCATTATCTAGGTCTTTTTCGTCTAATGATTGATTTTTGTCACTAAAGTATTCAGTTTTGGAAAGTACCTCATTTGATGTCTTTGCCATAAGACATTTTTTGTCGTTAGCTTTGTCCGCTTCGTCTTTGTCGCTATCACTCCATGCTCCGCTAACAAAGGCGTTTTGGTAATCATAACCCGGTGGCTTTGGACATTCGCCAATGAGTTGGTTTGGGCTTCCACATCTAAAGCACTTTCTTTTCCCGTAGTTACCATTCCTATTTCTTTGAAGCGATCTTCTTTCATCTCGTGGTTGTCTTGTGAATCTTCCTCGTCTCTTTAGAAATTTCTTAAACTCTCTTACGGCCATAGCATATTCTTTGTTATCACTCTCGGATGTTGAGCTATCCTCTTCACTAGATTCCTTCCTAGCTTTCAATGCAATTGACTTGCTTTCCTCTCTTTTTCCTTTGACCATCTCGGAGTCTTTCTTTATTATTGTTTCGTAGACTTTCAAGTTGCCGATCAACTCGTCAAGTTGAAGAGTTGACAAGTTCTTCGATTCTTCAATCGCCGTAACCTTAGCCCGCCATTTTGGATAAAGAGCCCTAAGAAATTTCCTAACAAAATTCTTACTAGAAAAATTCTCATCAAGTGCTTTTAAACTTGTGATGATAATGTTAAACCTAGCAAAAGCATTATCTATTGATTCCTCTTCCAGAATCGTAAATTGTTCATATTGTTGAACAAGAAGATCTATTTTATTATCTTTGACTTGACTATTACCTTGGTTAGTTATTAGTAAGGAGTTCCAAATTTCTTTTGCGGTTTCACACATAAAGATCCTTTCGTATTCTTTACGTGGTAACGCATTATAAATAACCATTTTTGCCTCATTATTTTTAGCTAGTTTATTTTTCACATCATCATTTTATTTTTCAAAAGGTACAATTTCAACACTTTTTGTTAAAGGATTATTTTGAATAGGGGGAAAATCACCATAGGTAATAACATGCCAAAGATCAAGATCTTTTGATTTCACATAAGTTTCGAATCTATTTTTCCAATAAAGAAAACCATCACTTTCAAATAGCGGTGGTCTTTGCATAGATTGCCCTTCTAAATATTTTTCCGATTTCATAGATCGATTCAAGTTTTAAAATACAATATATTTTAAAAATCTTGTTTGACGTGGCTCTTGATACCAATTGTGGAAAACTAGAAGGGGGGGGGGGGGGTTGAATAGTTTTACGTCTTTTTAATTTTATTATGAAAACTTTATTTACTTATAAAAACTTAGATTCGAATTTATGTGAACTCAACTCTTGAACAATATGAACAAATATAAATAAATCTAACTTAACAATGCAAATAAAGTAATGAAATGAAATGCAAGATAGAGATGGAAAGATCTAACCGAGAGACAAGAGATTTATAGTGGTTCGGCTACAAGGACACCTTCCTTGCCCTACTCCACTCCCCGAGCACCAAACTCGAGAGTTTTCTTCACTATGTCAATAACCTCCCTTATGGCGGAGAAAACCTTATACAACTTTCGCTTACACCGGTTTAACGACACAAAGCTAGATGTCGAGTTCTAATCGTAGCTAGAACCAATCTCACAACTTAAATCACAACTACTTCACAACTTCTTCTTCATGACTTCTTCACGAGTTCTTCACAACTTCTTTACTACAACTACACACCTTCTTCACAACTTCTTCACGACTTCACACCTTCTTCACAATAACTTCTCACCTACTTCACTACCTAGCACTACTTGTATGTGCTTCTTCTTCTTCACACCTTCACTACTTACACACCTTCACTTCTTCACAACTTGACTACTTACACACTAATCTAGCCTAATCAATTTTGTTCACACCTATCTAACAAATATACACAACTTATACACAAATGAATGAATGATTAGACAAACAACTTAGATAGCAAGATGATACTAAGTTGTAATACTTCTTCTCTAGTGGTTGAAGGAGTATTCTTCTTTTGCACTTGGGTGGTAGAAGCTTGGATCACTTGGAAACCAATGCGTAAGAGAATATGATCAAAGGATTTTAGAAAGGATTTACAAGGATTAGAGGAGATTTAGAACAGAAGGTTTGGGGTGCAACAGGTAAGGAAAAAGTCCAGAGAAAGTCCAGTATTTATAGGCAAATCTGGACAGCTGGAGGAGCGGGGCGGTCCCCTTAAATAGGTGGCCGACCCCCTTAAAATTAAGGGGACCGCCTAGTAAAATTAAGGGGGCTGCCCATCTGACCGTTGCCCAGATTTGTCTTTTTGTGGGGAAGGTTTTTCTGGAACATTTTTACCATTTTTGGTTGAAAATTTGAATTCATAATTTTATAAAAGATTAAACATTTTTATTTAATACCAAAAATGATTTTCTAAAAGATATAAAATGTTTTGGGTCATTTTATAAAAAATCTAGTGATTAAGAAAATGTTCATTTGATCATATAATGCATTAAGCATTTGTTCATTCATACCTTAAGTGATTAAGTTGTAGAAATGAATATTTCCAACTAAATACTTGTTTACTTAATAAGTTTATGTTTGATGAGTTTACATTTTGTGATCATCAAAACATAGAGATATGAATAAGTATTGATAATGTTTTTAGGCATTATTTATATCAATAGGGCTTACTAGCCCAATGACATTTCAAATATATCTAAACCCACACAGTTTCCGTGTTGGGCCTAAGGCCCATTCGACACCCCCCCCCCCTTAAAGCCATTCGACCCAAAAATTGTCCTCATTCGAATAAGCAGCTTTTCTATAGGTGTTAAAATGAACTTTTGAGTCGAGTAGTAAAAAGAAAGTATAAAAAGTATAAATTTTGAACTTTGGACTAAGAATGCAAAATTGGCGAGTTATAGAGTCAAAAGTGTAAAATAATATTTTTGGACTAAAATCGTAAATAATTTAACTTTCAGGTTAAAAATGTAATTTTTACAAAGTTAAGGGAAATTGTTGTAACTATATTGTATTTTTGGAAAGACTTGTATTATACTTGGATTTCATTACATTATATAATCATGTCACTAATATATTTTCTCAACGATCAATAACGTGAAATAAATAAATAATACGAATATTTTATATAACTTAACTTTTACTACTTAAAAATATTTAAAATAAATATTTTAACTTGTCATTCATTTACTTATATTAAAAAAGAATAAAAACCTGCTATTAAACTCTAAAACGATAATATTTTTCACAAAACATCAATAATAAATATAAGTCGTTATTTATGAACTCTAAACATTTTAAAACACACAAATACGAAACTATCACATTCGGAGATTTCCACACTCATTATTTCACTCATTGAAATCGAAAAGCCAATAATAACCTAAACTTATCACATTATTTTAGATTGCAAGTCGGGAGCTATTCATTTACACCATTTGATCACTATTTGATTTCTACACTACTAAGGTGAGTTCATAGTCCCACATTTTTATATGATTTTAAACCCGTGGGGAGATACATGCTCTAAACCGGAACACAAGTATTTTTCTGTATGCTATCCTGAATGATATTGCCTAAGTTACCTGTATTTCCAAAAGTCCCTCACATCATGAGCCATTAATCACTGCGAGTGAACGCGAATATTGTGGATAGATCTATTGGGGTTGACGACCCAATTTGTGTTAGCTAGATTAGCAACCCAAATGCACTTTATTTGAGATAACCAGGAGAATGGCAAACTCCTGCTACGAGGGCCCCTTTTTACTTGCATCATTATTATGCTGTGAGTTATATCATTTTATGATACTACACTATGTCAATGTTTGCGTGTCATTAGGCTTAGGGCAATATATCTATATGATGCACAGCGATATCACCGTTGTGCTACTGATCAACTCAATATTTATGTTTTACACAACGATATCACCGTTGTGCTACTAATCAACTTGTGTTCAAACTATTTTAAATACTATAGATTCACTCAACCTTTGTGTTGACCTTTTAAGCATATTTTATCTCAGGTAACTAAAGATAGCAAGGCACGGAGCTGGCATGGGCACTCGAGACCTACCTTATATTTTTAACAATTATATCATTCTTTACAAACTCGCCACCACTTTTGTGAAACAATGTTACTTTTGGAAAATGTGTTGTAACTCTGAATATTGAGTTTTCATTGAATGATATAAAAATTTGGAAACTTCTCTTTTTGGATTGTTTTCTATACTTATGACTGTGATCTAAGAAGTAATACCCCGTTTAAGTCTTCCGCTGTTACCTAAAAATTTACGGGGTTTTACAGATTGGCATCAGAGCCTAGGTTATAGAGAACCAAGTGATTTTCAAAACACTGGACTATAACCACGATTTCTAAAAGGACCATTTTAAACCTTACCACCTTATGCCCTCCGTGCCAACACTTTACTAACATCTGCATTTAGATTTGCTTGGCAGATTATGCATCACTCATGAACATTTGCATTAAGATTTGCTTGGCAGATTATGAATAACGAATGAATATTATGAATGTTATAGCGATTAGACATCATAACTAATATTAATATTATTAAATGATTTATACTTGTTATTATTGGGATATTATAGTATCATGTTTTCTAGTTCATTATATTCTACCGAAACTATTTCCCGTGCTGCTCGCACTTCCTCAGTTATCCAAATCATACCAAACTCAGATGATCCCTATGTACAAGTGTCTCAGTCCTACCATGCCCAAAACCCTGACACCATTGAACCTATGCCCACATTACCCGCCTTACCGACGTCACCCATTTCTCAGACTCGACCTATCACTTACCGACGCCAAACACTCGAATTCTTGCCCTCACCGTCATTACCGCTCCGGAGATCCCACAACGTATTTGAGCATACTTCCACCACACTCAGATCAGTATCGCCACCCTCACCACCCGCATTGTTATCATTACCATCCGTTCCCTTACCTCCACACTCACTTATTCACTCACCACCGTCAGAGAGAGCCGTCATGCCCCGGAGTAGCAGGATGTTGGAGGATGTGCCCAGTACTTTCGAGGTTGGTCAGAGTTCGAGGGAAACTCAGACGGAGACAGAGAATGACATGGTGTGGAAGGATGTACCATGTATGGACAGTCACACTACCACTATGGAAAGCCCAGACTACGTGCCTCCCTTATCATCGTTCGAGTCTACAGACACTCCATATCCAGAGGCACCACCAGAGAGTACAGATACAAATGTTGTTACTCAGATTCAGACCCAGTTGGATTCACTAGCTAGTGTAGTAGAGCTTCACTCCGATTACCTTGATGAGTTACCACCTGGTTGTTTTGATTCATACGACCGAGATATCAGTGTATTATTCAGGAGGATGTCTATCAGAGGACAGGAAATCTCCGATGTGAGTTTCAGAGTTGATGCCATTGAGCATACACAGACTGTAGCCCAGGAGGCAGCCCAGGGGTTACAGGGTAGAGTAGAGGATGTTGAGAGAACCCTATGGATAGCCAGAGATACGGAAAGAACCCAGAGTCAGAGGATTATTGCCTTAGAGGCCATGTTGGCTACCCAGTTAAGTGTAAACCAGGAATTCCAGAGATGCTTCACAGATATGGAGAGACAGAGACCAGGGGGTAGAGACCTTAACTGAGATAGTTTGAGCGCGCCAGACGACTCATAGATTATCTAGGTATCATTTGTAGCATGGACATCTTAACTTGCCACTTATGGCATTAATAAAAGATCTTGTATTAGGTTGTTTTGTAAACAATTGAACAAGTTATTAAAACAATATTGTTGGTTATGATCGCTATTTAATGATATTTATGATTGCTTGGTTGTGGTTGCGCTTAGACATGTCGTGATGTAGTTATGATACTTGCTGTGTTACGATAATTATTGATGGAGTGCGGGGATGATCACTTTATGTGTTTGCATAATGGTGGTATATTTATTTATCGATTGGACTTGTTACATTGTGGTAGTTTTGTTATGATGTTCATGCAATTACCTCGTTAATTGATTTTACTCTAACATAACTTGATCACTATATAGATTCTAAAGTCATGTTCCTTTTGGCATTTTTAGAACATGCCTACTCATAGGAAGTCAACCGCTACAGCAACAGGACCAGCCATGACTCAGGCTGCAATCCTGATGCACTCCAACAAGCTTTAAATTTATAAACAAGAATTACCGGTTAACTAGGAACACATACGAGCAAGTATACTCGTCCGTTATAGTTAAGGGATTGGTAAGTCAAGGTCGTCCCACGAGACTTGGTTGTACTCAAATGTTGTTTGATTGTTTAAGCAAGTAACAAGTTGATGGATTTGATTGTCACGGATCAAACTAACAAGAAAAGCAATTATAAAAACATGATGTAAGCACACAAACACTTGTTTAGGAATAGTAAACAATCGTGATAGAATGTTGAACATGTTTGGATGAAACATAGAAGGCACATATCAATTTTCACAAGGACTTCTAGTCAATGGGTAATATCAAGAAAATCCATGTTTCTACTAGTTTCAAGGGTGAGTCCTTTCGGCCTACACATCATCCCATTACGCTAGCTCTTTGTGTTATCAAATGTATGAAAAAGATGATTGGTTTCATTAGTTCTTACGAGTTCTTTCGACCCAATCTCGTGATTAAATATTTCCGAATCCATTTAAAAACTTGAATACTTAATAGTTGTCAATTATCAAATACCAATCCATTTTGGCCACCAACTTCTTGGAATCAAACAATATTAGAAATCCTTTCAACCTTTAAATCCAACAATGTTTAATCAACAAGTTTTAGAACACGAATTATATTTAAACAAACTTATGAGAACAATCACTTTCTCTAACCAACTAGTCAATCATTCACACGAAAGTCTACATAATTCCCAAACTAGTATAAAGAGATAATAGTAATCAAACAAGTAACGCAACACACAAAGGAATTCTCATGATCAACATAAGCAAAGACATTAATATGATTGAATTTAAATAGAAACAATACCAAACATTAGAGTCAAGGCATCGAGTGCTACAATTCTAACCATGTGATTACAACCAAAAGAAACTACCAAGATACAAATCATCCATCCCTAAACCTTCCTGGAAATCGACCTCATGTTGTGAGTATATGACTTAGGGGTGTTTGGTAATAAGGATTGTTGGAGATGTATATGGGGTTTAATTAGTGTGAACTATGATCAAACTTTATGGTGTAGGAATGATCAAGCCATATGTCTTGCAAATGTCGACCAAACCAACTCCCCAACACCTCTAAAAAGGGGTGGGGAGTGGTAGGAGAGAATCCTCCAAGTGGTTGTAGATGGTATAGATAATAAGGTTATAGATATGTATTGAAAAAAAGATGTCAAAACACTTAACCAAGCACTCCTATTTCTAGTTGAATAATCCTTGGCCACCAAGCATGTTTCTTGGGTACAAAGGGTCATAAAGATGCAGGAAACTGAGTTATTAGAAGTATATGATCAGACCTTGGAGTAATGGTACTTAATTCTTCTCTTAAATGGAACTTTTGGAAGACTTTAAATGGCTGGACCCATGGTCGGGACCTTGGACCTGTGGTCTGGATGTCTGCTGGGCCTTGGGTTTGAGCTATGAACCTTGGGTCAGCTTCAACCTTAGGTCTGGAATGTAAACCTTGGGTCGAGACCGACTTTTGCACATAAATTTCAACTCTAAGCTAGCATATAATTCCCACTTTTAACACACTTCTTGGCACTTAATCTTGACTCCATTTTCACATCTTTCCCTTGAAATTGGACATAATCATAGCATGAATCTTTATCTTGAACGGAAAACTTCTCTTCGTGCATAAATACTTGATTTTGTCGACTTTTCTTCATCTTTTTCTCTATTTCCTTTGACATAGTTGTACCTGAACCTAAACACATCTTTTGCACCTTTTAAGCATAAAATGTTCACAAATACAACCAAATAACATGCAAAAACATAAGAATAACGCTACTAAAACATGTTAGATTTGAGCGTTATCAAATCCGCAAACTAGTTGCTGAGAGTGTAGCTGCTGCATTGGAAGCTCAAGCAGCACCACGAGACCAACAGGGGAAAGCGAGGCAACTGTGACTCGCAAATGCACTTATAAGGATTTTATGAGCTGCAAACCCTCAAATTTCAGAGGTACTGAGGGTGTGACTGAGTTAGCCCGTTGGTTCGAGCGTTCAGAAACGGTTTTCACAAGAAATGGCTGCACTGATGAACTCAAATAAGTACATTTTTATTACTATCATTTATCCTATTAATTTGACTTGTTTTACTATATTATGTATGAGGATTGATACTTAATCGTTTACTTTTGTAATTCTCAGGTAAAAACAAGCATTTGGTGAAACTTGGCGATTTTGGACTAATAATGGAGCAAAACGTGCATAAAGTGAAGAGTCTACTGACATGGACAAGATCAAGTCAATTCTGCTCCAGATGCGCCGCATCTCACTATCAACATGCGCCGCATCTCTATCAAGATATCACCAGATACGATCCAAGATACAAGAGGACATGCGCCGCATCTAATAAAGAGTTACGCCGCATCTTCTGGCGGTGTACGAATATTCCTGAATATTATAATCTTGGACCCCACGCGAAGTTAAGTACATGCGCCGCATCTACTTAAGTAGATGCGCCGCATCTTCCCTCAGACACAAACTATAAATACCCCGTAGACCAGAAGAGTTAGAGAGATTCGGAAACCCTAAAACCTAAAGACCGAACAGAAGAGAAGGACGAATTCAGTCAAGAGGCAGCACAAGACACACCCAAATCGAAGATACAAGAGCTGTAAGAAGGTGCTGCATGTATTCAATTCATTAAGTAGTTTTGTTTTATGTGTTTTAGCAAACTTTAATTCATCAGGATTGGTGGCTTGTGTAATGTGACAACGGAAAGATTGCACTCCCTTTAATACTTGCTTTCCCATCAATTAAAGTTTATATGTTGATGTCTTTGGTTACTACTTATTAGTGCATTGATAACCTCTGTGTTTATTAGTGGCTTGCGGGCACCCGACTGCGGACAAGGTGTGGCTCCCACGGTTGTTTCTAAATTGATCACTTAGGAATAACTTTTAGACATAAGTAATCATTAAGGGTTTACTCGCCGATGAGAATAGGACCAACGAGAAAGGGGTTAATTACATACACTTCATATAAAGCTATCAATAAAACAAGTGACAAACTACTTAATCATAAGGACAGCCCTCTTATTGTCTCTAGTATCTATCTGTGTACGTGTGTGCTACTTGCTGATTCGTGCCTATATGTTTATTTTATTATTTAATTGCAAACAAAACTGTGCCAGTCTCTCAGGCTGAAACCCCCTTGCGTTAGGATATTAAAATACTGATTAGATTAACGAGATTATACGTTCCACTCTTAGTGATCGACACTCTACTTACCATTATCTTCATACTGACCGGGTACACTGCTCGTTAAGTGTGTGTGTTATTGATAAGTCGGCTAAATATAAATTTAAAACTTGAGTAGGCATTAAAACTGCTAAACCGCAACGACACATCACGCGCATCAAGTTTTTGGCGCCGCTGCCGGGGAGTGAATTGTTATTTTCTGTTAATTTGATTAAGTATTTTAATTAGGTTTTTCTTTTATTAGATTAATTGCATCATTGTACTATTTTGCATATTTGTTGTATTGTGTGTTATTTGTTTGCTTTTGTTTTTTATTTTTGTGTGTTTTATTTTTTGTTTCGTGTGTTTAATTTTTATTTTTATTTTTCGTATTTTTCTGTTCTGCTATCGTTGTACTGTGCTAAATCAAACGATACGGCGCATCTGATCTCTCAGATACGGCGTATTGCGTTTAATTTTTTTTAATACAACGCGTTTAATTAATTCGATACGACGCATCTTTCCCCAAGATACGGCGTATCTGTTTTTAAATAAGAAAATTTTTCTAAGCGATAAAGTAATACGACGCATCTGCTTTTGTAGATACGGCGTATCTGTTTTTGATAAAAACTTTTCTAAAACGTTAACGCCATACGACGCATCTTCTTTTGAAGATACGGCGTATCTATTATTTTAATTAAAAACAGTTTGCGAATTATTAAACAAATACGGCGTATCGATTTCCGTCGATACGGCGCATCTTACTGAATCAAAAATCTTTTATTTTTAAACGTAACGAAAATACGGCGCATTAACTTTCGTTAATACGACGCATTTAATTTTAATTAGATAAACTGATTTTTGATTAACTAATTCGATACGGCGCATTCATAAATTCTAAGCGGCGTATCTATTTTCTGGATAAAGTCTGATTTAATTTTAACGATCATAAGATACGGCGTATCCAACTTTTTGGATACGGCGCATCGTCTGCAGATATCAGTAACTTTAAATTTTTCGTATTCCGTTTTCGTTGTTGATTTTCTGATATACTACTTTCTCGAGCATACCCTACTGATATTTTTGTGTTGATTTCAGGAAGTGCATGACCAGGAGTTCTACGAAGAACTTGATTCAACCTTTCGAAGATCCGGAACGAGCCCTACATTCGCTTAAAAGGCTTTTCAACACAAGAAGCTTTGATCTTTCAAGTTCACTCGAGCTTGATTATTTTTCTGAAGAGAAAGAGGAAGTTGAAACAGAAACAATGGGCGAAAACACTACTATGGAGGAATACATGAACAATACCCGTGCTGATTACACTTCAGGAGTTGCTAGACCTAAGTTTGATGACAAGTCAAATTTGAGTTGAAGGGACAATTTCTCAAAGAACTAAGAGAGAATGCTTTCAGTGGGACGGAACAAGAGGATGCTAATGAGCATGTTGAAAAGGTCCTGGAGATTGCAGATTTGTTTACTACAGAAAGTGTCAATACCGATCAACTCATGCTAAGAATCTTCCCAATCTCACTAAAAGGAGCTGCTAACAAGTGGCTAAGGAATGAACCTGCTAGTTCAATCACTACGTGGGAAGGTTTGAAGAGCAAATTCCTGAAGAGATATTGTCCACCTGCTAAGACTGCTAAGAAGATGGAGGCTATCAATAGTTTCAAGCAAGAGCCTGATGAAACCCTTTATCAAGCTTGGGAACGATTTAAAGATTTATTGATAAAATGTCCTCAACACTATCTAACCCCTATGCAGGAAATAATATTGTTTTATCAGGGATTGGACGTGCCTACAAGACAGATTTTGGATGCTAAGGGAGCTGTAACCTCAGATGAGTGCAACTAATGCTAGGAAAGCGATCCAAGAAGCTGCTGATCATTCTCAGAAATGGCACGATGGGACCTCTACTAGATCTAAGAGCAGCACTAATTTTGACGGGATTGCTGCTATTCAAGCTCAATTGGATAAAATCAGTAGAGAAATGAAGAAGCGCGATGAAAGAGCATATGCTGCCCAAGTTGGATGTGAAAAGTGCGAAGGACCTCACTACACTAAAGATTGCCCGAACAAGAATGAAAGTGAGACGTTTGAAGAAGCATATTACACCCAATTTGGACAACCATTCCGACCTTCAGCAAGATTTAGGGAAGCTAGTCCGGGATTCTATCAAAAGAACAACTTCAATCCCGCTTATCAAGAGAGGAGGCAGACTTTAGATGATACTTTAAAGCAAATTATGGCCGATGCTGCTAAAAGACATGAAGAGAATACTGCTATGATCAAGGAAATTAGAGCTTCAACGGACACTACTACAAGAAATCAAGGAGCTTCGATCAAAGCATTGGAACAACAAATTGGTCAAATGAGCAAAGTTCTTCAAGAAAGGGGATATGGAAGTTTACCGAGCTCAACTGAAACCAACCCAAGGGATCATGTCAAGGCCATAAGCACTACTGAAGAAGTCACTCCTAATATACCTAGAAGATCGATGAATGGTAATGATGGTGCAAGACCCGAATTTTTCTTTAACTCTTCAATCAGCTTAAGGAGACTACTAAAAGAGAAGACAAAAATTGAAGAGGAGATCAAGGCAACAATGAAAGAAGAGAGCCCTGCAACCGATTCAAATGCCTTGCCTCATAAAGAAAGAGACCCAGGAAGTTTTACTCTACCTTGTTCTATTAATAATATATCTTTCAATAATGTGTTGGCTGACTTAGGAGCTAGTGTTAGTGTTATGCCTCTTAAGACATTCGCTACCCTAGGACTAGGAAAATTAGCACCAACTAAATTACTTATTGAATTGGCTGATAAAACAGTAAAACGACCTGAAGGGATTGCTAATAATGTGCTAGTTAAGATTGAGCAATTTATTTTTCCCGTAGACTTTGTTATACTAGACATGCCCGAGGATGTTAAGATTCCTTTAATCCTCGGAAGACCTTTCTTGTCTACTGCCCATGCTAAGATTGATGTGTTTAAGAGAAAAATTTCATTAAGGGTAGGGAATAATAAACTAGTCTACACAAGTGCCAAGATCCGGTTAAAAGCATTATTAGAGGTGTTTATGTGCTAGGATTAAGAGAGCGTATGGACCTCGATCTTGAAGCTAGACTTATGGGAGAAACATTGATTCAAAACAACTCAACTAATCCTAATCATGAAGACTTTGAGGAATTCATTGACCTTAATGTACCTACCGAACTTAGACGCGATGTTGTTAGTGATTCTGATGATGAGTGGTATGATTGTGTAGTAATTAATAAACGTAGGAGAATAGTTGAGAATACGAATTTGAATCATGATATGTTTATTGAACTACCACCCCACCTTGCTTATTTGTGCCTGTATGATAATAAGAATTTCCCGTCTATCATTTTGTCATCTCTGCCCGAAAGGGACAGGACTTTGTTTATACAGATATTAAAGAAAAACGGCGTGGAAATTAAGGACGAGCAAGGAGTGTTCAATATTACTAAATTGGGGATGAAGGAGCGTGATGTTTCCGACTCCTTCAATGATCGATACTAAAGAGCTGAACGTGAGTCTAACTTGAAGACTCTGGAATAAAGACAAGTGCTGACCGGGAGACAACCCGGATTTATCTTTTATTATTCTGTTTTCTGTGTCGAGTCAGTCCAGGCCGCACGAAGATACGGCGCATCTCAGTCCTGAGATGCGACGCATCCTCTGCAATGGTCATATCTTATTTTATTTTTCTGCATTTTTATTTTCGACTTTAAAACTTTTTATCAGTTATTTTAATGCGGCGCATCCCTGGTTAAGGATGCGGCGCATCTTTATTCTGATCCGTATTTATTCCAGGCTCGATACGGCGTATCTTCTTCAATAGGAAAACGGCGCATCGACTGACCTGATGATTTTCAGTTTTAATTTTTAAGTTTTATTTTTACCTAACTACTAATGTATTATGCAAGTTGAACCTTTCTTATCTTAGGTTGTTTTAAAAGTGTTGGTGGTATTATAGTTTCCTGAATTTCCTGTGGATACATCAAGCATGAAGCTTTAACGTTCTAATCCACAAGAAAGATGATTTTTGCTCATATACTAATGGAGGATCATACCGAGCAAATCTCAGGGGAGTTTTTCTGTTCTAATTCTTTTTATTTTCCAGTTTTTAACCTTTTATACAAACAACGAGGACGTTGTTTTAACTTAAGTGGGGGGATAGGAGAATTAGAACACTTAACACTTACTTGTCCTAAACTTTTTCAAAAATTATGCTTAAAATGTGCTTAATATATCAAACTTAAAAAATTTTTAGCATGTTTTTGTTTAAGATCTAAGTTGCATAACTGCACACATGACATTATTTTCAAAAATTGTGATTTTCCAAAATTCACAAATCTATGAGTGTGCCGGTGACTTGTAAACTTTAGAACTTGGCTTGTATACTATTCGAGACCACCATAATGAGTATTATTTATTTAATTGGAATGACTTGTCTAACTTGGTAAAATTCTAGGATTACACCCAAAAAGCCTTTATATGTTATGTGTTATTAGCTAACTACACTGGTTAGTTAACCCCCGTATAAAACCTTTTTTTTACTCTCACTTTTAGAGTAAGATACCCCTAGAAAAACACTCAGAGCCATTCCTTTCGTTTCTTACACCTATGTTTAAAATGTTTCGTTACACCTTAAACCTTAGCCTACCCTGTAGATTAGAATCCGTGGTTGGTTAATTGCTATAGGCAAAGTGTGTTTCCTTACATTACCTGTGTTCGCGTGCGTAATTCATTATATATGGTTAGGTCGGGAAATTGCACAATGCAATTGGAGTGAAAGTAAATATTGTATATTTTAGAGTTTATTTTTCGTGTGTTTACTACTTTCACTATTTACCATTATTTCTGAAGTTATGAAAAGTATGGAAAAATTATCCGGAAAGAAAGTTGTAGTGATGTGGTGAAATTTTACACATCTATGTTTATGTTTCAAGTTAAAAAAAAAAAAAAAAAAAAAAAAAAAAAAAAAAAAAAAAAAAAAAAAAAAAAAAAAAAAAAAAAAAAATCGAAAAAATGAAAAAGAAAAAGAAAGAAAAAAAAAAGAGTTGGATGTTTATTTTAAGCCAACGATGTAAAGTTATGTAAGTGGTCGATATCACCACTATTTGTTGTACTATATCTATGGATTGAATGGGAATTGGCAGTTATGGGAACGCCAATTAAGGTTTATTCTTTGATTAAGATCTTGTTGAGTATAATTCGTGTCTACCTAAAGCGTGTGTTTCAAGTGTTAAAGCGTGAGTTATTCAATGATATGAGTCTTATTCATGGGATGGTTGGGATAGTGATTAACCACACTTAGGATTTTAATTTATTTGTTTTGTTTATTTTTATTTTTACACCAATTTATATCCCAAATGTTATCCATACCCTATATTATTCTTTATCCAACCGAACCTTTGATTTATTGAGATTAGGGATTTGAGCAATCTTAAGTATCGTAGTCGTGGATTCGGCTATGTATTTATGATTTTGTCGCCCTTTTTGATATATTATTATTGGTGAAGTTTGGACCTATCTTTAGCCTATTCGAGTTAAGATTTGAGCAATTGAAACTATCGTTACGTGATTTCCTATCATGTATTATGTGATTCTTTGTCGCCTTTTCTGGAATTTGAAAATCGATGTGTAATAAGATAATTAACCTTAACCCTAAAACCCATTTAATTATCACAACGCTTTAGACTTTTATACCTAGCTTAGTGTTGAATGTGTATACTTAGCCAGCTAGATAGATACTTCGTCCGTTATGTAACATTGGTAACAGTTAAGATTTGCTTTTATCGACATATTTGTTTGTTTTAACTTAATTCTTAATGTTTAGGTTTGATGTGTAGAATAAACAAACAGCTAACTATAAAAAATATTACACCAACACTTTTTAGGATAACAATCGTTTAATGTTGAAATGTTTGGTGAAAATAAAGTCACATGGGATATTTAAGAACTCAAATAATGTATATATTCAGAAAATCCTATGTTTCTGACTAGTTTTACAAGTGAGTTTTGGGCAGATTTTTACGTAGCTCTTTTGTATCAAATGTAGTAAAAAAGATTGGTGAATACTTACGAGTTTTTGACAATCTCGTGAAAATATTCCGATGCATAAAAACTGAATCTTATAAGTTGTCAAGATCAAGTCCAATTCCTTCTGGCCACCATCTCTTAATCAACATGCTAGCAATCCTATTCAAACTTAACCCAACAATGTTTAATCACAAGTTTTCAGGAACCACGAATATAATTTAACAATCTTATGCGAGAACAATATTCCTGAACAATATAATCATTCACCACGCGAAAGTCTACATAATCTCCCAAACTAGATAAGTAATGCGTAATCCAGACGCAACACAAAAGAATTCCTCATGATCAACCAAAGAAGATTAATATGATTGAAATTAAATAAAACAATACCAAAAAGAGCAAGGACGAATCCATTCAACATGTGATACAACCAAAGACACAGATACAACCCCAAATCCTGAAATACGACTAGTTGAGTAATGTCTAGGATGTTTCAATAATTTAATTATTTGGTTTAATTAGTGTGAACTATGCAAACTTTAATTATCAGGATGATGCCTTGTTGCAAATGTGACAACCAACTCCACTCCTTAAAACGTGTTGTAAAATTAAGTTTTAGATGGTATAGATAATAGGTTATAACTTTATTATAGCATGTAAAACACTTACAGATTATTCTAGTTGGCATTCCTGGCCACCAGCATGTTTCTTGGGGACAAAGGGTCATAAGATCCACGGAAATGATTATCTAGAATATTGATCACCTTGATGGATTAATCTTTTTAAGGACATTGAAGAAACTCAATGTGGACAGTCCTTGACTTCTGGATCTCTGCCTGTGAGCTATACTGGACCAACTAGCGAATGTAAATGGGTTCAGACATTTACATAAATTCAATTAAAGCTAAAATAAAAATTCCCACTTAAACACACTTCTTGCATTAACTGACTCCATTTACATCTTCCCTTGAATTGACATACTAGCATAATCTATCTTGAACGAAATTCTCTTACGTGCTTACTTGATTGTGCTCTATTTTTCTTATTTTTTGACATAGTATTACTAACTAAAAACTTGCAGCCTTAGCATAAAATGTCACAAATACACCCATGCATAGAAAACTAAAATAACGCTACTAAAATGAGATTTACGTTACAACCCGCAAATAGTGCGAGAGTGACTCTCATTAAGCTCAACTACACACGAACCCAGGGTAAAGCCTAATGTGATGAATGTTATAAGGTTTTAATAGTCTGCTAAACCTCAAATTTCAATACTTGAGGGTGGATGAGTTACCCTGTTACGAACGTCAAAACGGTTTTCACAAGAAATGGCTGCACCGATGACTGTAAAGTCTCGTTTGCTACGGGTACTCTTATGGATGATGCTCTGTCTTGGTGGAACTCTACCGCCCAGAATATGGGTATCGAGAGAGCTTACCAACTCTCATGGGCTGAGTTTAAGCAAAAGATGCTGAAGAAATACTGTCCAAGAACTGAAATTAAGAAGTTAGAGGACGAATTCCATCACTTAGTGGTGAGGGGAAATGACCTCAAAACTTAAGACCGAAGATTCCAAGAGCTTGCTCTTTTGTGCCTAGACAAGGTGCCAAACCTTGAGAAACTGATGGAGAAGTACATTGAGGGGTTTCCTTGGAGCATCGAGGGGAACGTCACAACATCAAAGCCCCAGTCTTTGGAAGAAGCAATTGAGATCTCACAGAGATTGTTGGATAAGGAAGTCAAAAGGAGTCATGCACAGGGAAGCGATGACAATAAAACAAAGTTTGATGACAGGAGGAACACTTCCAACAACGACCACCACTCAAACAACAACAGATACAACAACAACAAGAACTATCAGCAGAACTGAAACAACCACCACAACCAACAGAATCGCAGGCAGGAAGCTGCCAGAGCCTACGTTTCCACACCTAGTGGAGGAAGTGGTTATGCTGGACAGACTCCACTGTGCAATCGGTGCAAAATGCATCGTAAGGGGACCTGTTTTGCTAAGTGTGGGAAATGTTTGAGGACGGGTCACAAGACTAAAGATTGCAAGGTTACTGGAGCAAACTTGGCGCCTGTGGCTGTCGTGTGTCATGGATGTGGAGAAAGGGGACATTACAAGAACAAATGCCCAAAGGCAAATGGCAACCACAACAACAATGCCCGGGGGAGAGTGTATGTGCTAGGAGAAGGAAATGTTCAACAAAATCCCGATGTAGTCACGGGTACGTTTTCGCTTAACAACCATCTTGCTAAAGTTCTATTTGATTCTTGAGCCGATAAAAGTTTTGTGTCTACTAAATTTGCTTCCTTACTTAATATCACCTCAACTAAGCTAAACACCACATACAAAATCGAACTAGCCGACGGTAAACTGGTAGGAACTAACACTATAATCCAAGGTTGCACCTTAGTCCTACTAAATCAACCATTCGACATAGACCTTATGCCCATCCAACTTCGTAGTTTCGACGTTGTCATCGGCATGGATTGGCTATCTAAGAATCATGCTAGAATCATATGTGACGAGAAATTCGTTCACATTCCACTCCATTCACATTCCACTCAAGGAAGAAACTCTAATTGTTCGTGGTGAACGAAGTAAAACTCGGCTGAGCATCATATCCTATATCAAGACGGTGAAGTATATCGACAGAGGGTGTCATGCCTTTTTGGCTCAAGTAACAGAGAAAAAGTCGGAGGAGAAGCGACTTGAAGATGTGCCGGTAGTTAGAGATTTTCCCGAAGACATGCCTGGTCTTCCATTAGCCCGCCAGGTAGAATTTCAAATCGATCTAGTGCCAGGGGCGGCACCAGTGGCACGAGCACCATATAGGTTGGCTCCATCCGAGATGAAGGAATTTTCTGAGCAATTGCAGGAATTGTCAGATAAAGGATTCATACGCCTGAGTTCTTCGCCTTGGGGAGCTCCGGTGTTGTTTGTTAAAAAGAAAGACGGATCCTTCCGGATGTTTATCGATTATTGTGAGTTGAACAAACTCACAGTGAAAAACTGGTATCCACTACCTAAAATCGATGACCTGTTTGATCAACTACCAGGATCGAGTGAATACTCGAAAATTGATTTAAGGTCGAGTTATCACCAGCTGAGAGTCAGGGAGGAAGATATCCCTAAGACAACTTTCAGAACATGATACGGGCACTATGAATTCCAAGTGATGCCATTCGGTCTAACAAACGCACCAGTTGTGTTTATGGACTTAATGAATCGAGTGTGCAAGCCGTACTTGGACAAATTTGTAATCGTGTTTATCGATGATATCCTCATCTACTCCCGCAACAAGGAAGAACACGCACATCGCTTGAAGACTATTCTAGAACTACTCAAAAAGGAGAAATTGTACGCCAAATTCTCCAAGTGTGATTTTTGGATAGAGAAAGTGCAGTTCCTGTGGCATGTGATTGATAGCAAAGGTATTCACGTGGACCCCGCAAAGATCGTAGCTGTTAAGGATTAGGTGACTCCCACAAACCCCACGGAGATACGTCAATTCTTAGGTCTTGCCGGATACTATCGGAAATTTATCGAAGATTTCTCAAAGATCGCTAAACCTTTGACAGAGTTAACACAAAAGAAGAAGAAGTTTGACTGGGGAGAAGAGCAAGAGTCATCTTTTCGACTCTTGAAACAGAAGCTTTGTGAAGCACCGATTTTAGCATTGCCCGAAGGAAGTGAAGACTTCGTGGTATATTGCGATGCATCAAATCAGGGACTAGGTACCGTGTTAATGCAAAGAAGCAAGGTCATTGCATATGCTTCTCAGCAACTCAAAACTCATGAGAAGAATTACACCACTCACGATCTTGAATTGGGAGCAGTAGTATTTGCTCTAAATATGTGGAGACACTATTTGTATGGCACCAAATGCACGGTGTTTACAGATCACAAAAGTCTCCAACATATTCTGGATCAGAAGGAATTAAACATGAGGCAACGCCGATGGTTGGAGTTACTCAGTGATTATGATTGTGAAATTTGCTATCATCCTGGAAAGGCTAATGTTGTGGCTGACGCCTTAAGTCGAAAGGAGCGAATTAAACCCCTCAGAGTGAGATCTTTGGGAATGACAATTAGGTCACCACTTCCATCAAGGATTTTAGAAGCACAGACCGAAGCGTTAAGAGAAGAGAACATACCAAAGGAGAAGATCTATGGAATGCCAGAGAACGAGAATGGCTTTGTGAGAAAACAAGATGGGATGTTGTGTTTCAACGACAGAAAATGGATTCCCCTTTTTGGAGGAATACGTGATCTCATCATGCACGAATCCCACAAATCAAAGTATTCCATTCATCCTGGTTCTGATAAGATGTATCAGGATCTCAAGAAGTTGTATTGGTGGCCAAACATGAAGGCCGACATCGCTGAGTATGTCGAGAAATGTTTGACGTGTGCTAGGGTAAAGGCGGAATACCAAAAACCGTCCGGCTTATTGATACAGCCAGAAATCCCGATGTGGAAATGGGAAAGAATTACAATGGACTTTATCACAAAACAACCTAGAACATCGGGTGGATTTGACACAATTTGGGTCATTGTCGATCGTCTCACCAAATCTGCACATTTCTTACCTATAAAAGAAACTGACAAGATGAGTACTCTTGCACAGTTATATTTAAAGGAAATCGTCTCACGGCATGGAGTGCCGATTTCCATCATCTCAGATTGTGATAGCCGCTTCACGTCTAGGTTTTGGCAGTCATTGCAGAAAGCCCTGGGTACCTGGTTAGACAAGAGTACCGCATATCACCCCCAAACTGACGGCCAAAGTGAGAGAACTATTCAAAACTTAGAAGACATGCTACGAGCATGTGTAGTCTATTTTGGAAAAGGTTGGGATAAGCACTTGCCATTGGCAGAATTCTGTTACAAAAACAACTACCATGCCAGCATTAAGGCTGCTCCATTCGAGGCACTTTATGGTCGAAAGTTCTGATCGCCTGTGTGTTGGGCAGAAGTTGGGGATGTTCAGATCACAGGACCAGAACTTATTCATGAGACCACTGAAAAGATCGTACAAATCAAACAACGTTTGCAAGCCGCCCGGGATCGAAAAAAGAGTTATGCCGATGTAAGAAGAAAACCCATGGAATTTCAGGTTGGAGACCGGGTAATGTTGAAAGTGTCGCCTTGGAAAGGAATGATTAGATTCGGGAAGCGTGGGAAGCTAAGTCCTAGATACGTTGGACCATTCAAAATTCTAGAAAGGATTGGTCCAGTGGCATACAAACTAAAACTTCCTGAAGAGCTTAGTAGAGTGCACGATACCTTTCATGTATCGAACCTAAAGAAGTACCTATCGGATGAAACCCTTGTTATCCCCTTAAAAGAAATTCGACTAGACGATAAGTTAAATTTCATCGAGGAACCAATCGAAATTTTAGATAGAGATGTCAACCAATTGAAACAAAGCCGTATTCCTATAGTTAAGGTTAGATGGAACTCTAAGAGAGGACCAGAGTACACCTGGGAACGCGAAGACCAAATTCGTGCTAAATATCCTCATCTGTTCGGTAAGACAACCCCGACAACTATCACAACTTAGGATTCGGGACGAATCCAGTCTAACGGGTAGGTACTGTAATACCTTGTAATTTCCCATGTCATTTGTTAATGTTAATTACCAAGTAATTCAAATTCAAAGTTGATTAACCCATTTTATGAGTTAATTTTTTTTTACAACATATCAAACAACACAACACCAGCCACCCTTAAACGAACAAGGGACGTGACTCGAATAGCTCCCTTGCGCACCGACACTAAAAGTTATATGAACTCCGAGAATATTGAACCAATCTAATTAATACATACATACATATATATATATATAATATATATATATATATATATATATATATATATATATATATATATATATATATATATATATAATATATATATATATATTACAAATAAAATTTTTATTTCATTATCTATTTAATTAATTTTAGTTTCTTTCTTTTTTTTTCTCTTGGGCCGAATCAACCCAACATCACTAGCACATCAAGCCCACTCAAAATATTTCATTTCTTTCTTTTCTTCTTTGGACCGAGCCACAAACAAACCCCAAAGCCCAAACCAAGACTTATAACTAAACTAAACACATCCAAAAAAAAATTTTTCTCTTGGCTCCAACACAGTCGACACACTCACACACTCTGGTATTGTCTTCCTTGCCTTCTTGCGTGCAATACTATCCAAGAACACAATGCCAAGCCACCCTAATGTTCCTCCTAACACCATACCTATACCATTAAACAAATACTAATCCCATACTCCTTTTGAAACCAAGGGTCACTGTGTCCTTAAAACCCCAACAAAGTACACCCTTATCTTCCCTTTTACTTAAAATATTCACTTAGGTACAAATCCCATTCTTACCTTCCCCTCTAATCCCATCGTGTCCCCTATAAACATTTCAACAAGCCGTCATAGCTCCCATATCCAAACCCAATTCGACATGACAAAACTATGACCATTTGACCACTCTTTCATCCATTCGAAATGACCACATGCACCACCTTTTCCATCACATTGAGAACATGCAAAGTGAATAAACAAAACCCTAGAACCATACCTAAACCGTGTATAAATACCCTTTCAATCTCACATCTTATTTGCACACCAACAATACACAAACACTTAAACAAAATACTACAAAACACCTCAACTTTCCATCCATTGTTCACTGTCGAGAGAAAGGAAGAAAGAAAGGGAAGCATTGGTTAGTAAACACAAGCCATTTCGGTTCACTAAGGTTTTAAGTTCGAGTTGGGTTGAAGGAGGAAGCTAGGGTTTTACTTGTCTTCGGGTTCTTGTCACCACCTTTACCATTCGAACGCCTCACCATTTTTCTTGGTGTAGTAAGTTCCTATCCTTGATATTTTCTTGTTTTTCTTTTGAAGCATATACGAATATCAAACACGAAAGGTCCCATGCAAATCTCACTATATCGAATAGTTATATATATATACCAAACCAATCGAAAACCATGTGTTTTCATGCATGAAATCACACACTTCTTCTAAAAATCCTATACGTAAATGTATGTTATTATATACACATTAACTTGAATGAGGAACAAAGCAAAACATCATAAACTTTGTGAAATTTGAACACGAGAACAATATTATAGTCGAACATCAAATGTATATTTTTCAGGCAAACTCTACTGTATGTGTCGCATGGCAATATCAACAACTCAGTTGAGACCCTTTTATACTCGAGTAAGATACAAACCATAACAAAAGGGACCATTGGCTCAATGGTTGCTTCATTTGTGCATGAGTCCACTAACTCAAGTTCGACCCCTGTGATAGCTTGAATGTCTATTTTTTTTGTTTTGTTTTAACCACTCCTCGAACTATTTAAACTAACAGACTCTTAATGGGCTTACTAGCCCAACGACATTTCAAATATATCTAAACCCACACAGTTTTCGATTTGGGCCTAAGGCCCATTCAACACCCCCCCCCCCCCTTAAAGCCATTCGACCCAAAAATTGTCCTCATTCGAATAAGCAACTTTTCTATAGGCGTTAAAATGAACTTTTGAGTCGAGTAGTAAAAAGAAAGTATAAAAAGTTTAAATTTTGAACTTTGGACCAAGAATACAAAATTGGCGAGTTATAGAGTCAAAAGTGTAAAATAATATTTTTGGACTAAAATCGTAAATAATTTAAATTTCGGGTTAAAAATGTATTTTTTACAAAGTTAAGGGAAATTGTTGTAACTATATTGTATTTTTGGAAAGACTTGTATTATACTTAGATTTCATTACATTATACAATCATGTCACTAATATATTTTCTTAACGATCAATAACGTGAAATAAATAAATAATACGAATATTTTATATAACTTAACTTTTACTACTTAAAAATATTTAAAATAATTATTTTAACTTGTAATTCATTTACTTATATTAAAAAAGAATAAAAACTTGCTATTAAACTCTAAATCGATAATATTTTTCACAAAACACCAATAATAATTATAAGTCGTTATTTACGAACTCTAAACATTTTAAAATACACAAATACGACACTATCACATTCGGAGATTTCCACACTCATTATTTCACTCATTGAAATCGAAAAGCCAATAATAACCTAAACTTATCACATTATTTTAGGTCGCAAGTCGGGAGCTATTCATTTACACCATTTGATCACTATTTGATTTCTACACTACTAAGGTGAGTTCATAGTCCCACATTTTTATATGATTTTAAACCCGTGGGGAGATACATGCTCTAAACCCGAACACAAGTATTTTTCTGTATGCTATCCTGAATGATATTGCCTAAGTTACTTGTATTGCCAAAAGTCCCTCACATCATGAGCCATTAATCACTGCGAGTGAACGCGAATATTATGGATAGATCTATTGGGGTTGACGAACCCATTTGTGTTAGCTAGATTAGCAACCCAAATGCACTTTATTTGAGATAACTAGGAGAATGGCAAACTCCTGCTACGAGGGCCCCTTTTTACTTGCATCATTATTATGCTGTGAGTTATATCATTTTATGATACGACATTATGTCAACGTTTGCGTGTCATGAGGCTTAGGGCAATATATCTATATGATGCACAGCGATATCACCGTTGTGTTACTGATCAACTCAATATTTATGTTTTACATAACGATATCACCGTTGTGCTACTAATCAACTTGTGTTCAAACTATTTTAAACACTATGGATTCACTCAACCTTTGTGTTGACCTTTTAAGCATGTTTTATCTCAGGTAACTAAAGATAGCAAGGCACGGAGCTGGCATGGGCTCTCGAGACCTACCTTTTATTTTAAATAATTATATCATTCTTTACAAACTCGCCACCACTTTTGTGAAACAATGTTACTTTTGGAAAATGTGTTGTAACTCTGAATATTGTGTTTTCATTAAATGATATAAAAATTTGGAAACTTCTCTTTTTGGATTGTTTTCTATACTTATGACTGTGATCTAATAAGTAATTCCCCGTTTAATTCTTTCGCTATTACCTAAAAATTTACGGGGTGTTACATCAATGGGATTATTTTTAAGAGTCCTTATTGAGGTGAATCAATTGTAAATTTTTGTCACGATTTTAATTTAGCTTCAAGATTCCGAGATTAAGTATTATTTTGGGTTGAATTAAGCATTATAACATTACACACACCCAACGTTATGCACGAATCATTTAAAAAAGAGGAATAAAAAAACATAAATATTATAAAACCAAAAAGACAAAAACTCAAAACGACACTAAACGTACCAAAAATAACCAATAGTCATAACTATTTCAAACTCAAAATATACGACAAAACACTCCTGCGGCAACGCGCGGGCTACCCTACTCGTTTATATATAATTAAAACATTAAATACATATTAAATATCATTTAATTTTTAAATGATCATGATGACACTCGAATTATACATATTTTATATAGCGTTATTTGTTAGTTTCTTAATGAATTCTATAGACTTTCGATACTTAATTGTATGAAAATACATTTCAGGTCCAATCGACAAAGAACTTCAAGAACCAAGATAAAGTGTAAACATCTAAGCCAAGTTGATGCTAGAGCAAAGTATTGCCTGATAAAGTGAGAAGCACGCCGACCTTTCTATCAAAGTACGCCGGTTACGGGGGGCGTAATAAGTCTTATACAATCTGAGTCAGCATCGTAAAGTACGGCGATCTCAAGAATAAAGTGTGCCGGTCTTCAGTTCAATTAATGACCCTTTGGCGCCAAGAAAGTTTTGAAGCCCGCCGGTGTTGCTAACTATGTTCGTCGGTATCGCAAGTGAAGCCCGCCGATCTTACCTCAAGTGCGGCGTACTTCAGCATATGATCAGTCACAGTTAGCCTATAAATACAGCCTCAATCCGTCTCAATCAACACAACTCTCATCCCAAATATTACAAAAGCTCTGCTAACTCTTTTCCATTCGAATTACATCAATTGGAGTGATCAAGTGAAGCTAAAGTTCCAAATACGTTGAATTACTATCTTGGTATTGTTATAGTGATCGCTAGTGATGGTAGCTCAATCATTGTAACTAATTCAGGAAGTAAGTCACTCATTGCAAACGAATCAATCAATGTAAGCATGATTACTAAGGCCAGGTTAGGCTAAACTCCTTATGGTTGCTTGGATATGTTAATATAATAAAGTGATTGGTTATGATATGATCTCATATGATTTCTTGTTTATGTTGAAACCTTGTTGTGTTCTAAACTCTTTATCCATTTTTTATCACTTTTGATTATACTTTTCAATTGGAAAAGATCGAAAGAACCAATTGGCATTATATAATTTTCAAAATATGTCTATGTATCTTGATCAATTGGTTGTAGAAATCCGCTCTTGTTAAGTTATAAACAACAAAGTTTCCTGCATTGCAATTAGTTATTGAGCTTGCTACCCACTCGTTCAAGTGCTAGTAAACATAAGTCTTGAATCAACCTATTAATCAGTGAAAACGTTATTTTGACGAAAACAACTAATCATTGGCTGAACTTACTCCATCATTGAGATCATCATCATTAATCATTCACTGAGTTATAGTAACTATCCAAGTAATCCTATTTGTCTTATATTTGAATCTCATTTAGTTTTTCATAATTGTCTAAAATGCTCTCTAAATCATCTTAAGTAGTTAATTGATATATAGAATAATCTCAGTCCCTGTGGAACAACCTGGTCTTACTGAAACTCTTTACTATAAACGAGGGTTATACTTTTACCCGTGTGTTTTGAACTAAGAGAAATCGGTAGAACTAGTTATATAAATTTAAAGCTTTCGAGACACATCAAAGTTTTTTGGAGCTGCTGCCGGGGACTGGCACTTGTTCTATTATCACTTATTTAATCATCTTAGGAATATTTGGATTGCATTTTTTGTTTAAACTGCTTGAATATTATTGCTCTATCTCAACAAAACCGCCGCTTTTTCACATACTCCACCGCTTTTCAAGCGCGATCACGGCGAACTTTTCCAAAAGAACGCCGCTGTTCTGGGAAACGTGACACTTTTTCCTGGAAGTGTTGCAACTTCATTCAAAGAATTGATTCAAATCTCAAATTCAGTTTACAACATAACCCAGAAGATAATTCCAACAAATCTAACATATCAAACTCTTTTCGAAAAACAAAAATTTCCCAGAAGTACGCCGTACTTGTCACCTCAGAAACAAGAATTCAGTTCATCCGAATTGAATCTTGGTTTTCCCGTTACTATCACCCTTAGCAGTCCAGTATTGGATGGTCACACAATCCTCCAACACAGAGCTTGCTAGTCCTTTATCCGAACCCGAACGAACCCTAAACCGAAGACGTAGACGTAACAAAAGAGTTCCATTCTCACAAAAAGATTTAAGACCTGAAACACCAAAAGAGATAGTCCCTGCTATCGACGATCTTTCTCTTTATCGATTTTTCATAAAATTCATCAAACATCACGATCCAATGGATGAAACCGATAATGAACCTATGTGGGCTAATGAGCGAACCATTGCTCCTACCACTGGTCCTACAATTACTCTACCGAACACTGCCAATGAATTCGCCATCAAAGGCAATCATTTGACCATTGTCAAAGGTAATCAATTCGATGGAAGAAACAAAACCGATCCTCATAAACACATCCACGAGTTCCTCGAAATTTGTGAAATGTTTAGATATGGAGAAACCCAAAATGAAGCCATCCAGCTTATGATGTTTACATTATCCCTGACCGGGGAAGCAAAAACCTGGTTAGATGAACTCGACGAATGAACCATAGCAACATGGGATGAACTTCATACTACTTTCATAAGCCGATTCTTTCCTCCAACATTATTCGACCGACTTCTCGGGGAAATCCGTGCTTTTAATCAGCAAGATTGAGAAACTTTGACCGAAGCATGGCTACGAATGAAAGAAATGCTCAGGAATTGTCATGGACACGATTTAAATAAAGGAAACATAATCATAATCTTTTACCATGGACTTGACGAGAGCACACAGGAAGCCTTGAATGTTGCAGCAGGAGGAATATTCTTCTACAAAACCCCAAATAAAGCTTATCAATTACTCGAAGACAAGGTCTTACTCAGACATGATTGGGCTAAAAATAAAAAACCAAAAACCTCTCATCGCAAAACTGTTGCTTTCACCGGTGAAGGTAGTAGTAATTCCGATACTGATAAAATTATGGCTTGGATGGATGCCATGACCCTCAAAATGGATGCTCAGTATAACAAAATGAAAGAGAAGCGTGAGAACTGCAATAATTGTGGTGGAAATCATTCAACCGCAAATTGTAATGATGATGATACACCCATGTCTAGCGAAGAAGAAGCCAAGTTTATGAACACATTTCGACGCACTCGTTTTTACAATGACTATCGTAATCGCGATCTAGATCGAGATAAATGGCGTACTAGCGAAAGATCAGACTATAACCGTGATCAACCTCGATCATCATATTCTGACGAAAAACCAGATCTTCAAAAACAAATCAGCGAATACATAAAATCACAACAATCTACAAACACATTCGTTAAAAACACATTTACAGATCTCAAAGAGAAATTAGAATCCACAACAAGAAACCACCAAGCTTCTATCCAAAATCTAGAGGAGAAATTTGACAGATTAGCTGAAAAACAAGCTGGTCGATCTCCTAAATCACTTCATAGCAACACTACACCCCACCCGAGAGGTGGTACCTCTAGACCTTATCAACTACCTCAAGCTCGTCACAAACATGTGGATGCTATAACTACTAGAAATGGTACTTCATATGAACCACCACCTAATCCTAGTCAAACACAACCAGCTGTCGAACTTGACAGTGATGAGGAAGATGAACCGACTCCTCAAAAGAAACTCAAAACAAAAGCAATACCCGAAACACCTGTTTTAAAACCATACAAACCCAAAATTCCATATCCCCAACGTCTTAGGAAAGAGAAAATGGAAGCTTAATACGAAAAATTCCTAGACATGATTCGTTTCGTTTGAATCAATGTTCCACTTATTGATGTCATAGCAGGAATGAAAAATTATGGTAAATTCCTAAAAGAACTCATAAGTAATAAGCATAAATTGGAACAGATTTCCGCCGCTTTTCTAAGTGATGAATCCTCAGTAATAATCCAAAACAAAGTTCCACCTAAATTAGGAGACCTAGGAAGTTTCCTGATTCCTTGTAATTTTGGAAAAACATTCTCTTGCAATGCCTTGGCCGATCTTGGCGCAAGTATAAACCTTATGCCATATTCTCTCTACGCCAAGTTCTCTCTAGAAATTCTTAAACCTACCAAGATGAGTGTTCGATTAGCAGACAAATCTTTTTAATATCCTGTTGGGATAGTTGAAAATATGCTAGTTGAATTTGGTAAATTCACTTTCCCAGTGGATTTTGTTATCCTAGAAATAGAGGAAGACAACAAGGTCCCTCTAATTTTAGGAAGACCATTCTTGCACACCGCTGATGCAATAATTCGTGTCAAACAATAGAAACTTAAACTTGGAGTTGGTGAAGATAGAATATCCTTTTCAATCGATTCAGCCATGAAACATTCCGACACCTGTTTAAGTATTGATGTAATTGATGAAATTCTTGAAGTAGATTTTGACATTTTGCTAAACGAATGGATTGAAATTCTCCATACCATCAAATGAACAATTCTTGAAGAAAAACTCTATGCAGAGTTTGACGAATTCATAGCCATGAATATCGAACAAATTGAAACAGATGACGAAGAAGAAATCATATTCGAAAGAATTACAATCAATACAGATCACAAAGTTAAGAAATCTCTAGAAGAACCGCTTACTGATCTTGAACTCGAACCACTTCCTAAACATCTCGAATATGCTTTTCTAGAAGGAACATCCTTACTTCCTGTTATCATATCATCCGAACTCTCAGACAAAAATAAAGCAGACTTACTCACTGTTCTCAAAAATCATAAACGGGCCTTTGCCTGGAAAACCTCAGACATTCCTTGAATCTATCATTCATTTCGCAAACATAAAATTCAAATGCTTGAGGACAAGAAACCTGTTGTTCAAAAACAAAGAAGACTTAATCCTAATATGCAAGAAGTAGTAAAAAAGGAAGTAACAGAACTCCTCGATGCGGGAATAATTTACCCAATTGTTGATAGCCCATGGGTTAGTCCTATTCATTGTGTGCCAAAGAAAGGTGGTATCACCGTGGTTACAATTGAAAAAGACAGATTAGTTTCAACCAGAACCATCACCGGTTGGCGTGTTTGTATAGGCTACCAAAAGCTCAATGAGGCTACCACTAAAGATCATTTTCCCCTACCCTTCATGGATCAAATGTTAGAAAGACTAGCAGAAAATGAATACTTTTGTTTCCTCGATGGTTTTTCTGGCTACATTCAAATCCCGATTGATGTTTTAAACTTTTATGAATTAAGCTACTAAAGATTAACCACTAATTACCTACTAGATCTAGAGAGAGAGAGTTAGAGAGAGAAAGATCTAATGATAAAATAAGAGAGAATTTCTCTTACACTTTTCCAACAACTTATCTCTCAAATGAGAGGATTACAATATTTATAGTCTCCCATAACACAAGGGAAGGGAAGTGTGCCGTCTTTACATTTTTCACTAATTCAACATTAACGTAAATACTCATTCTAAACTAGACGACACACTTCTACTATCCTGTAGACTATATTTTTACGATTCTAACGAGCTATTACATGACATATTACAAGACTCATTGACTCGATAATGATCGTCACTTTAAGCATACCCAACAATCTCCCCCTAAGGGACGATCATTGAGATCTTTCTTTGATTACATTTATGATCATCACTTTTGCATTTCCAACAATCTCCCCCTAAGGGGTGATCATAGAGATCTCATTCTGTAACATGTGGGTTATGGGTCCATCAATAGAAATGGATGATCATTAAACTTCTTTGTTGCTTGTTGTCTTGAACTTTGAGTCTTCGTGTAACAGCTTTGCTAGATTCTTTGTTCCAATCATGCTTTGTGATATTATAACCTGAATTGACTAAGACTTGTAATTCCATGAAACATGATCCTAATAATCTCCCCCTAAGTCTTGGTCATCAAGGTTGCTTGACGTCATCTTTGCTTCTTTTCGCTTTGACGTCTTAAAAATCTTTGATCTTTGTTCTTGATAGTGATGTGATACGATATGGTAGTGATCTGCCGTATTCCGACGATCTTTTGATACTGGTGTCTTCGTGTCCTCTCCATCATGTTCATATGACTTGTGACTTTCGTTCTTCAACTTGTTCTCACTTATTCAATCTTTAACATATGAAAGGTTGTAGTACTTGAATCTTTAGACTTTTCTTTAACAATTCTGAACTTTTGATGATTCTGAGTCTTGGTGAGAACTAATCTTCAGGACATGAACATGATGGAGTCTTGGTGATGGTTGAACTCCAGGTCTTCAAGTTCCGCAGCAGCAACAGCAAGAACCAACCGGTACTTACAGGCTCAGACTTGAGATCATCATCAACATAGTGTGAAGACTTTCTCTAATCCTTGCCCAGGCCGTTCTGAACCGGATACCCCCGAGAGGGCTTACACGGACACACCGAAGTGCACCCACGATTCAGTGAGTTGCTGGAGATCACCCCACGACTGTAGACCGTTTGGAGCAAACACTAAGCGTAACCCATAAGGAGTTACCGAAGTGACCTGCTGACAGAGTTGTTTGATGTTGCTCTGGCAGGATTTCCATTCAATCATTGATAATCACATATGTGACTTTTCTCATGAATGTTCTCGGCAGATTGCAAAGATCTGCGAAGGACACTTTCTTAATTTTACATCTGCTGCCCATGATGTAGAACAGTAGAGTAATACTGAGTGTACCTAAGAGATCTTTTTATGAATCTCATGGCTCTAGACTCAATTAGTGCACATTTGTTTGGTCGTCGGAGGCGTGGAGCAGATTGCCTCCTTTTCAATATCAACACACTCGTAATGAGAGGTCGATAGATTATGAAGGGTTCTCCGTGTGAATGAAACAAATGTCTTTTGAGAGACACTTGAGTGGTTTAGAAGGTTTAGTGCAGTGCGTCACTGGGTCCATGACGACTTTGATCTTCAATACCGGTGATTCTTGATCAACCAGTAGATTATGTATTGAACCCGGTGTCTGCCCTAAGGTTGAACAAATGGAGGGCTATTTCTTTTCACCCTTTTCTTTTACTTTTCTTTTTAATTCTTTAACCCCTTCTTTCTCCGTTCATTCATTATCTCCTTTTTTTATCATACCTAGGACTTTCTAGTTCTAAACTATTGGTATTGTCCTTGGGTAGATCCCTCCGGCTCTGGCGGATCATAGGACGGTTATTTCCTAACCTTAGTCACCTTATAACACCATGACTATCCTATTGATGCCAATACCAAACCTTTTGAAAAATCTCTCAAAGTGTTTATGATTGTAAAACACGTTTTGTTAACACTTTGAGAGTTTTGTTATTTTCAGAAGAACTCCCCCTTAACATGTGCTCATATGTAAATCACTTTGAAATTTGCACATGTCGGGAAGAGTTGGCACTTTTTGAATTGATTGACTTTCAATGAACATGACCTTCGCGAGACACGCTTACATCACCAGTTGGACTGGCTTGAAATTATTACCCGTCCCGGTCATATTCAAAGATCATCGCTCGAAATAGGTACATTCTACTCAGATATATCCTACGCGAGACACGCTTACATCACCATATGAACTGGCTTGAAATTATTACCCGTCCCGGATATACCTTTTCGACTACTGACTATTATTATCGTCAATTCGAGGGACAATTCTTGAGTCTTACACTCATGAGATTCCAGCAATGAGATACCATATTTTAATCACTTTTTCATTCTCCCCCTCAAAAATAGCATGATAATGTTGTTTTTTGAAAAAACGTTTGATTAAAATATGCTCTTTTTGAGGTGTTTGTGGAAGAATGTCAAGAACGTTTGTATATTTGGAACAAAGATTTTTTCAAATACTCCCCCTTAACAAGGGAGTACTTCTCCTTATGAGCAAAATATTTGAAAAACTTTAGAAAACATTCTGGTTTTAATTCTGCTCATAAGTAAGAAGCTTTCGCTCCTTTTACAGGATTGAGGCACTGAAGCGTACCTCAGGGTCCTTTCTTTACAAGAGCGGGTTGTACACTGTTATGTGTGCACAAGCCGTAATGGATAAGCGCGGGTTGTAAGCTGAAATACTTACAAGCCATTGAAGATTTTTTAGGATAAGTGCTCGAAAAAATTATTTATTAAGCACGTTCCTTTCTTTAAGGCACGGGTCCTGAACTGATGTGTTTAGAAGCCATTTTTGGTTTTAGGATTAGACAACAACCTTGGGAACCCATTGAAGCACGGCGCCAACGGGTTTACCATATTTTGAAATCCATTTGTAAGCTGTGTCAATCCTTTTCAAAGAAGTTGAATTCCAACGCGGACTGAAAACTGGTGTTTTATTTTGAAATAACGCTCGTGGAATCAACGGTGATTTAAAACTCTTTTTCTTTTGAAAATTGTTTGTGAAACCCGGTGTTTCTCTTGGAGTTTTAAAACTTGAAGAAGAAGATTTCCATCTAGAGTTGAACCTCATGGGTTCTCTTTGAAGATTTGTTTTTGTGATAAATGGAAACCTTCCGGTATTTGGAATGTTCAAAGCAGAGTCATTCTTATGTTGCAGCGAAAGCATTTCTGATATTGAATATTTGAAAGATTTTGAACGACTTTGCTTTGATCTCCACACTTGCTTTACCGGTGTAAAACAAGAGTATGGAGTTTGAAAAACTCGATTCTTTCCATTTGAAGCTTTTGGGGGTTTTAAACAACATTGTTTTGGTCTCCACACTTGCTTTACCGGCGTAAAACAAGAGTGTGGAGTTTCAAAAGCTTGAGTCTTATCTTTTGAGACATTTAGATTTGAAAACTTTTGAGAAGTAAGTGTTTCAGAAAAACTTGATTTCTTTGAAAACTTCCTTCCGTTTTGCAAAGAATAGGTTGTAAACTGGGAAACCTTTTTCGAAAATGGTCTTGAAGATTCACCCGAGTAAACCTTCTACAAAACACTCACTTCTGTTGATGAAAAATTTGAGATTGGAGCTTTTCCTTTTGATAGGTTAAGAGACTCAAACTTCACTCTTAAAGCATTGTATGAAGTTCTCAAATCACTGTAATCTTTTTGAAGATGATCTTGAGATGCCAATTTAGATTCCAAAGAGGCGATTTGTTTCAAAAATCGATCTTTTTCAGCTTTTGAATCATCCGTTTTACGAGCCAATTTCCGTTCGAACTCAATGTTTGCTTTTTCAAGTCTTTCAAAATAATTTTCGAATTTGGTCTTTTTCTGAAAAAAATCGGTTTTGGCATCCTCAAAATCGTTTGTTCATTGAGCTAACAGTGTTTCAAGCTGTAAAACCCGAAAATTCTAAAACATGCAAAATTACCAAAAATAACCCAGAAACTTTAAAATTTAATTAAAGCTTAATTAAAGTTCCGAATCGATCCCAAACTTCTGGAAACGAACAAGATATGATACAAAATAATTTTGACGACTTTGATTAATATTTATACAAGTTGTGAGATGACCAAAATACCCTCTATGAACCGAATAAATATTGTATATATTATTATCTTTATTAATTAAACTTTATAAATAAAATTTACACTTTTAAATGCAAAATTAAGTAAGGAAATTATTCAATATTAATGGGCCATTATGTTTTCACGATTTTCCAGCCTTCCCCCCCCCCCCCCAATGCTCGGTCTAACATAAATTACATCATTCCATAATTTATTTCTCACACTAAACCCTAATAAAAGAATTAGCCGCCACCCATAAAAATTCCACACACCACATCCGAATTTTCTGAAGCAAAGAGGTAATTTTATGGAGTTCTTCATAGTGCCAATAAGGTGGGAAAAATAGCCACAAAGTCCTGGAGTTGATTGTTTGGCTGTGGTGATTTATTTGGGTCGAAAAAGTGCAACCGAGCAACAATAATTCAAAGCGTGTGAATCCCTTGATCTATAATTCTTCTGGTATTTTTTTAGCTCTCTCTTAATCATATATAACGTGGGAAAAATACTTAAATTGAACCATGCATTGTATTTTGGCCGAATAGAAAATAATGGGTTTATAAACCCTAAAATTGAAATCGAATTCTTATTAATTCATGCGATTTTTCCTGAACATGTAAATAATTTTTATGGGTCCTATATACTTCTTAAAACATGGGAAAAATAGTATCTTGAATTTTTTGGGTCGAATTCATGGTTTTTGGAATATTTGTTATAATCGGATTTTGAGGAAAAAAATGAAAACGAGAACTAAAAATAAAGACCAATCGAATTAGGGTTTTAAAGTTATGAAATCTGGAAGTAAACACTGTACAATGATGATAAAATGATGGTATAATGATTGGGGATTTTAGAATTGAGTTTTGATATGATTTTAAAGTTACCGATTGGATAATTAAAATAGAAGGGTGTGTTTTGTAATTTTTAAAACTTAAGGGATAATTTTGTAAATCATTTTAGACCTGCTGTAATTCAAATAAAATATAAAAGGAGGGTCTCATGTGTTAATTTTGCATATAAAGGTTTTATTTGATAAATATATATATTTGTTAAATCGATTTGGAAAATAATTTAAATGAGGGACTAAATGTGTAATTTCTGGAAAATGGAAGGGTCACGAAGTAAATAATAATATAAAGGGTGAAATGTGTGAATTTGAGTATTTATGGGCTTAATATGTAATTATGGCAAATTATGTAAATCGAATTGAATTTTAAATAAGTAAAAGGACCAAATGTGTAAATTACCGAAACTTTGAGGGCTGTTTGTAACATAATTATATTGAAGGTTAATTTCTGTAATTTGAAGAAATAAAAGGACTTGATGTGTAATATGAATCTTGTGAAGGTTAATTTGTAAATTATATAAGTATAAGGTTTAATTTGTAATTAATTAATTAAAAGGGTGTAAATCGTAAATTATGAAACTTGAAGGCTAAATGTGTAATTCTGGAAAGTATAAGTGTTTGAATGGTAAAATGATGATAATTTTAATGTTGACCTTTAACTTCGGTAAATTTACACTTATAACCCTGAACTATGAAAAACTTGTCATAACTAACCCTGAACTTGTGTAACTTGTTAAAATGAGTACTACTTCCATAATAAGCTAATTAAATACTTGACTTGAATTATATCACTTGAATCTTGCTAAATGTGGTAACTTACTAATTATGGAAACCTTCTAAAAATAGAAAGTTACTAAAAAATGGAAGTTACTTATAATGGGAAGATAACTGAACCCCTTTCGTATTTCTGTCTTCTACTCCTTTAGGTTCAAGGAGGGAGTGATCTTGACCCCTGTCAGCTACTCTTGTGTTTGTGCTTGCTATTTGAATAAGGTACAGATATTCTGCTCTTCTTGTAAAGAGCCTTCGTCTCATTTCTGATTTCTGATTCATGGTTATGTTTCCCTTGTATTGTGAACCATAGATTTGAACCTTTGCTTTAACCTTTGTCTTGAACCTTGTCATAAACCTGAACTTGAACCTTGATACACTTGATATGAACCTTTTGACTTGAGCCTGTACTTGAACTCTTGCCTTGAACCTTTGACTTGAACCCTGCTATGTTTCTTCCAATACTTGGCATGACTTGTTCACCCCTGATAACCTGGATAATTAAGACCTTGGGTACTTGAAGGTTCATAGGATTTTATAACTACTTTTAATTGTATATGAAGAGGTTTTGAACATTTCCTTAAAAGACTTTTATTATGAAACTGTTCTAGCGATCATTTTATTAAAATCATGTAAAAAGGATTTCTTATAATAAACTATTATGAACCTTCTAGTATTGGACCTTCTGATATGGACCTCCTGATAATGAACTCCTGTATCTATCTCCTGTCTTGAACCCTGATATGAACCCTGATATGAACCCTGACATGATACTTGACATTTGATACCCGAGACTTGACACCTGACACCCGAGACTTGATACTTGACCTTGACCCACAGTTTGAGACTACGAGCCATCCACTAGGCATGAGGGTTTCATATCCATGTCTGTGATGCACCACCGGCATGACTAGTGTGTAGCCCTAGTGATTTGGTTACACCGTCCCCGACTTGATTTGATTTGTTATGTAGAGAAGACCCTGTGGCCTGCGGGGGCGCATGGATGCATCCTAGACCTGTCCTGATTTGTTATATTTCCTGTTATCCTGGTGACTGACGAGTGTGTGCGATACACGTCTTTCACAACCCCTGGGAGCTTGCAACTCCAACCCCTGGAGGTATCCCCTCACCCTGTTCCTGGTATGCTGAGGTCACCCCTCCATACACCCTGATATATGATTTGATTTGATGTGATATGTTTGGGCTCGTAGAGGATTTTTGTTCTCCTGAAACCTTGTAACCTTATGACCTGTTACTTGACCTGATACTTGACCTGACACTTAACTTGACTTGGTTTAACTTGGGATTGTGGTGGATTCTGGTTTCATTTACATTCACCATTGTAACCATTCTTAATTCCTGGTATGTCTGCATAACTCTTGTATTCCTTTTCCCGACTCTTGTTACACCTGGTATTATTTCTTTTACTTTATATTTCCGCTACTACTGCTTTGTTTCCGTTATATCTGTTCACTGGGCTTTTTAAGCTCAGCCGCACGTTTTCTTTTCGTGTGCGGCAGGTTATAAGCAGGACGACGGGTTTGGGTATGAGTGAAGAGACTTTTGGACTTAGAAGACCTTGATAATTATTCTGAAGTAGAAGTCATTAGAAGGATTGCATTCGTAGGCTTAGTATTTAGTTTTGTTTCATTCTTAACCTTATAATGTTAGTATTTCATTTGTAACCTTTGACATTTTATTGTATTTCTATTGAAGTATACTTTGTTTGATCTGATATGAAACCATTAACGTGACATCTTTACCCTTGCCGGGTTGGGGTGTTACACAAGCTCAACCACTTTTGTTTGAAGCACATGATTATCATTTTCAATCTTATTATCAAAAAGATACATTTTCTCCCCCGTTTTCTTTTCAAAATCTGGAGTATTAGATTTGAACAGGGGATTTGGAAAGGAAACTTTTGTGATTGGAGACTCAACCTTTTTTTATTTTCATTGATTCAATCTTTTGCAAAACCTTATCAAACTTTTTATCAAACCGATTTATGTAACTCAGTTTCAAATGCTCAATTTCTTTTTCGTACTCAAACATTTTATGTCGTAAAACATCGATTTCACTTAAGTCATGACTTTTTGGGTCATGACTGTTTTGAAAAAACGAAGACAATTTTTGATTTTGGAGATCAAATTTTGATGATGCATTCTTAGGTGCGCTGTCTACTTTTTGCATCCTTGGTACAATCTTATGAACTTTGGTTTTGCCTATTTCTAAAACTTTGATTTTCTTCTTCAGATCAACAATGATGTGTTGGAATTCTTGACTTTGTGAATCTAATTTTCTGTTAAGGCGGACTGTGTCATTCCTGTTTTGAATAATTTCATCGAGTTCCTTTTCATTTTGAAACAGTTTAAGTCTTAAGAAAGCCTTAGTTTCCTTATATTTTTTAGGAACATGACTGTTTTGACATGATAAAGACCCTATGAGATGTTGAAATTTTAGTTCGAATTCAGCACTTTGAGTTTGACACCAATCAAGCCTTTTTTGAAGATTAAAAACTTTGTTTTCCACATCATTGTGGATTTGTCGAAGATCCTCATTCTCTTTCTCTAGATTCTTAATTTCGATTTGCAACATCTTTGTATCAACAACATGATTTTTCATAAGACACTCATTACCAGATTCATAAAGTGCATTCATCAACACAGAAACAACGTCACAACTAAGAACATTTTGCAAGAGTCGATCATTTTCTTTTTCCAAATTCTTCTTTTGAACTTTTTGTTTTTGAATTTTGGAGTCTTTAGCTTTGAAAATGTTCCTCATTGATAGAACCTCGTCAAATAGATCTTCTTCCCATTGTGATGCACATTTCTTCAAGTGTTTGACATGAGGAAAAAATTTTCTTTTGAAGAATTTCTATCTTTTCTTTTTCCACAGGAGAGAAAAAAGAAGAGACAGTGATTCTAGAATTAAACTCAATTTTATTTTCTAAAAATTTGATGTCTTCCATAAATGTCTCAAAATGTTTGACAATTTTAAATGCTGGATGCATTTGTGGATCAACATCATTCTCTGTCAAATCATTGTTGAGATGTGCATTATTTTGGGAGAGATGATATATTTGTTCTGAGGTACGTATCAGCGTTTGTTCTGGTTTATCTTTTGGTGGCACAAATGATTTGCTTATGTGAGGTCTTGCGTTGTAATCATAATTCTGTTTTGAAAAATCTCTTGCTTCTGAAGGATCTCCGATTGAAAGATTTCTTTTGGATCGACTCTCAAACTTGTTTGGACGTTCAATATCATCAATTTCCTCATCATTACCATATATATCATCTTGCTCAAAAGTGTCATCAAACAATAATTCTGCATTGTATATCTTTGGATTTTTACTGAGTGCTTTTGAGAGACCACGTGGGTAATCACTACCAAGGGCAAATCCATGTCCTTTTGGATTTGGTTTTACCGTTAGTTGTTGGATTTGAGTGATGGATTCACCATTTTTATACACAATTTTTTGAAATTCTTTAATTTGTGCTTCCAAGGTGACGATATCCGCAAGATATGAATCAACACGTTTGCTGTTGGCTTGCTTTTCCTCAAGAAGTTGATTTTGAGAAGTTGAAAGCTCAGATTGAGTTTTTAACAGCTCAAAATTTAAGGAATCAATTTGTTTTTTGAATTCAAATTGATCCTTTTCTTTTTGAGAGAGAAGCTCAGCCTTAGAATCGGTTAATTCACGTACTTGGTTTTGCAAATCTTGAACTTTCACATATTCTTTTTGGAAAGCGATTTCAAAAGATTGTTCACGTTTTTCTTCTTTTTGGTATCCAGAAAGTTGTTGTTTATAGCACTCATTATCCCGAGATAGTACTGCAATTTTGGCTTTTAAGGTCTGATTAAGTTCATTGCACTTCTCTATTCGTGATTGGGTGGACATTACCAAGGCCTGAAGCTCCGAATCTTGATTAGTCAAATGCTCATTTTGTTCAATCTGATAATGATTATCATCTTCTATTAGATCATCAAATGAGACAACTGTTCTATCATCATCAAATGATATATCAGTGTAGATTTGATTATCTAAAGAAGATGAGAATGATGAATCATTTTGAACATAATTTTCACTTGAGGATGAAGATGCGGAAGGTGAAGCAATCTTATGAAGTAAACTTTGTGGATCAGGTACCTGAGAAAGATCGTCAGTATCGTAGACTGGGCCTGTCTCGGACATATTCATTTCCTGCATATTTGCCATGAGCATTACAGCTGCGTTTGCCTCAAGATCTTCCATATCATCATCTGACTCTGCATTTGTCATGAAGCTTTTTTCTTTCACATTCAATTGACTCCTGTTCTGATCTGTCCCCATGCTATTTCTATTAAACCCTGAAGAATTAATCCTCTGCCCTTCAGACTGACACCTCTAAGACCCAAAAACTCCTGTGTTGTCTGAACCAAATCTACCCGAAGTCCTGTTCAGTATCTTCACTCTGCCATCATTATCAACTGCCTGATTCCTTGTGTTTGAAGATGAATGAAGACAGTTGTTTGATTTGTTGGTGAACTTTCCAAATGCTTTAGCAATCAACCCAAACGTTTCATTAAGAGATCTGAAAGCATCTTCTTCTTCGTCATAATCAGCGTTTGAGTACATGTTGGAATCTGTGCTGTTGTATTGAACCATTTGATTGTCAGAGTATTGTGAAGGTGCTTCGCATGGAACTATTTGGTTAGAAGGTTGTATAGAACTGCTGCAATCATCCTGCTTTTCAGATTCTATCCCACTGATTTCTGTTTCTATCCCACAGCTTTCTGTTTCTATCCCACTACTTTCAGTAACACCCAAATTAGCTTCCAATGCTTTACCCGTATTAGCTTGCTCTTCTTGAATCTGCAACTTCTTTTCTTTCACTCTTTTGTCAAACTCTTCTCTGTGAAGTACTCTTTCAGCAATTGACTTCTCCATCGAATCCATTTGTTGGGTCAGCATGTCTAAAAAATTAGAGAAAGGTGATATCTGTTCATTAATTTGCAACCTTGATTGATGCATTTTCTCTCCGCCTTGATTGTTGCGATGAAATCGGAAGAAGCAAACTAAAATGCGGAAAGATGACGTGTCACACTCTAGGTTGAATAACGGTTGTTGAAGGAACGTGTGAAACGACGGAAGATTAATCTTGAAGTAGCTTGTGGATGTAGGATCTTTAAAGGATAATAACGGTTGTTGTTGAAGATTAGATATTTTGAAAGGTGAATAACTCTCGGATAACAAAGCTCGATCAAAATCGTGATCCAAAATTATATCCGAAAAAATTTGTCTGAAAATTTTTATTATTATTACTATTATTATTATTTTTTTTTTATTTTTTTTTTAGACCAAGCAAAGTTATACCAAAAAATCGGAAAAAAAATCTTCCCGTGAGAATAACAATCCAACAGTCCAATTTAAATAATAAAAAATTGAAGCCCAATTATCTTTATAAATTCCAAAGATACTGAACAAACGTTTAGATGTGGAAGTCCTTGTGTCCACTGAATAAACGTTCTTGAGTTATCACTTCAAAAACCCAATTTAAAAAATTGCGGCCAAAGTCGAATAGTAGCCCAAGTCGAATAGCAGCCCACGAGTCCAATTAATATACCCTAATTTTCGGACTATAAAACACCACTTATTACTTCACACACTCAACCCTAATGTTCTTAAAACTTTGCAGCCACAAAATAAACTCAGTCAAACTCTTTCTACACTTCTTCGGTCAAGTGAACACAGCCACCACTCAATTCTTTTACCACTTCTTTCTTCTTTGTTTAGATACTGAAGAAAAAATTTGCAATTGTTTTTCTTTTTGATTTCTTCTTTCTTCTTTTCTTTTTGTTTAACTACCGAAGAAAAGTGTGTATGAAAGCTTTTGGTTTTGTACTTCTTTAACCTTCGAAAAATTAAAAGAAGGATATCTTCTTAAAGGATCTATGATGAATTTGTTCAAACACGAAAAATCTTTAAAGAATTGTGCCGTAATTGAATGAATTTGAGATCCCTTAATAGTTCAGTCCTTTTCGTTTTGAGTAGAGGAAGATAGATCGATGAAGGTTGATGTCACACCACAAAAAATCGTTAACGATTTGAATTAAAGGTGCACCCAATAGATCGATGAAGGTTTAGATCTTTGAAGATCTTTGAGTTTGAAGAACCACACAAAATAAATAAGCGAAAACTGAGATTGGTTAATTTTTTTTTATTATTATTTTTTTTTTAAGAGAGAATCGATTAGAGTGGCTCGATTAGAGTGAGATGTTCGACTAGATTAACCAAGTAGCTCGACTAGAAAGTAGTACGACTAGATAGCTATTGTTCGACTATTCTTGTTCGACTAGATAACTCTTGTTCGACTATTCTTGTTCGACTATTCCTGTTCGACGAGATAGTTCTTGTTCGACTATTCTTGTTCGATCAAATGAAGTTCGATCATTGAGAAACTCGATTACTAAGAAGTTCGATCAATGAGAAGTTCGATCACTGAAATTCGATCAAGAAAAATTCGATCAAAAAAAAATTCGATCAAAAAATTCGATCGAGAAAAATTCGATCAAAAATAATTTCGATCAAAAATTCGATCAAGAAAAATTCGATCAAAAAAAAAATTCGATCAAAAATAATTTCGATCAAAAAATTCGATCAAGAAAAATTCGATCAAAAATAATTTCGATCAAAAAATTCGATCAAAAAAATTTGATCAAAAAATTCGATCAAGAAAAATTCGATCAAAAATAATTTTGATCAAAAAATTCGATCAAGAAAAATTCGATCAAAAATAATTTCGATCAAAAAATTCGATCAAGAAAAATTCGATCAAAAAAATTCGATCAAAAAATTCGATCAAGAAAAATTCGATCAAAAATAATTTCGATCAAAAAATTCGATCAAACAAGTTCGATGAAAAAGTTCTTCGATGAAACACAAGTTCGATGATCTGTATTTCGATGAAAAAGTTCGATCAAGTATGAAACTCGATGAACTCAAAATTTCGATTAAATCACCTAACTCGGTGAATAATCAATAACTCGGTTAAAGCACTTTTTCGATTATAGAAACTCGATTATACCCTAACTCGGGCACAACAAGTTCGATCAAAGGATCTCGGAAGAACGTAATTTTTTTTTTTTTTCCAGATTTTTTAGTTAGATCTAATCTAAAACAACCTTAATTACCCCTAGGCGAATGATACCACTTGATGTTTTATTCTTATATGAATTAAGCTACTAAAGGTTAACCACTAATTACCTACTAGATCTAGAGAGAGAGAGCTAGAGAGAGAAAGATCTAATGATAAAATAAGAGAGAATTTCTCTTACACTTTTCCAACAACTTATCTCTCAAATGAGAGGATTACAATATTTATAGTCTCCCATAACACAAGGGAAGGGAAGTGTGCCGTCTTTACATTTTTCACTAATTCAACATTAACGTAAATACTCATTCTAAACTAGACGACACACTTCTACTATCCTGTAGACTATATTTTTACGATTCTAACGAGCTATTACATGACATATTACAAGACTCATTGACTCGATAATGATCGTCACTTTAAGCATACCCAACACCGATCGATCTGCTGGATCAGGAGAAAAAAACATTCACATGTCCCTTCGGAACATATGCTTATCGACGAATGACTTTTGGCTTATGCAATGCTCCTGCTACTTTTCAAAGATGCATGATTGCTATATTCCATGACATGATTGAAGAATCCATAGAAGTTTTCATGGAAGATTTTTCTGTTTTTGGAAGTTCATTTAAAAGTTGTCTTGTTAACTTAACCAAAATGCTCAAGCGATGTGAAGAAGCCAATTTAGTTCTAAATTGAGAAAAATGTCACTTCATAGTTAAAGAAGGAATCGTGCTCGGACACAAAGTGCCCGGAGTAGGACTAGAAGTTCACAAAGCAAAAATCAAAGTCATATCCAAACTTCCACCTCCTACTAAAATCAAAGGTATTAGAAGTTTTTTTAGGGGATGCCGGTTTTTACCGACGATTCATTAAGGATTTTTCCAAAATCACTAAACCTCAAACTAAACTTCTTGAAAAAGATGTTCCATTCGAATTTAATGAAGAATGTCTTACGGCATTTAAAATATTGAAAGAAAAACTTACATGCACGCCCATTATCGCTAGCCCAAATTGGAATCTTCCATTTGAGTTAATGTGTGATGCAAGTGACAGTGCCATTGGAGCCGTACTTGGTCAACAAAATGGAAAGCATTTTCTCCCGATATATGTTGCAAGTAAAACATTAAATGTAGCTAAAAAAATTACACAATCACAGAAAAAGAACTTATGGCCGTTGTATTTGCATTTGATAAATTTCAAGCATACCTTGTTCTGTCCAAAACAATTGTTTATACGGATCATGCAGCCTTAAAATATCTCTTTAAGAAGCTAGATCCCAAACCTCGTCTCATGCGATGGGTTTTGCTCTTGCAAGAATTCGATATAGAGATTAAAGACAAAAAAGGTGCTGAAAACGTTGCAGCAGATCATCTATCTAGAATTGAGAAACAAGAAGATGATGATAATGAAATTGAAATAAATGATAATTTCCCGAAGGAAATACTAATGAAAATAAATTGAGATAATGAACCATGGTTTGCAGACTTCGCAAATTATTTGGTTGGTAAAGTATTACGAAAAGGGATGATATTTGAATAAAAGAACAAATTCTTCTCTGATCTTAAAAATTTCTTTTGAGAAGAACCACATCTTTTCAAAGTATGTCCTGATGGAACCATAAGAAGATGTGTGGCAGGACCCGAAACTCGAACCATTTTAGACTAATTTCATCACGGATCTACTGGAGGACACTATGGGTCGTCCACTACAGCCAGGAAAGTGTTGGAATCTGGTTTCTATTGGCTGACAATATTTAAAGAAGCTCATACTCTAGTTCGCCTATGTGAAGCTTGTCAGAAAACCAAAACTATATCAAAAAGAGACGAAATGCCCTTAAACTACATCCCAAGTATGTGAGATATTTGACATGTGGGGAATAGATTTCATGGGACCTTTTCGAAAATCCCATAAGTTCGAATACATACTGGTGGCAATCGATTATGTTTCAAAATGGGCAGAAGCCCAAGCTCTTCAAACTAACGATGCAAGAGTTGTCCTAACATTCCTAAAGAAACTATTTTGTCGTTTCAGAATATCGAAGGCATTAATTAGTGACAGAGGGACACACTTTTGTAATCATCTAATGGAGAAAGCTATGAAGAAATATGGTGTAAACCATCACTTCTCTACTTCATATCACCCTCAAATCGTGAAAGACAATCCAGCTATATGGTCAAGAAAGTTAGATGATGCTCTGTGGGCTTTCTGAACAGCATATAAAACACCCACTGGAACCACACCTTATAAACTCATCTATGGTAAAACTTGCCATTTGCCATTTGAAATCGAACATCGTGCATATTGGGCACCCAAGAATTGTAAAACAGACTTAATAGCTGCTGGAGAAAAATGAATGTTTCAACTCCACGAGTTAGAAGAATTTCGTTTACATGCTTACGAAAATTCTCGGTTATACAAAGAAAGAACCAAAATCTGGCATGATCGTCAATTACGAATCCGTAAAGAATTCAAGCAAGGAGATAAAGTACTCCTGTTTCATTCAAAATATAAATTCAAACAACCAAAGCTAAGATCACGATGGCTTGGTCCTTATATGGTTAAACACGGATATCCATCCGGATACGTTGAATTATATGGACGTGATGGCAAAACGTTCATAATAAATGGCCATCGACTACAGTTATAACACGAAGAAGAAAGTTACAATGACAGGAGGGAGGAAACCACTCCTTTCTTTCCCAAAACGCAATAGAAACAAAAAGAAGAGTCTAGCTAGAGACTCTTAGAAAAAACAAACGCTTCTCGGGAGGCAACCCGTGGTTTCAAGTTTTTTTATTTTTCAACACACTTATAATTTAAGTGTGGAAGCAATTTGGTTGTGATTAAAAAAAAAAAAAAAAAAAAAAAAAAAAAAAAAAAAAAAAAAAAAAGGTCAAAAATATTTCCTTGTATTTTTGTGTTTATTTTTGCATGTTTTATAAGTTATGGATGCAAGGAAAGGAGCTTCATACGTCAACTTCCATGCATAGCCCCGGGAAGTTTTATTTCTCTTATCTCGATTTTTCCTATTTCTTATTTTATCATTCTTTCACATTAGGGACAATGTTCAACTTAAGTGTGGAGGGGGGATAAATAGGTCAACTCGAGCATAACTTTGCACTATTGTTTGTTCCATAATTTTTCAAAATTTTAGGTATTAATATTTGGAATTTTTAGTTAAAAATGCTCTAGCAAGGCAAGTCAATACATATCTAGCACATTTAAAAACCCACTAAAATTGTGAGAATATTCTTAGCCTTTTATGAAGTGTATGATCTTTTGCACTTCCTGTTTTATATTATATGAGTGTGCCGGTAATTCATTTTAAATCTAGAACTTGTGCATGTATATCGTTTATTAAACCGCATTAATTTATAGACAGATATATGTGATAAAGAGGCAAGATATACAACCTAAATCAACCTTAAACCTATCTCATGATATTTAATCCAATTATCCTTGTTACTATAAAATACCCCTATCAACAACCCATTATGAGAGAAAAACAAAGAAATTGCTAAGCAAAGTCCTTACTATTCGCTAGTCACTGATATGTTAAAGAAAGTTCAGTGAAGTATATAAAGGAAAGTCAATATCGAATAATGTGAAAAATAAGGCAAGAAAAAAGTATATGCCTAGCAAAGTGAAGTAAAAGTTGTGATTGTGGCTAGCAGTACTTGGAATTCTGGACATTTTTGCTACTCAGAATATGATCAGTCACAGTTAGCCTATAAATAGAGCCTCAATCCGTCTCAATCAACACAACTCTCATCCCAACAATTACAAAAGCTCTGCTAACTCTTTTCCATTCGAATTACATCAATTGGAGTGATCAAGTGAAGCCAAAGTTCCAAATACGTTGAAGTACTATCTTCGTATTGTTATAGTGATCGCTAGTCACGGTAGCTCAATCATTGTAACTAATTCAGGAAGTATGTCTCTCATTGCAAACGAATCAATCACTGTAAGCATGATTACTAAAGTCATGTTAGGCTAAACTCCTTATAGTTGCTTGGATATGTTAATATAATAAAGTGATTGGTTGTGATATGATCTCATTTGATTTCTTGTTTATGTTGAAACCTTGTTGTGTTCTAAACTCTTTATCCATTGTTTATCACTTTTGATTATACTTGTCAATTGGAAAAGGTTGAAAGAACCAATTGGTATTATATAATTTTCAAAATATGTCTATATATCTTGATCAATTGGTTGGACAAATCCACTCTTGTTAAGTTATAAACAACAAAGTTTCCTGCATTGCAATTAGTTCTTGAGCTTGTTACCCACTCGTTCAAGTGCTAGTAATCATAAGTCTTGAATCAACCTGTTAATCAGTGAAAACGTTATTTTGACGAAAACAACTAATTATTGGTTGAACTTACTCCATCATTGAGATCATCATCATTAATCATTCACTGAGTTATAGTAACTATCCAAATAATCATATTTGTCTCATATTTGAATCTCATTTAGTTTTCGCATAATTGTCTAAAACGCTTTTTAAATCATCTTAAGTAGTTGATTGATATATAGAATAATCTCAGTCCATGTGAACGACCTGGTCTTACCAAAACTCTTTACTATAAACGATGGTTATACTTTTACCCATGTGTTTTGAACTATGAGAAATCGGTAGAAATAGTTATATAAATTTAAAGTTTTCGAGACACATCAGATCATTATACCATTGTTTCTTTTCATTATAATCACATATAAGGGTGTTGGTCGGGTTGGGTTGGTCGGGTTCGGGTCAATTCGGGTTCAGTCTAAAAAAATATACCCGAACCCGACACCCGACTCTATTTAGAACCCGGGTTAGTCGGGTTCGGGTCTATTCGGGTCGGGTTCGATTATTTTTTTTAGCTTCAACCCGAATTCACCCGAACCTGACTAACACCCCTATGTGTGATTACAATGAAAAGAGAAACAATGGTATAATTGTCATTTTAAAATCAAATGATATTTAATATGTATTTTAAGATTTTAATTATATATAAATTGGGTAATTGGACAAATATGATAATTTTATGTTTTGGATTTGATATATATGTAAATTTTAAATTTGGCTGGATATGTATGAAATTTTTAGTTTTAAATTGGATATATATATATATATATATATATATATATATATATATATATATATAATCTTTAAGTTCGGTTGGATATATATGTAATTTTGAAGCAAAATAGGGATATATATGAAATTCTTCCTTTTTTATATAATAAGAAAACTCACTTTTGGCCAAATCGAGGGATTCAATTAACCAATGAGAGGGCTCAATTTTGCAACGGAGCCTTTCTCATTGGACAATTGATAATTAAAGGCAAAAAAAAAAAAAAAATAGAACAAGAATTGGAGTTTTTCTAAAAGCTCCCCAAACATAGATGTGTCAAAATCGCGAAGAAAAAAACTTAGGAGGAACCGGGTGTTAATTTGAAAACTTTGGTGTCGAAAAAGTGTATATATTCATCCCATCATAAATGTGTTTCCAAATATAAGATGCACATTGTATAAGGTTTTAAAAATGATAGTGATGCGTGCGTATATCGTTGTATGTATAGATTATATTATCAAGTTTTAAATTTATATTTAGCCGACTTATCGTATAACACACACTAACGAGCAGTGTACCCGATCAATGTAGCTAGTTGGTAAGTAGAGTGTCGAACACTAAGAGTGAAACGTTAACACCTAGATATCTGAAGTAAAACAAGTCAGATCTTCTCGTTGACCAAGGTTTCATATACGGCGTATGGGATAATTCCATACGGCGTATGCTTCAAAGTCAGGCAATGGTCTTCATAATCGTCAAAGTCTTTATGTACGGCGTATCTGTCTAGAATGATACGGCATATCTTCCTTCAGTACAGTAGACTTTTCCAACTTGATCCATTTTTCTCAAATTTACGTCCAAAATAGCTAACTTTCACTAAATGCTTGTTTATAACTAAGAATTACAAAAGTAAGCGATTAAGTATCAATTCTCATATAAAATAATGTAAAACAAGCGAATAACATAGGATAAATGATGCCAATAAAATGTAGTTATTTTATATCATCAAATATCCCCCCACTTGAACTTTACTTGTACTTAAGTAAACCTTAGATTTAAACTTATGAAAATATATCCTAAATACAGTTTAGGATTTATCTTTATAGTTTTAAGCACTCATTCGTTTTAATCATAATTGCACAACCAAACACCTCACGAAGTAGGAAAATGAAATCACTCAAATCACTCAACTAATCTATGTGGTAACATTTAAGTAATTCGCTCAATTGCTCGGTCGTGACGAATATTCTATCATAAGCTTGGCAAGGATACACATCTCCACCACTAAAGCTAAGGAGTGACAAGTCTAAAGCGGTAAATTGGGTTATGATAAGGCTTAAGGGTTAAACCTAGCTTCATTCAAACATCTCCTGCACAAACTTAGTAAATTGCTTGCGCGAGCCCTCGATTCCTCAAACAACGGATGGTCACTAGGGTGTATCCCGGTTGGCTGGCGCGTTATTTTCATAACGGATGGTCACCAAGACACACTCTAGATCGCTGGCGCGTCATTCGATTAGTCTAAAACTTGGATGGTCACTAACTTGTTCATGCATTTAACATTTGATGAAGCGAAAAGTGTACCGCTTTTAAGGGGTCATTTAAGCCCGAAATCGTATTTATTTGATCAAATATTGCCCTAAATCGTTCCTTTTGTCATTTTAGGTACTTTTGAGGAGAAATCTGGAAAAGGAGGCATTTTGGACGTTTTTGGAGCATTAAAGTGAAGAAAACGGCAAAGTCTCAAGAATCGGCTAAAAGTTACTCTTGACGGCGTCACAATTAACATGGGACGGCGTCATGCCTTGGCAAGAAAAGTTGGATGTGAAATTTACTCATGACGGGCCAGTGAGTTTGCATGAGAATTCTGACGGCGTCACGCTTTAACTAAAATCAAGGGCGTCACGGCTTAAATCATAAGGGGACGGCGTCACGTTCATGATCCGACGGCGTCAAGCCTTGATAAGCCAGAATGGATTTTTGAAGAGCTAAAGAGGGACGGCGTCAAGATGGTCATCCGGGAACCCTAAAAGCGGCGAGGTGACGGCGTCACAATGCATAAGGTGACGCCGTCAGATGTCAAAGTCTATATATAGTTTTCTAATTTTTTGTCATTAAGGGAGAGCTTAGTGTGTGGAATTTTGGGATAAAACCCTAAGACGATTTTAGCTACTTTTTCAGGGCTTTTTGCCTTGAGATCTTCCATGTTTCATTGAAAGATAAGTTATCAATTAATCATTCAATATGTCTATGTGTTGTTTGATTCTATCTTATGCTTGTCTTTTGTTTAACATGTTAGGCTAATTTTATCTTGTGTTTGCTTAGATCTAATGAAACCTAGCTATTGATTATTGGTTGTTAGTGTGTTGTTAGTTGTATTGGATGATTGTTTATCTATGTTAGGCTTAAGAAAACTGGCTAACTTCCTATTCGGTAACTTGCTTGAACGTCTTAAGAAACATGAACCAAACGCGTACTAAAGGTTTTTATGGTTGTATTTAATGCACAAGCGAATTCTAGTGATCCCATGTTAGGAGCTTCCTAGCCGGCTCGACATAGGAGTGAAGTAGGAGCTTGTAGAGTTTGGGGAAGTAAGTACGCCACCCCACGAATGGTATTAAGGAATACACCCGTCATCCACGCGACTAATACACACTAATTAACCGGTAAAAGATAGTTAGGGAGTAAGGAAATCTAAGTAAACACATTTCTCTACACATAAGTTTCTCACCACTTTTCATTTTTGTTATTTTATTTTATTTGCATTTGTAGTAATTTGGGTTAGTTGACTAGCAACTAATTCCGCCCACTCCTTCAAAACCCGAGATTTTACTTGCTTTTATAAAATATAAAAACATAAAAAGAATCTTCCTCAACCCTTAGACCTAATTAGAGTAGCCTTTCACACCTAACGAACACTATTCCCTGTGGAGAACGATCAATCCCCCGTACTTACCACTACACTATACTACATCGGTCAGGTACACTGCCTGGTGGGGTTGTAAGCCTCTTGAGATCCCTCGAGAGGTAAAACCTGTTGTAAGGTTGCAAAACCCACGCATCAAGTTTTTGGCGCCGCTGCCGGGGAATAGTTATTGTTTAGGTTGAATTTTTATTTCTATTAGGTCTACTCACTAGATTCCTTTCTAGTGAGATTTTTATTTTATTTTTCTAGGTTTTCTTTAGTCTATCTATTTTCTTCGTGTCTTTGTTCGTAACCATTACCATCCGACATCATGGAAGATGGTAATATCCTTAACCCACACAACCCACCACCACAACAACCACCACCACCTCCTAGAGCCCGTACTTTAGGAGAGTATTCCCGTCCTAGCCACCACGGCTATCGAAACACCATTGAGCTCACACAAGGAGCCAATATCACACCCTTGCGATCCGACACCATCCGGTTGGTGCAAAGCGGATGCGCATTCCATGGACTTCGTTCTGAAGATCCTAATCAACATCTCAAGGACTTTCTTAAAATCGTTGATTCTATAGACCTTGATGTTGCCACTCGAGAGACGACCCGATTGCGTCTCTTCCAATTCTCTCTGCGGGACCAAGCTAGTCAGTGGCTAGAACGTCAACCCGCAGGATCCATCACCTCTTGGGATGATCTCACCACTCGTTTCCTTGCTCAGTTTTTCCCACCGGGAAGAACTACCAAGCTAAGGAATGATATCTTGATGTTCCAACAACGTCAAGGCGAAACTCTCTACGAGGCATGGACTCGATTCAAGGACTTACTCCAAAAAGTCCCTCACCATGGCATAGAACTTTGGCTCCAAGTCCAAATCTTCTATGACCATATCAATCTCTCCACAAGGCAAACCATTGACCAATCGGCCGGTGGCAAGCTACGTGATCTAAGTGCGGAACAATCATGGGCTCTCCTAGAGGATCTTGCTCTTTATGACAACGAAAGTTGGAGTGATCCCCGTGATTTGAATAAAACGGTCAAGGCAATATCTTTGCCTTTGAACAATTCAAGCACTTCCGACCGTAGGATCGTAGAACTTGAAGACCAAGTCAAGTTTCTCATGAAATCCTACGAGGCTCCTAAACCTTCAAGCCAAGTGAACAAAATCACTTCTTCATGTGAATTATGTAGTGGTCCCCACGACACTCGTGATTGCATGGAACTCCCCGAACAAGCTTTTGTGGACTACGCATCCTCGCGTACCGACGGAGCGGGAGACAAGTGGTACACTTTCAAGCCCGAGCCAAACCATTATGGTGATTCATACAACCCCTCATGGAAAAATCACCCGAACCTTAGGTGGAAACAAAACCAAAACTCACAACAAATCAATTCTTCCAACCCACCTAATCGTTTCCAATCAAGCGGTTCCAACTCGAACCGTACTTTCAACAACAATCCTTCCGGCAATGGTAGTACCAATAACTTTGAAGGATTGATGTCTCAATTTATGGCATCTCAAGAAGCTCGTTTAGCCAAGTTTGAAGCCGATTTCAAACAAAAACAAAGCGAGATGACCGACAAGATTGACACCTTGTTGAAAGCCCTCAATGACCGAGAAATGGGAGCACTCCCTAGCAACACGGTCAAGAACCCGAAACTAAACGTCAACGCTATTTCATCGGTTTCGTCCCCTAGTTCTTGTCCACAATATTATTCGGTCAATTCCATGAGCACGTGTTTCAAACAAACCCAAATCATTCCAAGTGACCAAGAAGTTATGACATCCAAATTGGTCAACAACATAGTTGAAACACCTCCCACTCAAAACCTTGACGATGAATTCAAGGAGCTCCACCTTGAAAGTCCGGTTGTTGATGAGAAGAAGCTCAAGTTAGGCGAAAAAGGGACCGCCTTTGTTCAAAACAAGCTACCTAAGAAGTTAGATGATCCGGGCTTATTTGTTCTACCTTGCAAGATCGGTAATTCGGAGGCTTATGATACATTAGCCGATCTTGGATCAAGCCTTAACCTACTTCCGTTACCTCTCTACACCTCTCTAAAACTTGGAAAACTTGAAGAAACCGAGGTGATAATAGGCTTAGCGGATGGAAGTGTTGCTTACCCGGTTGGAGTAGTTAAGGACGTGTTAGTGCACATTGGAAAACTAACCATTTTAGCCGATTTCCACGTCCTTGATATGGTTAGCGACCCTACATGCCCCTTGTTGATAGGTAGAGGATTTTTAGCGACCGCTAGTGCTATGATTGATTGTAAGGAATCCAAGATAGCGGTAGGAGAAGGGGATACTTGGTCAGTCTATGATGTTAAGAAACATGCCTATGATACTAGTGAGGAACCGACACCCCATTGGTTAGAATTAAATAGGAGACCATCTAGATATGGACCTTGGATCGATAGAGACTTCATAGGACCCCAACGCCCATTTTACCTAGAAGAGGACTTTGTTAACCGAACGCATTCGGTAGAGCAACTCTTGGCTAGGGACACCGAATTGGATCCATTTGAAGACCCTCTAGTTTTTAGAAGGATGATTGATTTCCTAGGAGTTTTGCCAATTAACCTAGGAATGAATAAGTGGATTTGTGAGGAAGATGATCATAAGTGGAATTGGGATAAACCACCCAATGATGGAGATGGGTCATGGCATATCAAGATGACATTGTATGACCCGGATGGAGAGAAGTTTGAAAAGACATATCGTACTAAGCGGACCAATAGGAAACTTCAATCCAAGCTTAACCCTAAAGACGTCCTTGATGACGAGCTTACTTACATAGGGTAGCGTGACTTTGAGTCTAGCTACAAGACTCGTTAATAAAGAAAGGCGCTTCTTGGGAGGCAACCCAAGCTTTATTTATTTTATTTGCTTTGTGTGTTCATTTGTTTGTGTGTTTGTTTTATTTGTTTCGTATGTGTGTGTAATTTTTATTCTTATTGATTCATGTTAAAAACTAATTTGTGAAAATGCTTTATTTTGTTTTTAACTTCGTCTTAACTACATATAAAGGTATTTTGCAAAAGATAAGTGTAAGGGAAATCTAAATCGGTTTATTAGAACACAAATGAACATGAATCATAATAATATTAAATTAACATACATATTAGTATTTGTTTGAGTCAAATGCTTGTATCGAGTCATAATGATGTTTTGCAGAATTTCCAGGAAGTAAGGTAAAGGTTTTTCCAGAAATTTTCCGGAAACTTAAAATGAAAATTTTTGTCAGGTCATTTCTGACGGCGTCAGGGGTTATAACCTGACGGCGTCAGATTTAATTTCCAGAAATTTTTTGAAAATTTTGTTTTCATAAAAAGTTTTTATTAAAATCTCCAACTTATAATCTCCAGGAATCTGCAAAGTTATCATTCCACAAGCATTATATCCTTATATATAGATTTTATCCCGCCGATGTTATGCAGGTTTTCGTGTTTGTTTTCTCAGGTTCAACAGGTTATTTTGGACAAGGAAATGTTTTGAATCAAGCTTATGGCGATGCATTAGTCATGGAGCTTCAACATTCTCTTTGGAGGAAGATTTAACCGTGTAATTTCATTATCCAACGAGCGAATCAGGGGAGTATTTGATTTCATTCTTTTACTTTATGCTTTTACATTTGTCATTTGAACATTGGGGACAATGTTCATCTTAAGTGTAAGGGGAGGGTAAAAGTACGATTTTTGAGAATACAATTGCGCTTGATTTTTGTTTGTTTGATGGTAGATGTGTAATAAAACTGAGAGAAATACTTGTTAAGGTAATTTTAGTGCCAAATTTAAAATTTTTTACAACATATAGGAGTGAAACTTTGATCTTAATGAGCGTCTCATGGATAGGAGTTATATGACTAGCACAAAAACCGTACCACTAAAAAAATTTTCCACCCCCAAATATGTGAGGTTCGCCCCTAGAATTGGTAGGAAAAGCATTTATGCTATGATGTGTGTACCGGTAGCACTTAGATTCTAGAACTTGCGTTAGGACCATTCCAAGGCCACAAGTGAGACTACATTCGTGTAGTTAGATGTACTACATGATAAGAGGCATTAGGATTAACCCATTGTTTTACACCTGTGTTTTTGTTATAATTACATTGGCTACATTGGTCAAGTAATTCTCCCACACCCTTTGCGTTGTACTCATTTTTAGTACACGATACCCCTAGTACACCCTCAGAGCCTATCTTTTCGTTTCGACCTTTAAGCATTTTACTTAAAGGAAGAATTTGTTACACCCCACTTAAATGTACACCCAAATCGCCTTAGCCTACCTTGTATGCACTCATTTTTAGTGCATTATTGTGACAACATTTGTTTAAACCCAAGTTAATTATCTAGTTGATTACATGGTTGCTAAGTCGAGTCATATCCTTGTACATATTGTTTTGGGACGATTGGGACTCATGGGTAAAGTACTAGTGTAATGGAGTAATGGGGAAGAACATCATTTATTACCCCCATATGTGCTAAATGTTTTAAAAGTACTCCAAGTTTTTCAATTATCTTAATTCGAGTCATTAGATTAGTATTTGTAAAGTTATGTAAAAGTTCAAGTGTAAGGGGATGCAACGCCCCTATGATGTATTATTTTGGATGGTAGGGCAAAAGTGTATGCAAAAAAAAAAAAAAAAAAAAAAAAATAGAAAAAACATACGGACTACCATCCCGTTTCATTTTATGTTTATTTTATGTTTATGTTTTGTTATTTTCTTTCATTAGCTTAAGATCGAGTCTAGTCTTGGCTTAGCAACATTGTATAGTACATGTAATTGATCAAGATCTTTAACTCGCCACCAGTAAAATATCCTTTATCCAACAAAACCGTGTTTTCCTTTTCCCTACACCTAACGTTATAACCCATTTAAAAGCCCTCTTTGATAGTTTATCTTAGGTGCTTACGCCTAGTGGAGGAGGTTTTCGATCCTTTCCCAAGCCTATGGTAATCTATTTGCTATGACAGGTAGTGAGAGATATTTTCCGTTTTCATTTATGAGATTTATTTTGATGACACTTGAGAGATGTGAGTATCTAAACACTACTTGTGAGGTGCTAGTATGTAATCTCCGTGCTTATTATGATTGAAGTGGAACGATTATTTGTTGTAATTACTTTTATGTTTGCATTAAATGACCCCTAACTTGTATTTTGATTAGAATAAAAGCGCATTTGCTTGAGGACAAGCAAATCTCAAGTGTAAGGGTATTTGATGAAGCGAAAAGTGTACCGCTTTTAAGGGGTCATTTAAGCCCGAAATCGTATTTATTTGATCAAATATTGCCCTAAATCGTTCCTTTTGTCATTTTAGGTACTTTTGAGGAGAAATCTGGAAAAGGAGGCATTTTGGACGTTTTTGGAGCATTAAAGTGAAGAAAACGGCAAAGTCTCAAGAATCGGCTAAAAGTTACTCTTGACGGCGTCACAATTAACATGGGACGGCGTCATGCCTTGGCAAGAAAAGTTGGATGTGAAATTTACTCATGACGGGCCAGTGAGTTTGCATGAGAATTCTGACGGCGTCACGCTTTAACTAAAATCAAGGGCGTCACGGCTTAAATCATAAGGGGACGGCGTCACGTTCATGATCCGACGGCGTCAAGCCTTGATAAGCCAGAATGGATTTTTGAAGAGCTAAAGAGGGACGGCGTCAAGATGGTCATCCGGGAACCCTAAAAGCGGCGAGGTGACGGCGTCACAATGCATAAGGTGACGCCGTCAGATGTCAAAGTCTATATATAGTTTTCTAATTTTTTGTCATTAAGGGAGAGCTTAGTGTGTGGAATTTTGGGATAAAACCCTAAGACGATTTTAGCTACTTTTTCAGGGCTTTTTGCCTTGAGATCTTCCATGTTTCATTGAAAGATAAGTTATCAATTAATCATTCAATATGTCTATGTGTTGTTTGATTCTATCTTATGCTTGTCTTTTGTTTAACATGTTAGGCTAATTTTATCTTGTGTTTGCTTAGATCTAATGAAACCTAGCTATTGATTATTGGTTGTTAGTGTGTTGTTAGTTGTATTGGATGATTGTTTATCTATGTTAGGCTTAAGAAAACTGGCTAACTTCCTATTCGGTAACTTGCTTGAACGTCTTAAGAAACATGAACCAAACGCGTACTAAAGGTTTTTATGGTTGTATTTAATGCACAAGCGAATTCTAGTGATCCCATGTTAGGAGCTTCCTAGCCGGCTCGACATAGGAGTGAAGTAGGAGCTTGTAGAGTTTGGGGAAGTAAGTACGCCACCCCACGAATGGTATTAAGGAATACACCCGTCATCCACGCGACTAATACACACTAATTAACCGGTAAAAGATAGTTAGGGAGTAAGGAAATCTAAGTAAACACATTTCTCTACACATAAGTTTCTCACCACTTTTCATTTTTGTTATTTTATTTTATTTGCATTTGTAGTAATTTGGGTTAGTTGACTAGCAACTAATTCCGCCCACTCCTTCAAAACCCGAGATTTTACTTGCTTTTATAAAATATAAAAACATAAAAAGAATCTTCCTCAACCCTTAGACCTAATTAGAGTAGCCTTTCACACCTAACGAACACTATTCCCTGTGGAGAACGATCAATCCCCCGTACTTACCACTACACTATACTACATCGGTCAGGTACACTGCCTGGTGGGGTTGTAAGCCTCTTGAGATCCCTCGAGAGGTAAAACCTGTTGTAAGGTTGCAAAACCCACGCATCAACATTCTTACTAAGCCATTACCATATTCGGATGCTCAGAAGCTAACAACGAATACAGTAACTTGGTAAAGGGTAGGGATTAAACATTGGGAAATACATAAATTGGTGTAAAATAAAACAAACAGGTAGATTAAGTCCTAACAAGTATGGTTAATTACTTCCCAACCGTCCCATGAATAAGACACAAATCATAGACTAACTCACGCTTTAACACGAAAACTCACGCTTTAGTAGGTAGACATGAATTAAACTCAATAATATCTCATTCAGAGAATAAACCTTAGTTGGCGTTCCTATAACGGCTAACTCCTTTGCAATCCATAAATATAATACAACAAGCAGTAGCAATATCTCTACTAGTGCATAACAATACATTGTTGGTTTATCAAACTTACCAACATCTTATTTCTTTTTCTTTTCTTCTTTTTTAGAATTTTTTTTTTTTTTTTTTTTTTTTTTTTTTTTTTTTTTTTTTTTTTTTAACATCAAATACTAAATGGGGTAAAACTTCACCACATCACCATCGCAATAAATCTGGATAATTTATCTTCATACTTTTCATAACTTCAGACATAAAAGTAATAGTAAAAGTATTAAACACACGAAAAATAAAAAATACAATATCTACTTTCACTCCATTGCATTGTGCAATTTCTGACCTAACCAAAGATAATAATTTATGCACACGAACACAGGAAATGCAGGGATACACACTTTTACCAAAAGCAATTAATCACGAATTTAAATCTACAGGGTAGGCTAAGGTGTAAAGGTGTAACGAAACATTTAAATTGGTGTAAGAAATGAAAGGAATGGCTCTGAGGATTTTTCTAGAGTTATCTTACTCTAAAAATGAGAGTAACAAAAGGGTTTATACGGCGGTTAACTAACCAGTGTAGTTAGTTAATAACATAACATATATAGGCTATTTGGGTGTAATCCTAGAAATTTACCTAGTTAAACAAGTCACTCCAATTATATCAATAATACTCATTATGGTGGTCTCGAATAGTATACAAGCCAAGTTCTAAAGTTTACTACAAGTCACCGGCACACTCATATTTTTGTGGAATTTAGGTAAAATATTCGAAAACGGATAAGGCTTAATTCTTACAATTTGGAAATAAGGGTTATGTGTGCGGTCATGCAACTTAGATTTAACAATAACATGCTAGAAACATTTTAAATTTAAGTATATTAAGCACATATTAAGCAAATTTTTGAAAAATAAGGAAAAGTGACGTTCTAATTCTCCATCCCCCACTTAAGATAAACAACGAACGGAAAACTCCCCTAAGATTTGCTCGGTATGATCCTCCATTATGCGTTTGTGAGCAACTTTTTATTTTCTGTGTGGAATGGCGTCTGAATGCCAACATGGCTACAACACACAGAAAATTCCGAATGTATGTAAACCACCATTTCTTCGTAAACATCCTGTATTAATTTGAAAATCACATCTAGTGCATATCTTGTTAATCGATGGTTAGTAGAAATAATCCAAAAAAAGAAATAATAATAAAATAAAAAAAACTGAAAATTTCATCAGGTCATTCGATACGCCGCATCCATGGTAAGGGATGCGCCGTATCGAGCCTGGAATAAAATATGAGTCAGAAATTTGATACGACGCATCCTTAAACATGGATGCGCCGCATTGAATCAACTGACAGAATGTTCAAAGTGCAGAAAATTAAAGGATAGATATGACCTGTGCAGTCGATACGCCGCATCCATGGGAAGGGATGCGCCGCATCGATGTCCAGGTCTGACAGACTCGATAACAGAAAACAGTAAAGATAAATCCGGGTTGTCTCCCGGTGAGCACTTTTCTTTATTCCAGAGTCTTCAAGTTAGACTCATCTTCAGCTTCTATTTTGTATCATTGATGCCCACATGTCCATGTGTGAGCCATTTGCCGATTCTCTCATCACGGATATATTCAGGTCCCAAATTCAACACTCTTTTGTAGAATTCTTTCATCTTTTGGTATGGATACTCGATCCCTTTCTGTACATCCTTTTCATCTTCAAAAAGAAATGGTGAAAATTTATAGCATACCTTGTTTGTGGCATGTTTAAATCTTGGGTAAGCACGAGGCATCATATAGGTGATCTTGTTGTTTCCATTGTGAAAGGTGATTTTCCCTTCAAATCTCTTGGCATCAATATTAACTTCCTTACAAATGGTTTTCCAACAATTACGTCACCCATTTCCTTGTCACGATAAGCATCCATATCTTCCACCACAGTAAAATCTGTAACAATTGCAAAATTTCCAACAAAAACAGGCACATTCATAAAAGCTCCCACTACGTTCCTTCCTCTATACTCAATCTTCTGTTTCATAATAGAATTGTAAAAAAAATTTGACATCACATTAATTTGCAAAATAGGGAAGAAATTAGCATCTACATGTTTGTAACCTATCATGCATGGAAATTGTAAATTATAAGCACAATCGACGTGGATTCTTCTTCCATAATCACAAAAGCTAGGATATCCCTCAATCTCATCTTTGTTTCGAGTATTAATAACATTAAGGGTAAATGACAAAAAAATGCATCGAACTTGACACTTTTTGTGATTGTGTGTAGCCAACTAATTTTTTTTCATTGTAACACAAAACTTTTTAATTTGTGTTATTGTATGTATCCACGTCAACTAAACGTCGCATCGTTAATGGCCGTTAGTAATTAACTTAAAATTCCGTTTTCTTACGTTTTTATATGTTTTCATACGTTTTCGTCCATTTACTTACGTTTTCATTCGTTTTCTTTCGTTTTCGTTCGTTTTCATCCGTTTTTGTCCCTTTTTTCCATTTACGTCTGTTTTTACACGTTTCGTCCATTTTCTCACGTTGTCATTCATTTTTATACATTTTTGTCCGTTTTTACACGTTTTCGTCCGTTTTCTTACTTTTTTGTCTGTTTTTATATGTTTTCATTCATTTTCGCACGTTTTCTTACGTATTCGTCGGTTTTTACACATTTTCGTCCGTTTTTATACGTTTTCATTTGTTTTTATACGTTTTGTTCATTTTTATACGTTTTTGTCTGTTTTTACATGTTTTCGCCCGTTTTTATACGTTTTCGTTCGTTTTCATAATCTTCCGTCCGTTTTACTCATTATCGTCCATTTTTATACGTTTTCGCTCATTTTTATATGTTTTCATTCGTTCTATACGTATAAAAAAAATGAAAACGTAGAAAAACGGACGAAAAAGGTGCAAAAACGAATGAAAATACATGAAAACGTATAAAAACGGATGAAAACGCAAAAAAAATGGATAAAAACGTAAAAAACATACAAAAACGAACGACAACTTATAAAAACGGGCAAATACATATAAAAACGCAAGAAAACGTAAGAAAACAGGCGAAAACATATAAAAACGGATGAAAACGTATAAAAATAGACGGATGAAAACGTATAAAAATAGACGAAACCATGCAAAAACTAACGAAAACGTATAAAAATGGACGAAAATGGGGGAAAACGTATAAAAACAATCAAAAACGTGTAAAAGCGGACGAAAACATATAAAAACGGATGAAAACATATAAAAACGGACAAAAACGTGTTGACGAAAACGTAAGAAAACGGACGAAATGAATAAAAACAGAAGAAAACGTGTAAAAACGGACGAAAACGTATAAAAACGGATGAAAACGTAAGAAAACGGACAAAAACGTGTAAAACAAACGAAAACGTAAAAAATGGAAGAAAACGTATGAAAATGTATAAAAACGTAAGAAAACGGAATTGTAAGTTACTTACTAACGACCGTTAGTATAAAGGACTAATGATGCGACGTTTAGCTAACGTGGATACATAAAATAACAAAAAGTGTCAAGTTTTGTGTTACAATGAAAACAAAAATAGTTGGCTACACACAATCACAAAAAGTGTCAAGTTTGATGCATTTTTTTGTCATTTGCCCTAACATTAATCCTAGGAATATCCACAATTTCTCCATCTTCAATTTTAGGTTCTGGATCCTTTATAAATTGATCATTGAGCTCTAATGGTGTATTAAGATCATTTAATTCAATATAATCTCCTTCACTTGGGTCAAGTGATCAATTTTGGACTAAGGTCTCGTCCATTAGCCTAGATTCTAGGTCGAGTTCCATCTGTTCTCTTAATTATTAGCACATGAACACTTTTAATAATGCTCTTAATAGGATTATCACACTTATAAACTAATTTGTCATCCCCTACTCTTAAAGATATTTTACTTTTAAAGACATCAATTTTAGCATGAGCAGTAGACAAGAATGGTCTTCCAAGGATCAATGGAATTTTGATATCCTCAGGCATATCTAATACAACGATGTCTACGGGGAAGACAAATTTTTCAATCCTAACAAGCACATTTTCTGCTATACCCTCGGGACGTTTCACAGTTTTATCAGCCAATTCAATAAATAACTTAGTAGGAGCTAATTTTCCTAAGCCTAAGGTGGTGAAGGTCTTATAAGGCAAGACACTAACACTGGCTCCTAAGTCAACTAAAGCTTTACTGAAAGACATATCATTAATGTTACAAGGCAAAGTAAAACTCCCTGGGTCTTTCTCCTTGTGAGGCAAGGCATTGTAATCAGTTGCAGAGCACTCTTCTTTCATAGTAGCCTTGATCTCTTCTTCAATCCTTGACTTTTCCTTGAGCAATCTTCTTAAACTGATTGAAGAATTAAAGAAGAATTTTGGCTTTTCAGCATCAGCAACATCCAATAGTCTTCCAGGAAAGGGCACACAAGGAGAAATTTCTTCAGCAACGGTGATTGCTTTGACATGATCTCTTGGATTGGTTTCAGTTGAGCTTGTTAGACTTCCAGATCCCCTTTTTTGAAGTACCTTGCTTATCTGTCCGATTTCTAGTTCCAATGCCTTGATTGAAGCTCCATGATTTCTGATAGAAGCATCGGTTGAAGATCGGATTTCTTTGATCAAAGCAGTGTTCTCTTCATGTCTCTTGGCAGCATCAGCCATCATCTGCTTAATGGACTCTTCCAAAGTCTGTCTCCTTTCTTGATATGATGGATTCCCGTTGTCCCTTTGGTAATATCCTGGAGCAGCTGCCCTAAACCTTCCTCATGGTTGAAATGGTTGGCCAAATTGGGTGTACTATGCTTCTTCATGTGTCTCTCCTTCATTCTTTGATGGACAATCCTTAGTGTAATGAGGTCCTTTGCATATTTCACAACCAACCTGAGCAGCATACACCTTTTCATCAACTTTCTTGAGATCTCTACTAAGTTTATTCAATTGAGCTTGAATAGCATCATATCCATCAGAAGTATCACTGCTTTTAGTTCTAGTAGAGGTTCCATCATGCCACTTCTGAGAATGATCAGCCATTTCTTGGATGGCTTTCCTAGCATTTACTGCACTCATCTGAGGTACAGCTCCTTTAGAATCCAAAATCTGTCGAGTAGGCACATCCAGACCCTGATGAAACAAAATAACCTCATGCATAGTAGTCAAATAATGTTGAGGACATTTCAATAATAGATCTTTGAATCACTCCCAAGCCGGATAAAGAGTTTCATCAGGCTCCTGTTCAAAATTATTGATAGCCTCCATCTTCTGAGCAGTACGAGCAGATGGGCAATATTTCTTCAAAAATTTCTTCTTCAAGTCTTCCCACGCAGTAATTGAACCAGCTGGTTCATTCTTTAGCCACCTATTAGCAGCTCCTGTAAGTGAAATAGGGAAAACATGAAGAATTAGTTGGTCAATAGACACTTCCTTAGTTGTGAACGCAATCTCAAGGATCCTTTCCACATGTTCATTAGCATCTTCATGCTCCGATCCACTAAAGGCATTCTCACGCAACTCCTTGAGAAATTGACCATTCAATTCAAACTTGGCCTCTTTGTCGCACTTAAGCCTAGCAACACCCGAACCATAGTCTTCTCGGGTCTTAGTCATGTATTCCTCCATAGTAGGTTCCGTCATTGTTTCTGTAATTGCTTCTTCACACTGAGATTCTTGATCAGAAAACTAATCGAGCTCTACTGAACTCGTGCAATCAAGGCTTGTTGTCTTGAAAAGTTTCCTAAACGAATGAAAAGCTTGTCCAGGTTCTTTGTAAGGTTTAACGAGGTCTTTAGTAGAATTCCTGGTCATGCACTTCCTGAAATCAACACAAAAACATCAGTAGGATAGGTTTGAAAAAGTATAATAACAGAAGACTAATAACGAAAACGGAATACGAAAAATAATAGTTGCTGATATCTGCAGACGATACGCCGTATCCAGTAATCTGGATACGCCGTATGTTCACTTCGTCAAAAATTCTGACTTTTATTTAGAAAACTATATGTCGTATTGATGGGGATCAATGCGCCGTATGTATTAATTTTCAAATTCGCTTATATATAAAAATAAATACACCGTATTCGCAGATGCGTATACGCCGTATGTTCCTTACGTTGCAAAATACAAGCTTTTTGATGTTAATGCCCTGTATCGATAAAAGCCGATACGACGTGTATCGTTTATTTAAAGAATTCGAATATGTTTTTAATAAATAATAGATACGTCGTATGAGAAAAACTCATGCGCCTTATGGCTTTAAGGGTTTTAAAAATTTTCTGATAAAAACAGAATACGCCGTATCTAAAGGGATAGATATGTCGTACTCAAATTATTAAATAAGATACGCTGTATATAAAATAAAAATGCCATACGCCGTATCTAAATAAATAGATGCACCGTATCGTTTAATTCAGCAAAATAAAGCAGACAATAATTATGCAGAAAAACAGAAATACGAAAAACAAACAAAAATTACAGAAAACAAACAAGCACGAAAACAGTAAATATGCAGAAAAATACAATGAATGCAACCAATACAAGTACACAACAAAGTTAGTAAATTAAAAACTAAAAATTAAAAACTAATTAAGTTAATTCTAAATTATAACATTAACAGGTATTCAAGTATTAAACAATTCACTCCCCGGCAGCAGCGCCCAAAAACTTGATGCGTGCGTACATCATTGTAGGTATAGATTATATTATCAAGTTTTAAATTTATATTTAGCCGACTTATCCTATAACACACACTAACGAGCAGTGTACCCGATCAATATAGCTAGTTGGTAAGTAGAGTGTCGAACACTAAGAGTGGAAAGTTAACACATAGATATCTATCAATATTTTAATACTAAGTTGGTTCTAATAACCTAATCTAACGCAAGGGGGTTTTTCAGCCTGAAAGACTGGCACGATGTGTAGATTAGGCAAATTGTAAATAAAATAAAGGAGCGAATGGTTCACAAATACACAGATAGAAAACAGATACAGATAAGAGGCCTGACCGATAGTAGGAAAACTTGTCACACGTTTAATTGCTTAGCTGTATAAGATGAGTGCTAAAATCTAATCTCTCTCAGTGGAATCTTAATACAGGCGTGTAAACACTTAATGATTACTATGTTTAAGTAGTATTTATCCCTTTTACAGGTTTACATTAACTATGCAAACGATGTTAATGAAGTAATTGCACGAGCCTACGTCGACAAGGCGCGATAAACTCAATATGTAATCAAAGCACATGCATTAAGAAACCAAATAAATATCAAATACTCTTTATAAAAGCTGGAAATAATTAAGTCTGATCAAATAGTGAAAAAGACGCTAACTCAACGATTAAAAGATTGCTAATACAAGTAAACGAGTTTTCCTATGAATTAAAATACTAGCTGGACCTTCTTACTGCTCTGAATTCGTCATTTAGGTTGTGTCTTGTACTGCCAATTCGTCTGGTTTTCTCCCTTGTTATGTGTGTTTCGAATGTGGCTGTCGAATAGGGTATTTATACTTTCTGATAACAGGATCGATACGGCGTATCTATTAAGTTGATACGCCGTATCTAGGTAACTTCGCGTGGGGTCCAAGATTATTATATTCTGGAATATTCGTATACCGTCATAAGATACGTCGCAGCTTCAATCTTCGTACGACACATTGTCCTTCAGAATCCTGGATTATCTGGTGAAGTCTTGAGATTAATACGCCGTATATCTGGAATGTAATACGGCGTATTTGGAGTAAAACAAGTCAGATCTTCTCGTTGACCAAGGTTTCATATACGGCGTATGGGATAACTCCATACAGCGTATGCTTCAAAGTCAGGCAATGGTCTTCATAATCGTCTAAGTCTTTATGTACGGTGTATCTGTCTAGAATGATACGGCGTTTCATCCTTCAGTTCAGTATACTTTTCCAACTTGATCCATTTTGTTCCAATTTACGTCTAAAATAGCTAACTTTCACCAAATGCTTGTTTATAACTAATAATTACAAAAGTAAGCGATTAAGTATCAATTCTCATATAAAATAATATAAAACAAGCGAATAACATAGGATAAATGATGCTAATAAAATGTAGTTATTTGATATCATCAGATAGTTATCTTTTTCGAGATTTTTACTATATTTAAATTACATTATCTATTGGAATACGAATACGAAACCCTAATTCGGAGCCTATATATACACGCCCAATGAGGGTGCTCATTGTTCATTAGACTTTAAACCTTTGTCTCTTTATCTTCTTATCGCAGGCAAATTTATCTTTATTGATGATCTCAGTTTCTAACGACATCAGCTTCATCCTTTTATCGTAACACACGTATATATACTCTCCCAAGAGGAGTGTTGATGCAGGTTTTCTGAACAGGTTTTAAATTTGTATTATGTCTCGTCTACCTATGGTCTACCTTATGCACTAACGGGCAGAGAACCCGATCGTGTGTAGTGTAGTATTTGGTAAAACCGAGGTCATCCCAAGAGCTATGTGTGTGTGGATTCTAACTTAAGTCTATGTCACGTTTTAAAAGGGGTTTTAAGTTGTTTGATTAATTAAACTAAATAACAGAAAGGAAATACGAAAATTAAATTGAGTTGAATGCAGTAGGGAGAAAGTTTACTAGCCTAATTACTCATCATCTCATGCAATGACAATGTTCTCTAATAATGCTTCCTATCGCTTCAATTGGCGTTTAGATTTACTAGACTCCTATAGTCAATTCGTCTAACCTATATCCCCTTGAATCCTACTCCAATGTCAAAGGTTCGACCCTTTGGATCGACAGTGGTTGCCGGTAGACTGGGTTAAGTCATTAAGTACCGCTACATGCTAGATTCATTCTAATGTGTGATCCGGCCTCTCGGATCTTAGACCACACATCCCTAACTTCTTAAGTTTATCCATCATCGGAAGGTGATCCTTTGGTCCATTCGCACACAAGGAATTGGTAGTCCTATGGTAAATTCTTACCAACCCTCGCAACCTACTACTATAGGGTCCTTTGGTCCATTCTCCTAGTGTAATAAGTACAACCGCCCTTCAAAACTACCAAAGCTAGAGGAATAAACTAAGCATGTATACACTAGAAGCAATAATAAAAGCGCAAAAACATAATCATAACATAAAAGGAATCATAACTAGGCTAGCACCAAAGGTGCTTATCCGATCATTTCGAAAAGTACAAAAGATTCAATGTTTTGCATGATAATGAAAGACATGAAATCAAAAGTATAAATCAAATGTGATTTGTTAAAACTTATTGATGTTATGGCGTGATTCCTCCCTTGAAAAATGCTCCGTATGCTGCTGGTAATCGTCCTTGAGGAACCCTACTTCGTTCTCTGACTTTTTGTGGTGAGAAAGTTATATAAAATGCAGGAAATAGGGTTTGTATTTATAGGCCCGACAAAGTTACGGCGTAACCTCTAGGTATGGTTACGCCGTAACTAGTGTATCTACTTTTGATCCTTATCTGATTAATAATATTTACGGCGTAACTTGATGGGTAGTTATGCCGTAATCTTCATACGGCAGTAATTACGTCGTAATCTTCTTGCTGGTTACGCCGTAATAACTTCAATACCATTATGTGTAATTATTACGCCGTAACCTCTTGCACTGGTTACGGCGTAACCTTCATGGTCACGAATTTCTTCTATGTTTCCAAAATGTTACGGCGTAATCTCTGTGGTGATTACGCCGTAATCCCTGATTTGCGTTGACTTGGCCTTCGTGTATAAATCCTTAGCTACGGCGTAAGTGGAGAGTGTAACTACGCCGTAACTTCTTCAAAGCATACTAAATTGTGTATCATCGCAAGTACTTTTCCAATTATGCGTCTCTTTTGCTCCTATGCTCATTTATAATCTGGAAACGAAATATAAAGAAATCAAAGCATATATCCATATAAAACAATACAAATAATAAGCATATTAGGGGGAAATTGACACTAAAATATCAGGATTATTTGATGTCATCAGGTGTTTAACATTCATTAGTCTTCTAACTCTTTTGTATTGATTATCTCAGTTTCTTACGTAGATTGCACGGCTGGTGAGTACATCATCAACGCCAGAATCATCTTTTTATCGAACGATAATCATTGAAAACATTCATGGCATATTTATCTATTAATTTTGAATTTGTTTCTACTGTTTCTCTAGTTTCTACATCGGTCTCATGTATCATTTTTATAACCCCTTAATGTAACACCCCCATCCGAGAAATGGTCAAATGTCACATTTATGGCGTCAAACAGAACATACGCAAGCGAAAGACTTTAATAATACAATGGTTATAAAAGTATTCTAATTAAAAGATAAAGTACTAAATCTGAACATAACAACTTCCAAACTAAAATACAAACTAAGTCAAAATGAAAACTCTAAGTCTAACTCAAATCCATGGGGAGCTATCAACAGCGTAGTCTACTAAGAGCTCCTAAGCACTCTTCACTCAAAACCCAGCATCCTTATTAAAACCTGCCGCAGGAAAAAAAATGCGGCTGAGCTTAAATAGCCCAGTGAACAGATATATATAATGAAAGGTAATAAGCAAACGAATGAACGAAACGAAACTAAGGAAACCTGCTGAACAATATACCATAATTCATGAGAAAATAAATAAATGAATAAGGAATCAGAAATAACAAAGGAATGCTCACGAGCCCTAAACAGATATGTCTAGACATGATACATGAATAGACCAAAAACAGATAAACATAATCATAATCATAATCATAGCAAATTCATAGCAAAGTGTACATGGAGTAGCTAGCTCACAATTTACCAGAAGTGAAATGGGTGTATGGAACACACACAATCCATTCACTAAATAACTAAACTGAACAAAGTACCTAGGATGCATCCATATGCTCCCTGCAAAACAGATATATATATATATACAAGTTCGAGACTGTGCATACGTACGTTAATATAATAATTAATATGGCGGCCATGGTTGTTATATAGCATAAGTGGGAACGCTGTGGACTAAAACCCACCTTCACAGATAGTGTCAATACCATTGGTGCATCAATGGCACGGCCATGGACTCCCCATGACTAGCTACAAATATGGGCAACATAATAGGCATAGTACATGCAATATAATGATAAGGGATAATTATAAATTATCCAACTCAGATAATAGCTATATGAATAGAATATAGCATGAAATGAATAATCAAACGAATAACTAAACAAATACAGATCAAAGCATAACAAATATCAGGAAACAATGAGTCATGAGAAATCCTTAAGGATATAGTACAACAAGATTATGTAATTTTGAAAATCATTTAAATGTTGTTTTCATGAAAGTATTCTTTTAAAAGTCGTTTTCATAAGAGTCATTAAACCTTCATATAAAAAGCGGTGTTACCTCGTATTCATAGAAATCATTTTAAAAACAATATTTCTCAAAACCATCATCAAGATATATATTCAAAAAGGTTTTTCATACAAGTCATAATATCTAATGGATTACATAATATCAAAGGATTCGAATACTGAAGTCACAGGAGATAACGAACGAATCATATCAGAAAAAACAACCAAACAAATATCAAATGGATCATAATCAGAATATTAAATATCAAGGAATCAAGTCATGAGATACCCTTACTGAGAAAGGGCAGAATATCTATACCTTAACGCATATGAAAGGAAAGCAAACGAATGAATGAACACAAGGAAACAACATCACACCTCTTTAAATGATCTACACGAAATAGGGATCACTTAATACTTTTATTTTTATTTCATAAGTTACAAATGGTTTTAATGATTTATACTTATAGTTATACTCATAACTTATTTTAGGTTTATTTTACAAATCTGGGTCAGTTTCTCACGAATTTTAAGATACATCAAATGAACTCCAGATACTCTCCTAATTTTTCCTTAGGTTCCCACATGAGTTAAGTAATTACTCAAATTTTTGCAGATTTTATTAATAAGTGTAATTAACCCTTTAAAATTCATCTTTCCAGACCTACCCAGAAAAATAACTGCACAGACACCCAGAAAGTTTGCCCTTAACCAACCCATTTTGACATTTCAGAAAAATCCACCAAAATTCTAGGAAGCCATATACATCTTAAACATTATCCTTGTAAGAATTTGGGCCTCTCAGACCTCATATTTTATGAATTAAAAATCATAAGGTCCGACTAATTTTTAGTCATTCAAAATACAGTTTTGACACTTAATCTCCCAAAAATCAAAAGACTACTTTCCTGACCTCCAATGACCAAGAAATTTGATGTTCAGATAGTACACTTCACGAACTCAGTTTTAGACTCAAGAATCATGCAAAAAGATGCTGTTATCATTAAGTTAGACCCTTGCAATATGACTCATTTTCAGGACAGTATACTAGTGAGACAGAAACTAACCACAAACCAAGCCTCTTTATTTCGATTGAGTACATGTTCTAAAGATGAGTTTAAGATGTAAACGACTCACACCAAAGACACCACTCACACCACATATAACCATACTACTCTAACACCAGGTATGACGACCCATTTATCATGCATACAACAGAATACAAACCTAAACCTAAATCTAGTTTCCACCATATTTGACTCACATCAACCCACACGACACCAGAAGCCACAAAACCAAATCGATACCCAACATACTGATGAGTGCGCGATGTGTGTCGTTGCGGTTTAGCAGTATTAATGCCTACTCAAGTTTTAAATTTATATTTAGCCGACTTATCAATAACACACACACTTAACAAGCAGTGTACCCGGTCAGTATGAATATAATGGTAAGTAGAGTGTCGATCACTAAGAGTGGAACGTATTATCTTGTTATTCTAATCAGTATTTTAATATCCTAAGTTAGCTATACAACCTAATCTAACGCAAGGGGGTTCAGCCTGAGAGACTGGCACAGTTTGGTTATGATTAAATAGAAAACTAAACTAATGAGCACGAATTAGCGATTAGCACACACGTACACAGATAGATACTCGAGACAATAAGAAGACCTGTCCTGATAATTAAGTAGCTTGTCACTTATTTTATTGCTAGTTTTATATGAAGTGTATATAATTAAACCTTTCTCGTTGGCTCTAATCTTATCGGCGAGTAAACCCTTAATGATTACTTATGTCTATCCTATTTATTTAAGAGACGCTAAAATAAATAGGCGAGGAAGGGGCATGGCGACCCAAGCAAGACTCAGCTAGACACAAAGGTTATCAATGCACTAATAAAAGTCACCAAAGACATCAACATATAAACTTTAATTAATGGGAAAGCAATATTAAGGGGAGTGCATGATCTTCTGTAGTCACATGACACAAGCCCATCAATCCTGATGAATTAAAGTGTACTAAAACAATAAAACAAAACTACTTAATGAATTGAATACATGCAGGACCTTCTTACAGCTCTTGTATCTTTGTTTGAGGTGTGTCTTGTGCTGCTTGGTCGTCTGAATTCGGCTCTAGGGTTACGTCTAGGTCTTCGGTCTTCAAGAGCTAAGTGTCCGAGAGCTCTCAAATTCGTCTGTCCTTGGGGTATTTATAGTTTCTGTCTGAGGGATCGATGCGGCGCATAGAGTTGATAGATGCGGCGCATTGACTTAACCTCGCTTGGGGTCCAAGATTAATATATTCTGGAATATTCGTACACCGTCTTCAGATGCGGCGTAACTTGGTCTTTGTATGCGGCGCATGTACTTGGATTGTAACTTGTAAAATCTTGATAGTGATGCGCCGTATGTTAGAAGTATAATGCGGCGTATCTGGAGTAGAACGAGCTTGATCTTCTTCTTTGACCAAAGTTTCATATGCGGCGCATGACGGAATTTCATGCGGCGTGATGCGCGTGTGCGTATTGCTCTAATTTATACCCACGGTATGTCGTTGTGGTTTTAGCAGTATTCAAGTTTTAAATTTATATTTAGCCGACTTATCAATAACACACACACTTTAACGAGCAGTGTACCCGGTCAGTATGAATATAATGGTAAGTAGAGTGTCGATCACTAAGAGTGGAACTTATTATCTAGTTATTCTAATCAGTATTTTAATATCTTAATTTAGCTGTGCAACCTATTCTAACGCAAGGGGGGTCAGCCTGAGAGACTGGCATGGTTTGGTTGTAATTAAATAATAAACTAAACTAATAGTCACGAATCAGCGATTAGCACACACGTACACAGATAGATACTTGAGACAATAAGAAGACCTGTCCTGATAATTAAGTAGCTTGTCACTTGTTTTATTGCTAGTTTTATATGAAGTGTATAGTTCGATGCTACGCACCGAGATGTAAACCTTTCTCGTTGGCTCTAATCTTAGCGGCGAGTAAACCCTTAATGATTACTTATGTCTATCCTTTTATTAAAGACACGCTAAAACAAATAGGCGAGGAAGGGGCATGGCGACCCAAGCAATGCTCAGCTAGACATAGAGGTTATCAATGCACTAATAAAAGTCACCAAAGACATCAACATATAAACTTTAATTAATGGGAAAGCAATTTTAAGGGGTGCCCATGGTTTTCCGTAGTCACATGGAATCGGCCCATCAATCCTGATGAATTAAAGTGTACTAATACAATAAAACAAAACTACTTAATGAATTAAATACATGCAGGACCTTCTTACAGCTCTTGTATCTTCGTTCAAGGTGTGCCTTGTGCTGCTACTGTCTGACTTCGTCCTAGGGTTTCTATCTTGTACTAGGTATATTGCACGTACTAAAGTCTCGAAATTCGTCTGACTTTGGGGTATTTATAGTTTCTGTCTGAGGGTTAGATGCGGCGCATTGAATAAGTAGATGCGGCGCATTGACTTAACTTCGCGTGGGGTCCAAGATTAATATATTCAGGAATATTCGTATACCGCCAGAAGATGCGGCGTAACTCCATTCTTGTATGCGGCGCATGTCCTTTGCCGTCTTGGATAATATCTTGTGAAATCTTGATAGTGATGCGCCATATGTAAGAAATAGGATGCGGCGTATCTGGAGCAGAATGATCTTGATCTTGTACATTTCAGTAGACTCTTAACTTCTTGCTTGTTTTGCTCCATAATTATTCCAAAATCGCCAAGTTTCACATAATACTTGTTTTTACCTGAGAATTACAAAAGTAAACATTAACGTATCAATTCTCACAGATAATATAATAAAACAAGTCAAATAAATAGGATAAATGATGGTAATAAAATGTACTTATTTGAGTTCATCAAATATCCCCCCACTTGAACTTTACTTGTCCCCAAGTAAACCTTAGAATTAATCATATGAAAATGTATCCTAAAAGATATTAGGATTTATTTTTATATTTAAGCATGTATTCATTTTGTCATAATCAGACAACCAAACACTTTACGAATTAGAATAAAATAAAATATTTTGATAAAAGCAAATCTAATCGTTTAACTGTCCAGTCATGACAAATATTCTATCATAAGCTTGGCAAGTATACGCATCTCCCCCACTAAAGCCAAGGAATAACAAGTCTAAAGCGGTAAAAAGGGTTTGTTGGTTAAGGGTTAAACATTCTTCTTAATCTCTATCGATCTCAAATTCCAGAAAAGGCGACAGAATCACAAATACATGATCGAATCCACGAACACGATACTTGCAATTGCTCAAATCCTTAACTCGAATAGGCTAAAAATAGGACCAAGTAATCTTCACCAATAATATTATATCAGAAAGGGCGACAAAATCATAAATACATTGCCGAATCCACGACTACGATACTTAAGATTGCTCAAATCCCTAATCTCAATAAATCAAAGGTTTGGATAAAGAATAATATAGGGTATGGATAATATTTGGGATACGAATTGGTGTAAAATGAAAAATAAACAAAACAGATAAATTAAAATCCTAAGTGTGGTTAATCACTATCCCAACCATCCTAGGAATAAGACTCATATCATTGAATAACTCACGCTTTAACACTTGAAACACACGCTTTAGGTAGACACGAATTATACTCAACAAGATCTCAATCAAAGAATAACCTTAGTTGGCGTTCCCATAACGGCCAACTCCCATTCAATCCATAAATATAATATACAACAATTAGTGGTGATATCGACCACTTAATACAAAACTTTACATAAGTTGGTTAAAACAAACATCCAACTCTTTTTTTTTTCTTTTTCTTTTCTATTTTTTTTCGATTTTTTTTTTTTTTTTTTTTTTAAACATAAACATATACATAGATGTGTAAAATTTCACCACATCACTATAATGATAATTCTAGATAATTTTTTCCATACTTTTCATGACTTCAGAAATAACTGTAATAGTGAAAGTAGTAAACACACGAAAAACAAGACTCAAAGATATACAATATTTACTTTCATACCAATTGCATTGTGCAATTTCCCGACCTAACCATAGATAACGAATTACGCACGCGAACACAGGTAATGCAAGGAAACACACTTTGCCTAAAGCAATTAACCAACCACGGATTTTAATCTACAGGGTAGGCTAAGGTGTAAGGGTGTAACGAAACATTATAACAAAGGTGTAAGAAACGAAAGGAATGGCTCTGAGTGTTTTTCTAGGGGTATCTTACTCTAAAAGTGAGAGTAACAAAAGGGTTTATACGGGGGTTAACTAACCAGTGTAGTCAGTTAATATCACATAACATATAAAGGCTATTTGGGTGTAATCCTAGAAATTTACCAATTTAGACAAGTCATTCCAATTATATAGATAATACTTATTATGGTGGTCTCGAATAGTATACAAGCCAAGTTCTAAAGTTTACAAGTCACCGGCACACTCATAGATTTGTGAATTTTGAAAAGTTCATAATTTTTGAAAATAATGTTATGTGTGCAGCTATGTAATTTAGACTTTAAACAAAAACATGCTAAAAAAAATTTAAGTTTTGATATATTAAGCGCATTTTAAGCATATTTTGAAAAAGTTTAGGACAAGTAAGTGTTCTAATTCTCCAATCCCCCCACTTAAGTTAAACAACGTCCTCGTTGTTTGTGTCAAAGGTTAAAAACTGGAAAATAAAAGAATTAGAACAGAAAAACTCCCCTGAGATTTGCTCGGTATGATCCTCCATTATTTGTATAAGCGCAAAAATCAACTTTCTTGTGGATGAGAACGTTTAAGCTTCATATTTGATGTATCCACAAGAATTGCGGGAATCTATAATACCACCAAGACTTTAACACACCTGAGTTAAGAAAGTTCAAACTTGCATAATACATTAGTAGTTAGTAAAAATAAAACTGAAAAATTAAAATGAAAATCATCAGGTCAGTCGATACGCCGTATCTTATGGAAGAAGATACGCCTTATCGAGCCTGGAATAAATACGAATCAGAATAGAAGATGCGTCGCATCCTTAACCAGGGATGCGTCGCATTAAAATAAACTGACAGAAAGTTTTTAAAGTCGAAAATAAAAATGCAGAAAATAAAGTAAGATATGACCAGTGCAGGAGATGCGTCGCATCTTAAGATTGAGATGCGCCGTATCTTCTGCAGGCCTGACTGACTCGACATAGAACAGAATAGTAAAAAAAATAATAATAAATAAAAAATTCTCCGGGTTGTCTCCCGGTCAGCACTTGTCTTTATTCCAGAGTCTTCAAGTTAGACTCACGTTCAGCTCCTTATTTTGATCTATTGATCCCCACATGTCCGTGCACGATGTAGTTGCGAATTACTTCGTCACGAACATATTCCGGCCCCAATTCAAGTACACCTTTGTAGAATCCTTTCATCTTTTGGTACGGATACTCGATCCCTTTCTCAGCGTCATTTTCATCTACAAAAAGAAATGGTGTAAATTTGTAACAAAATTTATTAGGGGCGTGTTTAAACCTTGGGTGAGCACGAGACATCATGTAAGTGATCGGTGTATTTTACATACACCTCATAGTATGTTAATTACGCATTATTGCATTATTATTCGTTGCTATACATGTACTTTGAGGTGTTTTGTGATTATGTAGGCTATGCGCACAAAGGAGCTAAACTTGGTGATATTACAAGTTTAATATAAAGACATAAGAGATTTGGACGTTGTTGCACTATTTTGGTCATAATTTCTTCGTCCGAGCTCCGTTTTAAGTGATTCAAAAGGCCACGGAAAGAGAAAAGAGAAAGCTAAACTTTTAAGTCATAAATGGGACAAAAAGCTGGATTAAACTCATGCGTTTATCTGCTGGAACAGCCGGCTCATGGTTTGGCTTATTATTTAGGAATTGGGCTCAAATTTATTAAATGAGAAAAAAGGCCTGGTGGACTTCTTTTGGCTTAAGACTTGGACGCAGCGACAAAAGTAAAAGAAAGGCCTTTGGCCTGTTTTTTTTTGGGACGTGAAGCAAAAGAAAAGAAGAAGGGTTTTAACCCTTGTGGGATAGATATACATAGACAGAGAAGAAAGAAGAGGACCCCATTTTTTTAATATATAATACAGCCGCCATTCTTTTCATTCTTGGGTCGATCATTCAAATATATTACGGATGAAAAGTAGATCATATTATTTGATGTCTACAAATATGATGCGCGGCTAAGCCTCTTGTAATCTCTCCCGGTAAAAGATATATTTGGTTTGATCATGTTTATGGATTTTATTTTGTTTGTCAAACATTAATTCATATAATTTTAATGCATATCATTTATTTGATTTTAATGTTTAACATAATTATTTGATTGAATAATTATGAGACATATTATTGCGAGTCAACGATTCGTACCGAGCCTAATTAGTATAGGGGTTAAGACGGTCGTATGTTAAACATAATTTGTGCCCATAATTGTTCACTTGAGTAATTATTAAATTAATTGATAAGATTATTGTAAGACATGTTATTGCTAGTCAACGAGTTGTGCCGAGTCCACTAGTTTAGGGGTTAAGACGATTTGTGTGATAAACATAACTTGTGCCCAAAATTATCCTTTTCAATTAATAAAAACTATGTCTATGTGGTTTGAACGCAAACATTAGAATTAATCCGTAACTTGATCATATCATTATATCTGGAGCCGGGAGGGATTGCTTTTTACTCAACTGTTTACACTCTTGCTTTTATTTGCTTATTTAATTTTTATTTGTTTATTTACCTTTTATTACTTATTTGTTTTCTAGTTAATTAGTATTTTAATTATTAAGTTATTAAACCAAACAATCAATCAATTATTTATTTCGTTAAACTTAGCTATAACCACATACTCCTCGTGGATACGATACCCGCTTGCCCTATCTAGTATAAGGTAATTAGGTTTATTTTTGATCGGTACAACGACATCGGTCAAATTTTGGCGCCGCTGCCGGGGAGTGTGTGCGCTTTTGGTTTAAGTTTTTGTTAATAATTTAAAAAATAATAATAATAATAATAAAAATAATAAAAAAAAAATAAAATAAAAAAGATTTTCTTTTTCTTTTTCTCTTGTTTTGTTTGCTTGTTTGTTTTGTTAGTTGTGAGTGTGCAGGTTAGTGTATGCGCACGCGTAGATCGAGCTTCTATGGATTCATGTTGGACTTGTGGGAATCCATTTCATTCTTATGAAAATTATCCGGAGGAGAAAGCAAGTAGGAAGGAGCGAGTACTTGAGACATATGACTATCAATCTCAATATGATGATTATGAGCATAACACATATCATCCTAATTACAATATTGAGATGGAAGATTACACGAGATATCGAGGGGAATATGGTGGTCAATATTATCATCCTTCATATAAGAGCTCTGGTTTCTTCAATCAACCACAGAGACCGACTCAACAATATGATCATCAAGGCCAAGGACAAGGTGATAACCATCTCTCGTATCTTGACCAAAAATTGGATATGCTCATTTCAATGATAGAATCCAACATAGAGGAACATCAAAGATACGTTAGTAATGCAGCTTTTGAGACACATGTGGATCCATTGGCAGATCAATTTAATAGGCAAGAAACATATGAATCTCAAGGCGTCACCATATTTGATTTTGATGATGAAGATGAAGATGAAGAAGACGAATATAATATTAATGCTCATAACAATTCATTCGATGATCTCATTTTTCCGGTTAAAGATGATTGTGAAGAATTGGTTCGTCCTAAAGTTGGGGAGGGAGTTGTGGAGACTAATACCACACCTTATCTCCCAACTTTAAATGAAACAACACTTTCATCAGTTGAGGATACAAAATCAAATGAAGTTAAGGACTCTTTGGCTGTTTCACCATATGAAGATGAGTGTTCAGATTCATTGAAAGAACAACAATATCTCAATGAGGAAGAAGTCAAAGGCCCCCGTATCGACCCAAACCCACCACATGTGCTTCAAGTATTAATCAAGAATTTTGGTATGGGTGACTCAACTTATACCAAGGAGAAAGCACAAGCAAGGTTGTTACTAATAGAAAATCATTATTCTTTTGAGTGGTGTAACAAGAACTCTAGCAAGGCACTCCTTCATATTATTCTTGAACAAGTTCATAGGAAAGCACGAGTAGGAGTTCGTAAGTTGAGAGAACCCCTGCGCAAAGAAGAGAAGAACTTTCATGGAGTGCCAAATTGTGGTAAGTTGATCAAGGATGCAAGCAAGAAGGCCCGTGTGAAACAGGTTCGTAGTGCATCCAGCCGAAGAAAAAGGAAAAGACGAGTATGGGTTTCAAAGCATAAACACTTCTTATGCATAAGGGAAACTAATATTCATAAAGTGTTTGAAAAGAGGGATATGGCATGGACCCGTAAAGTTTCATTGCATCTAGGTAACTCATTTGGTAAATGTTCCATCATACCACCATGAAACTAATACCAAGTGTTGTCGGGCTGACGACGGTAAACTTAGCGCTTAGCGGGAGGCAACCCGTGGGTTGTAGTGTGTGTTTATGTTCTTTCTAATTTATGTTTCTTTTTATTTTCTTATTTTTGTGTGTGTTAAAAACTTTGTGGGTGTGTTCACTACAAACCCTCACGAGACTACACTCGTCCACTCGGGCTACCGAGTGGTTTAAAAGGCTTGTTGCATACGCTAAATGCAACCGTGATTCCTACGAAAGTGAGTTAGGTTTTTGTGTTGAGTGAGTTTATCAAAGTGATTTGTAACCAAAATTTCAACTTAAAGTTTTTGCATTAGGGACAATGCAATGCTTTAAGTTGGGGAGGGGGTGTCACATGTGTTACATGTTTTTGTGTGAAATTGTGGTTAAAATAGGTCAAAATGTGATTTTTGAAAAAAAAAATAATAAATAATAATAAATATATAATAATAATAATAATAATAATAATAATAATATATAATAATAATAATAATAATATAATAATAATAATAATAAATAAAAATAAATAAAGAAAAATTGAAATCACATTATAAGAGTTTTGTGCTAATTGGATGTGGAAGTTTTTTCTACATATATTTGTTGAGTGTTTGCAGATTCTGAAGATTAGCTTGTGGATGATTTATTGAAGCAAACTAGAAGATCCAGCCATGATTATAAGGTGCACCCGATTCCATTGTATAATTTGGTTCTAAAATTAATTTGATGTTTTGCATGTAGTTAGGCATATGTATAATTAGTAGATGATCAAACCATACCCGATTGAATTTCCCTACTTACTTTTGCTTAGAACGAGAAGAAAGTTAAAATGATATAATATGAGATATAATAATGTAATAGTTGGGTTAGGACACTTAAATTGATCTTATCCGGCTTGTCACCCGCGCACGGTGGCCATAGAAAAAAGTTGGAGAACTGTCATAATTATTGGTGGTAGTCATATGCTGGGCTTGCCTATCTGATTCGTCACCCGCGCAAGGTGATATTTTAGTTGTTAGCATGGGTCAGACACCAATTATTATGATGGATAGCATTGCACTTAGCTGAGACAATTTTATGTGAAATAACCCAATCCTTGTATTGTTGTTAATGAAATTAGGAAGGTTGGTTTAAGTTAGTGCATTGATTAATTAGACTATGTGGTAGATAACTCCATCATATGATATACCAGTAGGCACGAAGCATAATTGTTCCCATTTAATTAAAATGGACTAAATTAACCGGTTCCCATGTGCTGATGTGTCTTAGTATGCACCTATAGGATAGATATTCATACATCCGAATGATTGGTCTTTATATCAACCTTAAAAGGAGTGTATAAAGCATTCGGGATGACTTGTATAAGAAACGGTCCCGAATGACTAAAAAAGGAGCTTATGTATGTTATGAGCAAAAATGCTTGAAATATGAAGTAAAATTCATGTGCAAAAATTGAGCAAAAAAGTGAAAATATGAGTTAATGTATGATGGTTTATGTGCTCTTAAAAAGTTTGCTCCTATGGTATAAAAACTCCAGTATTATAAAAGGTATAAGGTATTCTCACCTCTTGTTTTGGATATATGTTTAGATTGATTATAGGGGTGTACTAAGTATGTTGGGCACATGGTTAATTATATGAAACATAAAGTAAATGGAACCAATGGGAACGGTTATGTTAAGTGTTTAAGAAGGACAAAAATATTGGTAATCATTTTGGATTATTGGTCACATAGAATGGTTATTAGTGTGCTAGGTTGAATTTGATCTTTTTGATGGAATTTCAACGGTATGATTAAAAACTATGTAATTAACATCCCAGGATATAGTAGATTTCTTTCTCGGGACGAGTAAGGGTTAAGTTGGGGAGGTTTGATCGGTGTATTTTACATACACCTCATAGTATGTTAATTACGCATTATTGCATTATTATTCGTTGCTATACATGTACTTTGAGGTGTTTTGTGATTATGTAGGCTATGCGCACAAAGGAGCTAAACTTGGTGATATTACAAGTTTAATATAAAGACATAAGAGATTTGGACGTTGTTGCACTATTTTGGTCATAATTTCTTCGTCCGAGCTCCGTTTTAAGTGATTCAAAAGGCCATGGAAAGAGAAAAGAGAAAGCTAAACTTTTAAGTCATAAATGGGAAAAAAAGCTGGATTAAACTCATGCGTTTATCTGCTGGAACAGCCGGCTCATGGTTTGGCTTATTATTTAGGAATTGGGCTCAAATTTATTAAATGAGAAAAAAGGCCTGGTGGACTTCTTTTGGCTTAAGACTTGGATGCAGCGACAAAAGTAAAAGAAAGGCCTTTGGCCTGTTTTTTTTTGGGACGTGAAGCAAAAGAAAAGAAGAAGGGTTTTAACCCTTGTGGGATAGATATACATAGACAGAGAAGAAAGAAGAGGACCCCATTTTTTTAATATATAATACAGCCGCCATTCTTTTCATTCTTGGGTCGATCATTCAAATATATTACGGATGAAAAGTAGATCATATTATTTGATGTCTACAAATATGATGCGCGGCTAAGCCTCTTGTAATCTCTCCCGGTAAAAGATATATTTGGTTTGATCATGTTTATGGATTTTATTTTGTTTGTCAAACATTAATTCATATAATTTTAATGCATATCATTTATTTGATTTTAATGTTTAACATAATTATTTGATTGAATAATTATGAGACATATTATTGCGAGTCAACGATTCGTACCGAGCCTAATTAGTATAGGGGTTAAGACGGTCGTATGTTAAACATAATTTGTGCCCATAATTGTTCACTTGAGTAATTATTAAATTAATTGATAAGATTATTGTAAGACATGTTATTGCTAGTCAACGAGTTGTGCCGAGTCCACTAGTTTAGGGGTTAAGACGATTTGTGTGATAAACATAACTTGTGCCCAAAATTATCCTTTTCAATTAATAAAAACTATGTCTATGTGGTTTGAACGCAAACATTAGAATTAATCCGTAACTTGATCATATCATTATATCTGGAGCCGGGAGGGATTGCTTTTTACTCAACTGTTTACACTCTTGCTTTTATTTGCTTATTTAATTTTTATTTGTTTATTTACTTTTTATTACTTATTTGTTTTCTAGTTAATTAGTATTTTAATTATTAAGTTATTAAACCAAACAATCAATCAATTATTTATTTCGTTAAACTTAGCTATAACCACATACTCCTCGTGGATACGATACCCTTGCCCTATCTAGTATAAGGTAATTAGGTTTATTTTTGATCGGTACAACGACATCGGTCAGTAAGTGATAACGTTGCTTCCACTTTGAAAGGTGATCTTTCCTTCAAATCTTTTAGCGTTAATTTCGACCTCCTTACAAAATGGTTTCCCAACGATCATGTCACCCATCTGAATATCACGATAAGCATCCATGTTTTCCACCACGGTGAAATCTGTAACAATAGTTAAATTTCCAACAAAAATAGGTACATTCATGAACATTCCAACTACGTTTTTCCCTCTATACTCAATTTTGTTTTTCATTATAGAATTATAGAAATCTTTTGACATTACATTAATTGGTAAAATAGGGAAAAAGTTGGCACTAATCTGTTTAAATCCTATCATGCAAGGAAATTGTAAGTTATAAGCACAATCTACATGGATCTTTCTACCATAATCACAGAAACTAGGATATCCTTCAAATTCATCATAATTCTTAGTGTTGATCATATTGACTCTAGGTATATCCATAATTTCTCCTTCTTCAATTTCGGGTTCAGAATCCTCCATAAATCGATCATTGATCCCTAATGGTAGATTAAGATCATTTAACTCAATGTAGTCTCCACTATAGGTCTCAAGTGATTCAATATTTACCAAGGTTTCTCCCATAAGCCTAGCTTCTAGATCGAGGTCCATACGTTCTCTTAATCCTAGCACATAGACGCCTCTAATTATGCTTTTAACAGGATTTTGGCACTTATAGACTAGTTTATTATTCCCTACCCTTAATGAGATTTTTCTTTTAAACACATCAATCCTAGCATGGGCGGTAGACAAGAAAGGTCTTCCAAGGATTAAAGGAATCTTAACATCCTCGGGCATATCTAATATAACAAAGTCTACGGGGAAAACAAACTTCTCAATCTTAACTAGTATATTTTCAGCAATCCCTTCAGGTCGCTTTACCGTTTTATCATCCAATTCAATAAGCAACTTATTTGGTGCTAATTTTCCTAGTCCTAGGGTAGTGAATGTCTTAAGGGGCATTACACTAACGCTAGCTCCTAAGTCAGCTAATACATTATTGAAAGATATATCATTAATTGAACAAGGTAAAGTAAAACTTCCTGGGTCCTTTTCTTTATGAGGCAAGGCATGTAAATCGGTTGCAGAGCTCTCTTCTTTCATTGTAGCCTTGATCTCCTCTTCAATCTTTGTCTTTTCTTTGAGTAGCCTCCTTAAACTGATTGAAGAATTAAAGAAAAATTCGGGCTTTGCAGCATCATTACCATTCATCAATCTTCTAGGTATGTTAGGTGTGACTTCCTCAGTGGTGCTTATGGCCTTGACATGATCTCTTGGGTTGGTTTCAGCTGAGCTCGGTAAACTTCCGTATCCCCTTTCTTGAAGAACTTTGCTCATTTGTCCAATTTGTTGTTCCAATGCTTTGATCGAAGCTCCTTGATTTCTTGTAATAGTATCTGTCGAAGCTCAGATTTCTTTGATCATAGCAGTGTTCTCCTCATGTCTTTTAGCAGCATTGACCATAATTTGCTTTAGAGTGTCATCTAAAGTCTGCCTCCTTTCTTGATAAGTGGGATTAAAGTTGTTCTTTTGATAGTATCCCGGAGTAGCTTCCCTAAATCTTCCTGAAGGTCGGAATGGTTGTCCAAATTGTGTGTAGTATGCTTCTTCAAACGTCTCACTTTCATTCTTATTAGGGCAATCTTTAGTGTAGTGAGGGCCTTCGCATTTTTCACATCCAACTTGGGCAGCATACACTTTCTCATCACGCTTCTTCATCTCTCTACTAATTTTATCCAATTGAGCTTGAATAGCAGCAAACCCGTCAAAATTAGTGCTGCTCTTAGATCTAGTAGAGGTTCCATCGTGCCATTTTTTAGAATGATCAGCAGCTTCTTGGAAAGGTTTTCTAGCATTTGCTGCACTCATTTGAGGCACAGCTCCCTTAGCATCCAAGATTTGTCTAGTAGGCACGTTTAATCCTTGATAGAACAATATTATCTCCTGCATTTCACTTAGATAATGTTGAGGGAATTTCATCAATAGGTCTTTAAATTGTTCCCAAGCTTGATAAAGAGTTTCATCAGGCTCTTGCTTGAAACTGTTGATAGCCTCCATTTTTTTAGCAGTTTTAGCAGGTGGACAATATCTCTTCAGGAATTTGCTCTTCAAATCTTCCCATGTTGTGATTGAACTAGCAGGTTCATTCCTTAGCCACTTATTAGCAGCTCCTTTAAGCGAAATTGGAAAGATTCTTACCATGAGTTGATCGTCAGAGACTCCTTCTGTAGTAAACAAATTTGCAATCTCGAGGACCTTTTCAACATGTTCATTAGCATCCTCATGTTATGTTCCAGTGAAAGCATTTTCTCTTAGCTCCTTGAGAAACTGACCCTTCAACTCAAATTTTGACTTTTCATCAAACTTTGGTCTAGCAACTCCTGAAGTGTAATCAGCACGGGTTTTGTTCATGTATTCCTCCATAGTAGTGTTTTCCGCCATTGTTTCTGTTTCTTTTTCCTCTTTCTCTTCAGAAAAATAATCAAGCTCGAACGAACTTGAAATATCAAAGCTTTTTGTGTTGAAAAGCCTTTTAAGCGAATGAAAGGCTCGTTCAGGATCTTCGAAAGGTGTAATTAAGTTCTTAGTTGAACTCCTGGTCATGCACTTCCTGAAACTATCACAAAAGCATCAGTAGGGTATGTTCAAGAAAGTAGTATATCAGAAAATTAACAACGAAAAACGGAATACGAAAAATAAAAGTTACTGATATCTGCAGACGATGCACCGTATCCAAAAAGTTGGATACGCCGTATCTTATAATCGTTAAAAAGTTGAATGCGCCGTATCAGTTTTAATTATCAAAAATCAATTATATTTATTTAATTAAATGCGTCGTATTAACAAAAGTTAATGCGCCGTATTTTCGTTACGTTTCAAAATACAAGATTTTTGATTCAGTAGATGCGCCGTATCGATAAAAATCGATGCGTCGTATCTGTTTAATAATTCGAAAAGCTGTTTTTAATTAAAATAGACAATACGCCGTATCTGTTAAAACAGATGCGCCGTATGGCGTTATCCAATAGAAAAATTTCTTATTAAAAACAGAATACGCCGTATCTTGGAGAAAGATGCGTCGTATCGAATTAATTAAACACGTCGTATTTTATAAAAATTAAACGCAATACGCCGTATCTATGAAAATAGATGCGCCGTATCGTTTATATCAGTTCAGTACAACAATAGCAGAATGCAAGAAAATACGGAAAATAAAAACAAAAATAAAAACAAACGAAAATAAAAACACACAAAAACAAAAAATATGCAAATAATACAATGAATGCAATTTAACTAATATACAACGGGGTTAGTGGCTAGAATTAAAAACTAAAAAGAAAAACCTAATTAAAATATTAATCAAATTAACAGATAATAACAATTCACTCCCCGGCAACAGCGCCAAAAACTTGATGCGCATGTGCATATTGCTCTAATTTATACCCACGGTATGTCGTTGTGGTTTTAGCAGTATTCAAGTTTTAAATTTATATTTAGCCGACTTATCAATAACACACACACTTTAACGAGCAGTGTACCCGGTCAGTACGAATATAATGGTAAGTAGAGTGTCGATCACTAAGAGTGGAACGTATTATCTAGTTATTCTAATCAGTATTTTAATATCTTAAGTTAGCTGTGCAACCTATTCTAAAGCAAGGGGGGTCAGCCTGAGAGACTCGCACGGTTTGGTTGTAATTAAATAATAAACTAAACTAATAGGCACAAATCAGCGATCAGCACACACGTACACAGATAGATACTTGAGACAATAAGAAGACCTGTCCTGATAATTAAGTAGCTTGTCACTTGTTTTATTGCTAGTTTTATATGAAGTGTATAGTTCGATGCGACGCACCGAGATGTAAACCTTTCTCGTTGGCTCTAATCTTATCGGCGAGTAAAGCCTTAATGATTACTTATGTCTATCCTTTTATTAAAGACACGCTAAAATAAATAGGCGAGGAAGGGGCATGGCGACCCAAGCAATGCTCAGCTAGACACAGAGGTTATCAATGCACTAATAAAAGTCACCAAAGACATCAACATATAAACTTTAATTAATGGGAAAGCAATTTTAAGGGGTGCCCATGGTTTTCCGTAGTCACATGGAATCGGCCCATCAATCCTGATGAATTAAAGTGTACTAATACAATAAAACAAAACTACTTAATGAATTAAATACATGCAGGACCTTCTTACAGCTCTTGTATCTTCGTTCAAGGTGTGTCTTGTGCTGCTACTTCGTCTGACTTCGTCCTAGGGTTTCTGTCTCGTACTAGGTATATTGCACGTACTAAAGTCTCGAAATTCGTCTGACTTTGGGGTATTTATAGTTTCTGTCTGAGGGTTAGATGCGGCGCATTGAATAAGTTGATGCGGCGCATTGACTTAACTTCGCGTGGGGTCCAAGATTAATATATTCAGGAATATTCGTATACCGCCAGAAGATACGGCGTAACTCCATTCTTGTATGCGGTGCATGTCCTTTGCCGTCTTGGATAATATCTTGTGAAATCTTGATAGTGATGCGCCGTATGTAAGAAGTAGGATGCGGCGTATCTGGAGCAGAATGATCTTGATCTTGTACATTTCAGTAGACTCTTAACTTCTTGCTTGTTTTGCTCCATAATTAGTCCAAAATCGCCAAGTTTCACATAATACTTGTTTTTACCTGAGAATTACAAAAGTGAACATTAACGTATCAATTCTCACAGATAATATAATAAAACAAGTCAAATAAATAGGATAAATGATGGTAATAAAAGGTACTTATTTGAGTTCATCACGGCGCATTCTTCAAAGTTAGGCAATGGTCTTTGAATTCATCTAAGTATGATATTGCGTCGTATCTGTTGAGTGAGATACGACGCATCTTCTGGATTTCAGTAGACTTTCGACATCTCGCTTGTTTTGCTCCATAATTAGTCCAAAATTGCCAAGTTTCACATAATGCTTATTTTTACCTGAGAATTACTAAAGTAAACATTAATGTATCGATTCTCATAGATAATATAATAAAACAAGTCAAATAAATAGGATAAATGATGATAATAAAATGTACTTATTTGAGTTCATCAAATATCCCCCCACTTGAACTTTACTTGTCCCCAAGTAAACCTTAGAATTAATCATATGAAAATGTATCATAAAAGATATTAGGATTTATTTTTATATTTAAGCACGTATTCGTTTTGTCATAATCACACAACCAAACACTTAATGAAGTAGAAACCAAAATAATTTTTAATGTAAAACAATTCTAAATCGTTTAGTTGCTTAGTCGTGACGAATATTCTATCATAGGCTTGGCAAGTATACGCATCTCCCCCACTAAAGCCAAGGAGTAACAAGTCTAAAGCGGTAAAAAGGGTTTGTTGGTTAAGGGTTGATCATCCTTTTTAATCTCTATCGATCTCATATTCCAGAAAAGGCGACAAAACTACAAATACATGATCGAATCCACGACCACGATACTTGCAATTGCTCAAATCCTTAACTCGAATAGGCTAAAGATAGGACCAAGTAATCTTCACCAATAATATTATATCAAAAAGGGCGACAAAATCATAAATACATAGCCGAATCCACGACTACGATACTTAAGATTGCTCAAATCCCTAATCTCAATAAATCAAAGGTTTGGATGAAGAATGATATAGGGTATGGATAATATTTAGGATACAAATTGGTGTAAAATGAAAAATAAACAAAACAGATAAATTAAAATCCTAAGTGTGGTTAATCACTTTCCCAACCATCCCATGAATAAGACTCATATCATTGAATAACTCACGCTTTAGGTAGACACGAATTATACTCAACAAAATCTCAATCAAAGAATAACCTTAGTTGGCGTTCCCATAACGGCCAACTCCCATTCAATCCATAAATATAATATACAACAACAAATAGTGGTGATATCTCCCACTTAATACAAAACTTTACATAAGTTGGTTAAAACAAACTTCCAACTTTTCCTTTTTCTTTTCTATTTTTTCGTTCCCTTTTTTTTTTTTTTTTTTTTTTTTTTTTTTTTTTTTTTTTTTTTTTTGACATCAACTTATATGTGTAAAATTTCACAACTTTTCTATCACTATTTTTTCGGATAATTTTTTCATACTCTTCATACTTTCAGAAATAACTATAATAGTGAAAGTAGCAAACACACGAAAAATAAACTAAAAGTTATACAATATTTACTTTCATACCAAATGCATTGTGCAATTTCCCGACCTAACCAAAGATAATGAATTACGCACGCGAACACAGGTAAGTAAGGAAACACACTTTGCCTAAAGCAATTAACCACGGATTTTAATCTACAGGGTAGGCTAAGGTGTAAGGGTGTATCGAAACATTATAACAAAGGTGTAAGAAACGAAAGGAATGGCTCTAAGGGTTTTTCTAGGGGTATCTTACTCTAAAAGTGAGAGTAAACAAAGGGTTTATACGGGGGTTAACTAGCCAGTGTAGTTAGTTAATATCACATAACATATAAAGGCTATTTGGGTGTAATCCTAGAAATTTACCAATTTAGACAAGTCACTTCAATTATATAGATAATACTCAATATGGTGGTCTCGAATAGTATACAAGCCAAGTTCTAAAGTTTACAAGTCACCAGCACACTAAAGTTTTAATACTTTTGAAAGAATAGAGTTATGTGTGCGGTTATGTAATTTAGACTTTAAACAAAAACAAGCTCAAAAAATTTTAAATTTTGATATATTAAGCGCATTTTAAGCATATTTTGAAAAAGTTTAGGACAAGTAAGTGTTCTAATTCTCCATCCCCCCACTTAAGTTAAACAACGTCCTCGTTGTTTGTGTCAAAGGTTAAAAACTGGAAAATAAAAGAATTGGAACAGAAAAACTCCCATGAGATTTGCTCGGTATGATCCTCCATTATTCGTATAAGAGCAAAAATCAACTTTCTTGTAGATGAGAACGTTTAAGCTTCATAATTGATGTATCCACAAAAATGCAGGAATCTATAATACCATTAAGACTTTAACACACCTGAGTTAAGATGGTTCAAACTTGCATAATACATTAGTAGTTAGTAAAAATAAAACCTAAAAATTTAAACTGTAAATCATCAGGTCAGTCGATACGCCGTATCTTATGGAAGAAGATACGCCGTATCGAGCCTGGAATAAATACGAATCAGAATAAAAGATGCGTCGCATCCTTAACCAGGGATGCGCCGCATTAAATAAACTGACAGAAAGTTTTAAAGTCAAAAATAAAAATGCAGAAAATGAAATAAGATATGATCAGTGTAGGTGATGCGTCGCATCTTATGAATGAGATGCGCCGCATCTTCTGCAGGTCTGACAGACTCGACACAGAATAGAAAAGTAAAAAATTTTCTTCCGGGTTGTCTCCCAGTCATCACTTGTCTTTATTCCAGAGTCTTCAAGTTAGACTCACATTCAGCTCCTTATTCCAATACTTCGGGTTCAAACTCCACCACCTCGTTCTCAGTATCCTCAATTTTATTGTCAAAGTATTTTTTAACTCGTTGCCCGTTTACCTTGAATATATAACCATTTTTATCGCATATTTCAATAGTCCCATATGGATACACTTTCTTGACAACGAACGGACCTGTCCATCTTGATTTAAGTTTACCTGGATACATCTTTAATCGAGAATTAAATAGCAGCACTTTTTCTCCAATAGTAAACATTTTATCCCCATGTAACCTCGAGTCATGCCATCTTTTAGTTCTTTCTTTGTAGATCTTAGTATTTCTGTAGGCCTCATCTCTTAGTTCGTAGAGTTCATTGAGTTCCATGAAACGGTTCTTCGTTGCAGCTTCCATATCCATGTTGCATTTCTTCAAAGCCCAATATGCACTTTGTTCTATTTCGACAGGTAGATGGCATGCTTTTCCGTATACAAGACGAAATGGAGTGCATCCCGTCGGTGTAGTATAGGCTGTACGAAATGCCCATAAAGCATCATTTAACTTGTCAGACCACCCTTTCGGATTATATCCAGTCGTTTTTTCTAAAATCCTTTTTATAGCCCTATTGGTTACTTCAGTTTTCCCATTGGATTGAGGATGGTATGCAGTGGAAACCCTATGATACACTCCATATTGTTGCAAAGCTCTTCCTAGATGGTGATTACAAAAGTGTGTTCCCCTATCACTACTCAATGCTTTAGGAACCCCAAACCTAGCGAACAAACTTTGCAAAAATTTAAGAACTACCTTGTTGTCGTTTGTTGGTAACGCTTGTGATTCGACCCATTTTGATACGTAATCAATAGCAACCAAAATATACTTATTACCTTTAGATTCAGGAAACGGTCCCATGAAGTCCAATCCCCATATGTCGAAAACTTCACATACTTGGATATAGTTTTGCGGCATTTTGTTTCTTGATGTAATATTTCCGGATCGTTGACACGCATCACATCCTTTTATATAAGCTTTTGCATCATCCAGCATAGTGGGCCAATAAAATCCTGCATCAAGGATTTTCCTTTTTGTAATAATTGCACCATGATGTCCCCCCGTCGGCCCTGAATGGCAATGTGCCAATATTGCTGGAACATCATCTCCATCTACACATCTTCGTATAATATTGTCAGGACATAATTTAAAGGCATAAGGTTCATCCCAAATATACTCACTAGCGCGAGTTAGAAACCATCTTTTCTCGTCGGATGTTAGCCCTTTTGGAATTTCATTTGCAACAATAAAGTTTATATAGTCGGCATACCATGGTGTATTATCATTGCTCTTAATTCTTACCATCATAAGGTGTTCATCAGGAAAGTCATCAGCGATTTCCCTTTCATCAAGCACCTCCATATCAGGGTTTTCAAGTCTAGATAAGTGGTCGGCAGCTAGATTCTCGGCACGCTTTTTATCTTTAATTTCAATATCGAATCCTTGGAGCAATAAAACCCACCTAATAAGCCTTGGCTTGGCATCCTGTTTATTGAACAAATACTTCAAAGCAGAATGGTCAGTGTAAACCATAGTTTTTGACAATATAAGATATGACCTAAATTTATCGAATGCAAAAACTACTGCCAAAAGTTCTTTTTCCGTGGTGGTGTAATGTTCTTGGGCATTATTTAATATTTTGCTAGCATAATAAATTGGCTTAAATTTCTTTTCTATCTTTTGGCCAAGTACAGCTCCAACAGCATAATCACTAGCATCACACATTAGTTCAAAAGGCAGATTCCAATCTGGCGAAATTATAATAGGTGCAGTAGTTAGTTTTTCTTTAAGTATATTAAACGCCTTTTTGCAATCTTCAGAAAAATCAAACTTTGCATCTTTTAGCAATAATTGGGTCATAGGCCTAGATATCATTGAAAAATCCTTTATGAATCTACGATAAAATCCAGCATGCCCTAAAAAACTTCTAACACCTTTTACATTAGTGGGGTAAGGTAGTTTGACAATTACATCAATTTTAGCCTTGTCGACTTCTATACCTTTCCCAGAAATCTTATGTCCTAACACAATTCCCTCTCTAACCATAAAATGACATTTTTCCCAATTAAGAACAAGGTTAGTTTCTTCACACCTAGCAAGCATTTTATCAAGCTTAAAGAGACAATCACTAAATGAGTTACCGAACACCGAGAAGTCGTCCATGAAGACTTCCATAAAGTCTTCTACCATTTCATGGAAGATAGCCGTCATACAACGTTGGAAAGTAGCAGGGGCATTGCATAGTCCGAACGGCATTCTCCTATAGGCGAAGGTTCCATAAGGGCAGGTGAAAGTCGTCTTCTCTTGATCCTCGGGGGCAATGGGTATTTGGAAGAAACCTGAAAAACCATCTAAAAAACAATAATAATCATATCCTGATAGTCTTTCTAACATTTGATCAATAAATGGAAGAGGGAAGTGATCTTTTCGCGTAGCATCATTGAGTTTGCGGTAGTCGATGCAAACTCTCCATCCAGTAACAGTTCTTGAAGGGATCAGCTCATTGTCGTCATTGAGTACTACCGTCATTCCTCCTTTTTTTGGTACAACGTGGATAGGACTGACCCACGAGCTGTCGGAAATTCGGTAGATAAGTCCGGAGTCAATTAATTTCACAATTTCATTTTTCACCACATCTTGGACTTTTGGATTCAAACGCCTTTGGGGTTGGATAGTAGGTTTGAATTCATCTACCATAAGGATTTTATGTGTACAAAATGATGGGCTAATTCCCTTAATATCAGACATCTTCCATGCTAATGCTCCTCTTCGTTTATATAGTACCTGCAGAAGGGATTCTTCTTCTTTTGGCGTTAAGTCAGATGCAATAATAACAGGTGAATTAGTGTTCCCATTTAAATAAGCATATTCCAAAGTAGAAGGAAGATCCTTAAGCACAGGTTTGACATCATCAATTTTATTAGCACTAGCGGAATAAACTTTTTCTTTTATTACGTCGTTGCTGTCATCAGATAAATGCGCCGCATCGATATTTCCGATGCGCCGTATGGCGTTACAAACAGCGGAATCAACAGCGAAATTATTATCAAAAGTATTTTCATCAACTTGATCTTCTATAGCGATTGTGTTTTCTAAATTTTTAAGCAGAAAAGAATCAAGCAAATTATTTTTTAACAATTTCTGAGTAAATTGATTAATCGTGTCATCAGAAACATCGATATTATAGCATTCATCATCTTCATAATTAGTTTTACTCATAGATTGTTCCATATTAAATTCAACCTCATCTTTTCCTATGGTAAGAGTTATCTTTTTATTAAAAACATCAATCATGGCCCTAGCAGTAGCTAAAAAGGGTCGTCCTAATATTATAGGAGTTCTAGAATTTTCGGGCATATCGAGGATAACAAAGTCAATAGGTAATTCAAATTTATCAACTTTTATTAATATATTTTCAGCTATTCCTAATGGGTATTGTATGGACCTATCAGCTAGCTCTAAGCACATCCTAGTAGGTTTTGGTTCACCAAGGCCTAATTTTTCATACACAGACGAGGGCATAAGACTTATACTAGCTCCTAGGTCGGCTAAAGCATTTCCAATATGTAAATTTTTAATTTGACAAGGAATAGTGAAACTCCCTGGATCTTTTTCCTTAGATGGAAGTTTGTTGAGCAATGCTGCTGAGCTTCTTTCCCCCATTGTTACAGTGCAAGCCTCTTCAAGTTTGGACTTGTTTGTAAGCAAGCTCTTCAGATATTTAGCATATTTTGGCATTTGCACTAGGGCTTCCATAAATGGTATGCTTAGCTGCAGCTGCTTGAGATTTTCCAGGAACTTCCTTTGATAGGCATCTTCTTTCTCCTTCCTTACCCTATGTGGAAAAGGTAGTGAAGGTTCTTCTCTAATCACAGGTTCTGGATTAGTCTCTTTTGGTTGCTCTTGCTCAGATGATATAGATTCAGGGGAAATCTTGTTTGTGCTGTTATCCTCGGGTGTCTCTCCGATTTGAAAGGTTGACTTTCCGCCTCTAGTTGTAATCCCTTTCAAATCGTGTTTTACCAAAAGAATCTTGTTAAGCACCGTTGACAATTGGTGCACTTCAATTGCCAATCCATTAATCATGTTGTTTTGTTCCTTTAGTAACAGCTCATGACTGCCTTTGAATTCATTAATAAAGTTTCTTGCTTCATGATGTTCTTTTTCATTTGCTTGAGCGATTAGTAGTGCAAACTCTTCCATGGTAAGGTTTCTTTGGGGTCTTCCGAACCAGTAGGGGAAAATATTGAACATTGTTCCTGAAAATTAAAGACAGGTAGATTTCAAAGTAAAAACTTCCTAGTGTAAGGGTAAGTTAGAATATTTTCCGTTCGGGAATAAGAAAAATAAAAGTTGCTGATATCTGCAAACGATGCGCCGTATCCAGAAAGTTGGATACGCCGTATCTTATTTCGTTAAAATTTAATCAGACTTTTATTCAGAAAACAGATACACCGCTTATGAATTAGAATGCGCCGTATCAAGTTTAAATTATCAAAAATCGATTATATTTATTAAAATTAAATGCGTCGTATTAACAAAAGCTAATGCGCCGTATTTTCGCTTCTGTTTAATAATTCGAAAAACTGTTTTTAATTTAAATAGAAAATACGCCGTATCTGTTAAAACAGATGCGTCGTATGGCGTTAGGGTTTAGAAAAATTTCTTATTAAAAACAGAATACGCCGTATCTTGGGGAAAGATGCGTCGTACTCGAATTTATTAAACGCGTTGTATTTTATAAAAATTAAACGCAATACGCCGTATCTGTGAAAACAGATGCGCCGTATCGTTTGTATCAGCACAATACAACGATAGCAGAATGCAGAAAAATACAGAAAAAAGAAAAAAAAAAAAAAACAAACAAAAAGAAACAAAAATTACAGAAAACAAAAACACACAAAAACAGAAAATATGCAAATTATACCATGAATGCAATCAATCTAATATATAACAGGGTTAGTGGTTAGATACTAAAAAAAAAAAAAATAAATAAATAAAAAAAAAATTTTAAAAAAAAAAAAAAAAAAAACCTAATTAAAATACTAAATCAAATTAACAGATAATAACAATTCACTCCCCGGCAACGGCGCCAAAAACTTGATGAGTGCGCGATGTGTGTCGTTGCGGTTTAGCAGTATTAATGCCTACTCAAGTTTTAAATTTATATTTAGCCGACTTATCAATAACACACACACTTAACGAGCAGTGTACCCGGTCAGTATGAATATAATGGTAAGTAGAGTGTCGATCACTAAGAGTGGAACGTATTATCTAGTTATTCTAATCAGTATTTTAATATCCTAAGTTAGCTATACAACCTAATCTAACGCAAGGGGGTTCAGCCTGAGAGACTGGCACAGTTTGGTTATGATTAAATAGAAAACTAAACTAATGAGCACGAATCAGCGATTAGCACACACGTACACAGATAGATACTCGAGACAATAAGAAGACCTGTCCTGATAATTAAGTAGCTTGTCACTTGTTTTATTGCTAGCTTTATATGAAGTGTATATAATTAAACCTCTCTCGTTGGCTCTAATCTTATCGGCGAGTAAACCCTTAATAATTACTTATGTCTATCCTATTTATTTAAGAGACGCTAAAATAAATAGGCGAGGAAGGGGCATGGCGACCCAAGCAAGACTCAGCTAGACACAGAGGTTATCAATGCACTAATAAAAGTCACCAAAGACATCAACATATAAACTTTAATTAATGGGAAAGCAATATTAAGGGGAGTGCATGATCTTCCGTAGTCAGATGACACAAGCCCATCAATCCTGATGAATTAAAGTGTACTAAAACAATAAAACAAAACTACTTAATGAATTGAATACATGCAGGACCTTCTTACAGCTCTTGTATCTTTGTTTGAGGTGTGTCTTGTGCTGCTGGGTCGTCTGAATTCGGCTCTAGGGTTACGTCTAGGTCTTCGGTCTTCGAGAGCTAAGTGTCCGAGAGCTCTCAAATTCGTCTTTCCTTGGGGTATTTATAGTTTCTGTCTGAGGGATCGATGCGGCGCATAGAGTTGATAGATGCGGCGCATTGACTTAACTTCGCGTGGGGTCCAAGATTAATATATTCTGGTATATTCGTACACCGTCTTCAGATGCGGCGTAACTTGGTCTTTGTATGCGGCGCATGTACTTGGATTGTAACTTGTGAAATCTTGATAGTGATACGCCGTATGTTAGAAGTATAATGCGGCGTATCTGGAGTAGAACGAGCTTGATCTTCTTCTTTGACCAAAGTTTCATATGCGGCGCATGACGGAATTTCATGTGGCGTATTCTTCAAAGTTAGGCAATGGTCTTCGAATTCATCTAAGTATGATATTGCGTCGTATATGTTGAGTGAGATACGGCGCATCTTCTGGATTTCAGTAGACTTTTGACATCTCGCTTGTTTTGCTCCATAATTAGTCCAAAATCGCCAAGTTTCACATAATGCTTGTTTTTACCTGAGAATTACTAAAGTAAACATTAATGTATCGATTCTCATAGATAATATAATAAAACAAGTTAAATAAATAGGATAAATGATGATAATAAATTGTACTTATTTGAGTTCATCACATACCCATACAAAACACAAACCACAATAGGTCACACATGCACACACATGAAATCATAACTGTCACCCTAAACCCTTCGCTAAAACTCACACAGCCCTCATTATTGTTTTATTCAAGTTTAATGACAAACAAATTGGTTAGGAATTGGTCTAGGTCAAACAGAAAAGAACCCATAGTCGATACAACATATTAACAAAGCTTTCTTATGATTTCATGTGGCGTGTTTAATTCCTTATACACGCGGGTTACATTTTAACAAGACAACAATGAATTAAGAAGGTCATAACGAGTAGGCACAACATATTTCTGATTAGGTTTCAGTTATATTTAGTCGTGTAATTCAGAGTATGAAAAGAAGAACCACATGTGTACCTTGGCTGGAAAACGAGAGGCTAAAGAAACAAGAACTAGGACGCACGTACAACACCATAATTAGACCCCAAAACTGAAAACTCTAATCACCAACAAAGGATCACCAAACAACAACACTTCGACCTCCTTAGACCTTGGAATGGAACTGATTTTTGGTACTTTGGTTTTTGAATTAGTTTCTCTGTGAGAGGGCAGAGGAGAGATCAAAGAAACACAGAACAACACAATACACATGATCTTGATTATCAAAGCTCTCTACAATCTTCTAACTGATTTCTTTGTTAAACGATCTAGGGTTTCACTCTTTTTCTTTTGGCTCGTTAATTGAAGAAAGGCGAAGAGAGATATGGGGAAAACTAATATACGGTTTATGAGGGGAGACAAAGAAACGTATACTCGTATATGGAAAGTTAAGTTTTAGTTGAGGGAAAGGAGGAATCATGCGTATCTTTTCATTAATAAAATTGTAACTGATTTTTTTTAAATAAGAGTAAATCATGGAGGTGGTTGATACCGAATGTTTAGTTCAAGTTTAGGAAAATGTGTTAAGTTTGTATTTCTTCCAATTTTAGAAGACATGTGAAAAGTTTTAAGAACATGTGTGTGCGTGTGATATCATTAGCTTAGGATAAAATTGATAATATGTCTATTTTATATAACATATAGTTTACATATCATTTATTTATCATTAAACTTAGGTTAATTTCAAACGGAAAAATAAAGATGCATTCCAAATTTTAGGGTATTACACTTAATATACCTGAAAGAATGGTTAAAAAATGAGAGACATTTTGTGATGTGCGAATGAAACTTGATTGTGGATCTTTCAAACTGACAATGGTGTTTTGATTTTGGCTTAGGTAAAAGTTCTAGATAGGTTTAAAAGTTCTCGATGGGTAAAAAATTTCTCGATGGACTTAGTTTCAAGATATTAAGTTCCTTTTCAATATAAATGTGGTTTTTTCTCGTAAACACTATATTTCTCGACGAAAGGTTCTCAATTCTTATCTCCGAAACAAGTTCTCGATTGTACTATGTTTTTCTTGGTATGTAAGAAATTTCTCGATAACAAATTTTTCACGATGTTAAGGTCCTTGCCTAGAAAAATGGAAAATATTCTCGACAATGAAAGTTCTCGTAAGGCCTAATTACTCGTAAGAAAATTTCTCGATGCCACGTCACCTAGTTAGTAGAGGTCTAACTACCACGTAAAGTTCTCGATGAGAAGTCAACAACCTAAAAATTCTCATCGTAAAGTTTAATTTTCTCGTAAAGGTTCTCGATGCCACGTCACCTAGGTAGTGGAGGTCCACTATACTAAAAGTATTCGATTCCAAATCAGTATCAAAAACTTTTGAATCTTACAAGAAATTTTGAATATCCTTATCTATCGAGAAAAATCAAACTAGTACTATCCAACTCGAAAACTATCCAAACTTTCTTTTTCGTGTTTTCTACCCGTTTTTTTCTACTCAATATCTATACCATAAGTCTATATTTAGCATAAAAACACAAACTTTAACACTTTCCATCGTAGAATCACGTTTTTTTTATCTAAAAATGCATAAATGTACTTTTACAACAAAAACTCTAAAACGTTGCTCTTGTTGTGTTTTCAATCTATGTTTATTTTCATAGAACTTATATTTAAGACCAAAAGAGTTTTAAAAATGTGAACTTTAAACGTTTGAACGAAAAAAATTTGCACAAAAGTTCTCGTAACTTTTCAAAACTTATGGTTTAACAAAAAAACAAGAACTTTTTGTATGTTTCGTAACCAAAATCAAATCCATCATCCTATGCAAGCTCTGATACCAATTGTAGTAACCCAATGTACCAAGATCATGCACACAAATGAGGATGCTGTACCTAAAACTAGAGAAAAGGTGGAAAAAATGTGTAGTTTATTTCTCTTCAAATGAAGTCCCACACCCTCTCCACACTTGGAGAGAGCTTATACAGTTAATTTACAAGTATTAGGCCACCATGGGCCGTGTGTTGGGCTAATACTAGTTACTAACTAGTTTACACATTGTAACTCTACTACAAGCTAAGATCGCCACTTTTAATTCTAACAATCCCAGTAAGAGTCAAAGAGAAACCCATGCCGTGATTCCATACTAAACTCTTCAAGACTCTTAGGCAAATATCTCACAATAAGATTTAGGACTTTCATGCATAAATCGTATGAAGATATGGTCTCAATAATACTGACATAAATTCTTAAGGTTGTTGAATATATGTTTATATCACTGCGATCGACCTTTCCAGATTCTACCATTTTCATCACAGGTCACATGTCCATCAAACCATACATCTTATGATGTGTCCTGATAGCATTCATTAAGTAAAGTGATGTAAGACCTTCTAAACCATTTCTAAAATTGGGCGAAACATTCTGTAAAATGATCCTGGAAATGTATTTTCCTCTTGACAGTTTCTTGACATAGACCAAGGCCATTCTTGGGTCTTCTACACTTAGACCAGGCTTTTGAGGCCATGGTCCATCAATAAACTTAAGTTTATCTACAGCATTCAACCAAGTTCTTAACTTGCTTTCCCAGTCGAGAAAGTTCATTTCATTTAGACTCTCAGCCTGGAACCATTCCATGAGTGAATCGGCCATTATCTTAAAAGAATAATTAAGAAGCAATACAATTCGAAATAACAAAATAATTAGCATCATGGATATTAAATTCTTTAACAATTAACCACCCAAAATCATGTAATAAAACATATGAACAATTAATTCGTAATAGACTAAGATCCTAGAAACTCTCAACACCGCACGATTGATCATAAAGGCAGTACAAGAATCAAAAAGGTAAGTAACGTTTACAATTGTATCTGCTATACAACTCTTAGATGTTTCAATAGGAGTAGATATAAACCTTCCTAACAACATATTAAAATGTAGTAAATATCGATGTCATGTTTGCTCCTACCATATACCTCGGCTTAGGTAGGACCATCCACGTGGTTAAAATCTGATCATTTCACAGGGTTCGTTGCATACAAGGTCGGACTCAGGTAGTCAACTCAATCATGCCCCAAATTCATACAAGGTTTTCACAGAGTCAAAAAGATGGGAGGGTGGCTACTACAATCAGATGGTACTACTAATATTTAATGTGAGTGTTTTATTCCATAAATAGTTATATTACAAAAAACAGGTAACATATTATAACTATATATTAAAACCCGTCAAATCCGTTGTCGTTTTGGTGCAGGCTTTTCCCGCCAGAATTACCTGGCTACTCAAGCCCACTTCCTTGGCCTGTGTCTTTCATCCTGGCCCAGTCCGATTTCTTTGGGATAAAGGCAACGCTTCTAGATTTCTCCGGCACATACCAACGCCATCGTCATCTACGCACACAAAGAATTCATCAAAAACCCGATGTCTGATTGTAGCCGCAGGAAAAGTAAACATAAAACTAAAAAATCTGGTAAGAGTTATTCTTAATCCCTAAAATCGGTATGGAACAACTTTTATGTTTCATGGATTGTAATTAATTTAGTAAGTTAATGAAGCCTAATTTTATTTTTTAGCGTTATCATCTTTTTAGGGTTTAATAATAGGAAATTGATTTCGGACTTTCATTATATTTTAATTTTAGTTTCCTATGAACAAGAAGATCAATAGCAGCTGATAATGAAGAAAGACCCAAATTTTTTGTTTTACTTTTTTCTTATGTAGTTATAATTTATCTGATTTTGTTCTTTTGGTTTTTTTGAGGGTAAAGTAGCTGTGGACCGAGTTACTAGTACCTCAGGTAAAAAAAAGTTTTTTTTAGTGAATCTATATATATGATCACTTTTAAGGTAAAAGTATGGTTGTAATGGTATGAAAAATGTTAAATCAAGCATATTTTTAGGCGTGTACATCTTTGAGATTACTTATTGAAACTATTTTTATGGTTATTGTGCTTTGGTGCTACAGATAAGCGGTTTTGTAGTGTTTGGGATTTTGATGCACTGACCAGGAAGTGGCAATTCAAAACTAGCAAAGGCTGTATATCATGCTTCCACCTACAATTAAAACAATACTTTTTTTTCCACTATTTACAACATAATGAAATATGTATATGTAGGTATGTGAAAGTTGACAGTCAAACTACAGGGTCGAGTTGAAGAAAAAGACCAGTGATGATCAGGGATTGATATGTGAGAGAGGTTTGTAGGTATATGTAAGTTCTATCTTGATATTCGTATGGGTTTTAGTAGTTTTGAAAAAAATTTGTTGCATAATCTATCATATATCTACAGGCAATAGAGGTGTTCGGGGTGTCAGAAGTGGTGGATTCGAATGGATGATAGATGAGCATTAGGTCGGCATAACTCATGTTAGTGGGGTATGCCGTTAGCCACCACGGGAACACCAATTGGTTTTTGAGAAACGGGTTTTGCCAGCAAGGAGATTTCTAATAATTCATCAGTAATGAAGATATTCTCACGTGTAAGTTAGTTATTCTTAAAGTGTTTTTTATATTCTCAGGTACCTTCGCATATTCACGTTTGCTTTTCCATATATGTAATGATTTATAGCTAAACTGATAAATACTAATGTTTATATAACAGGTAATAATACGATCCCGACGAACCTAGCCACTATTGAGGTTCCTTTGAACGTTGCATACACGTCAGCATATGGCCGACCTGTTACTTCCACTAGAGGCAGGGCGGTCGCATAATTACTAGAAGTAAATGCCATAATTTATTTTGAATGTCTAAAGCTATTGTGTATGGTATTTAAAAGATTATTTATGCCACAGCAGCATTTCATGGTTTACTATTTTCGTAGGTATGAATGACTCATTGCACAACTTACCGGATCATTTGTGTGCATTAAATGTAAGGCCACAGGCATCAGTTAGCGGTAGGTGATCGTTTGCATTTGGATATCGTTATGTTGTACATCCTAGATATGTAATAAAAATGCATGTTTTGTCATGTTTCTACATTAGACATACATAAACAGAGAAGAACACATGTAACTTTTGCATTCTCAGCATCAGATGTTTACTAAGTAATTTCTGTTATACTGATTGTGCACTCTTTCTGTGTCTTTCGCACATGTTTTGACTTGGTGATGCTCTAACTTTGCCAGGGTGATGACTGTTAGCTTTCACAAGTATTGAAATTTGTTCTTTCCTGGATCAGGTGATGTTAACGTATTATGATCTTTCCTATTATTCTACGGTTAATATTTAGACTTTTGCGAGGATGTACGATACACTATTGAGGATGTTAGTCCTTTAAAACGAGTGTATATGATACTTTGAGTTAATATGATTAAGTATGCGGAATCTACTTAACCACACTTAGAAGGTTATTTTTTATTGAAAATGGAACAGTGATGCTTGTTGTTGGATAATGAACAATGAATGTTAACACCAAACGATTCAATATTATTGAGAATAATACGAGTGATCTTCACTATCACTAGGGTTACAAACCTTGAATCTCTATTACAAAGAAAAACTATTTTCTATCTTGTTCTATCAACTGAGTTTAGTTTTTCTAATAGTTACATTAAGCACACAACACATCAACACTTTCTAACTAATGACTAACTCTCTATATATGTAAAATATCTAAGCACATGCACACTTGAGTATTGTCTAATCGCTAGCTTGTGTGTGTCAGTAGCAAAGATACAACATGTATCTGTGAACACAACTTGTTTGACTGATCACTTATAAAAGATATTGTCTACCGTATATATTTGACTTTAATATACAAATATCTTTTTCATACTTATCCAGTCAGCAGTAGTATACACGACACTTATCCTTTCAGCAGTAGTATGAGTCATTCTAACAGCAATATCGACCAGCAGTACCTTTGTTTTTACTAGCAGTACTAACTTCAGTTAGTACTGTTAGTTATAACTTTGAGTAGTCTTCAAATATACACTAGCACTTAGTACTGTTAGTGTATTCTTCTCAGCAGTACTAATCTTCAGAACATTTAATTCCCAACAACTTTGAAAGCTAACTGTCATCACCTTGTTTTAAGTATGTACTACTGTTTTAAGTTCCATGTTGCCGGTATCTTATGAAAGGGTCACGGCTATTACTTTCTATGCGGGTGAATAATATCACACATAAGAGTCATTACCAGGTTCTCTTATCAAATGTATTGTTGCATTTTGAAATAACACTTAATCCCTTTGAAGGTGCTTCACCAATCTTATTTTGAAAAGTTCATGGTTGTTATGGGGACAAATAAGCTAATAAGGTTAACTTTTTTGATTTTGACTATCTAAACATACATAACCTTTAAGGCATGGGCTTACCCAAACACCCCTTTAAATAACGTGTAAAAAAAAACAGAAGTAGTTTGAATGGTAACAATAACTGCAAATCATAGACAACTAAAATGGGTTAATCTTGGCTCTTTGGTTGTTATTGATATGTAAGCTTCATTTTAACATAGCATTAATATACGTTAAAAATTTAGACAAAAGGGTTCTCAGGTCAGCCTGAGCCACCCACCTGCCTGCACACATCTAAAATGCCAGTTTCGACCCACTACCTTCTTAACATAACATAATATTTGTAATAACACGTGTGTCACAGCGCATGGCGTGAATTATGTGAAGATGTGGCAGCAGTAATGAACTGGCCAAAGACTAAACGCAACATTATGTTGACTTCAGGGTGGTGAGTAGCTAAAATATAATCTTTTAATCTCCATATTCATCATTTTTATCGGGTTTTTATTATCGTTCCCCAACAGCTGCAATGATGTTTTTACTTTTGCAAATATAAAGGTGGGAGCGTATTAAATACAAGCCAAATAGTCCTTAGATACTACACAAGATGCATGTAAAGCTTGATGAGCATAACAACACTGTTATAGTCAAAGAAATTAATTTGAAGACCAAACATGTGAACACCAAAGCAGAGGGTGAATCAGGGCAGATATTCAAGGTTCTAACTTTATTCTCTTTTACATGTATACATACTCAAAAAAACTTCAACCCTTGAATGATAAAACGGATAATTAGGTGGTGAAATCAGTTATTCAAGTTGGTTGTATCGTAAGCTTATTGGTTTAGAAAGTGGTTGTTAATACACATAAATAGGCGATTTGAAGTGCGCATTATTCAGTTCTATCCATCCTCACAATTAGGTGTATAAGTTTGACATTTTTAATGAAAACGCTTCGTACCATACTTAAGGATGCTGTTGATATGTCTAAAAATGATTTGGGGTCTAAAGTTAAAAAATCTGCAAGTTATCAGATTGATAACTTTAAAAAAGATAAGGAACCGTCAAGGAAACAGAACCTGAAGCATGAGCAATGGTCCTTGACGCAAATAAAAAGAAGCAAAAAAACAGGCTAGGCCGCATCTCGGCCGACCGGTGCCCTTCTAGTTTATAATATTTACACGTTAAACAAATTTAACTATTATGTGTTACTTTATACTCCGTAATATTCATATTTATAATATTCATCACTCAAAAACACTATATTACATAGGATGGGATTAGTTAATTTTTCTTTTTTGCATGTGTAAAACAATTTATAAGTAAAAATTAATCGATTTAAATAAAATTTCAGTAGTAACGTAAATCCATTCTGCATAAATTCCCACGCTTCATAGTGGAGCCACGAGTAAAAGAGTCCGCATTAAGGCTATGTTTGTCAACGGGATTATCGGGGCTTATAAGGGTTCGAGCTTTTAATATTAATTGGCTTATAAAATAACTTTACAAATACTAATCTAATGACTCGAATTAAGATAATTGAAAAACTTGGAGTACTTTTAAAACATTTAGCACATATGGGGGTAATAAATGATGTTCTTCCCCATTACTCCATTACACTAGTACTTTACCCATGAGTCCCAATCGTCCCAAAACAATATGTACAAGGATATGACTCGACTTAGCAACCATGTAATCAACTAGATAATTAACTTGGGTTTAAACAAATGTTGTAACAATAATGCACTAAAAAATGAGTGCATACAAGGTAGGCTAAGGCGATTTGGGTGTACATTTTAGTGGGGTGTAACAAATTCTTCCTTTAAGTAAAATGCTTAAAGGTCGAAACGAAAAGATAGGCTCTGAGGGGTGTACTAGGGGTATCGTGTACTAAAAATGAGTACAACGCAAAGGGTGTGAGAGAATTACTTGACCAATGTAGCCAAAGTAATTATAACAAAAACACAGGTGTAAAAACAATGGGTTAATCCTAATGCCTCTTATCATGTAGTAAATCTAACTACACGAATGTAGTCTCACTTGTGGTCTTGGAATGGTCCTAACGCAAGTTCTAGAATCTAAATGCTACCGGTATACACATCATAGCATAATTGCTTTTCCTACCAATTCTAGGGGCGAACCTCACATATTTGGGGTGGAAAATTTTTTTAGTGGTACGGTTTTTTGTGCTAGTCATATAACTCCTATCCGTGAGACGCTCATTAAGATCAAAGTTTCACTCCTAAGTGTTGTAAAAAATTTTAAATTTGGCACTAAAATTACCCTAACAGGTATTTATCTCAGTTTTATTACACATCAACTATTAAACAAACAAAAATCAAGCGCAATTGTATTCTCTAAAATCGTACTTTTACCCCCCCTTACACTTAAGATGAACATTGTTCCCAATGTTCAAATAACAAGATGTAAAAGAAAAAAAAGTAAAAGAATGAAATCAAATACTCCCCTGATTCGCTCGGTGGATAGTGAAATTACACGGTTAGATCTTCCTCCAAGGTAATGTTGAAGCTCCATGACTAATGCATCGCCAAAAGCTTGATTCAATAAACATCTCCTTGTCCAAAATAACCTGTTAAAACTGAGAAAACAAATACGAAAACCTGCATAACATCGGCGGGATAAATCTATATATAAGGATATAATGCTTGTGGAATGATAACTTTGCAGATTCCTGGAGATTATAAGTTGGAGATTTTAATAAAAACTTTTTAAAAACAAAACTTTCAAAAATTTCTAGAAAATTAAATCTGACGCCGTCAGGTTATAACCCCTGACGCCGTCAGAAATGACCTGACAAAAATTTTCATTTTAAGTTTCCGGAAAATTTCTGGAAAAACCTTTACCTTACTTCCTGGAAATCCTGCAAAACATCATTATGACTCGATACAAGCATTTGACTCAAACAAATACTAATATGCATGCTTATATCTCATTGTTATCGTTCATGTTCAATCTTGTTCTTTAAAACAGATTTAAATTTCCCTTACACTTATCTTTTGCAAAATACCTTTATATGTAGTTAAGACGAAGTTAAAAACAAAATAAAGCATTTTCACAATTTATATTTGAGACATGAACAGTAAACAAAAAAAAAATAAGAAATGCATACGGAAACAAATAAAATTAAATAAACAAACAATCAAACAAATAAAGCAAATAAAGCTTGGGTTGCCTCCCAAGAGCGCTTGTTTTTGTTCGAGTCACGAGCCTGACTCTACCCTTATTTAACGGATAAAGGAGAGATTTTTCCTACACTTAGGATTAAGTGCGGGTGATAGTAGCGATACACACCCTTAGGGTGTGAATATGCCACGTGAGGTGAAGGGGGTGAGTGAATGGCTTCCTTCATCCTAAAACTACCCGGATAATATTGGTTGATGGGTGGGTCGGTTCCTCTTTTTTCTCCTAGATGTAAATCTAAGGATGAAAAGTTGTGTAAAGGTTGAGGTTCCAATTCATCAACACTAGGAAATTCCCTAGAACTATGAGTAAGGTCATCACTAAAAGTGTTCAAACCTATATCCTCTAGTTGTGCTTGGTCCAAGGGTTCTACCTCCATCGGGATTCCTAAAGTCTCTTCTACTTCTTCCGGGTAAGTCACGGGCGGTGTGGGTGCCTCAAATGATGGTTGAGTATTTTGTGGGCTTATGGTGTTTACCTCATCATTCCACGTGTCAAGATCACCTATATCCTCATCAATTGTTTTCTTAGGTAGTGATAATAACAAACCTAGTGCTTCATCCAACTTATGGTTTATTGATACGGCTCTATCCATAATTCCTTGGAAAACTAGGTTGCTTTTCCTATTAGCCTCACTAAAACAAGATCCTAAACATGGAGGTTGTTCATAAGAATCTATCCTAGGTGAAGGCTCATATGATTCATAAGTGTCTCTAAATGAGGTATTTTGAACTTCTTGGTGTTCTAGCCACTCAACCATATCTTGCAATCTTAGAAATCTAAGTGAAAAGTCCATTTGAAGCAAATTACAAACAAAATCACAAAGAAAAGATAGACTACGAGAAAGCTACAAAATAAAAAGAAAAAAATCTCACTTGATAGGAATCTTGTGAGTAGACCTAATAAAAATAAAATTTCAACCTAAACAATAACTATTCCCCGGCAGCGGCGCCAAAAACTTGATGCGTGGTTTTGTAACCTTACAACAGGTTTTACCTCTCGAGGGATCTCAAGAGGCTTACAACCCCACCAGGCAGTGTACCTGACCGATGTAGTATAGTGTAGTGGTAAGTACGGGGGATTGATCGTTCTCCACAGGGAATAGTGTTCGTTAGGTATGAAAGACTACTCTAATAGGTCTAAGGGTTGAGGAAGATTCTTTTTTATGTTTTTATATTTTTATGAAAGCAAGTAAAATCTCGGTTTTGAAGGAGTGGGCGGAATTAGTTGCTAGTCAACTAACCCAAATAACTACAAATGCAAATAAAGTAAATAACAAAAATGAAAATGTGGTGAGAAACTTATGTGTAGAGAAATGTGTTTACTTAGATTTCCTTACTCCCTAACTATCTTTTACCGGTTAATTAGTGTGTATTAGTCGCGTGGATGACGGGTGTATTCCTTAATACCAATCGTGGGGTGGCGTACTTACTTCCCCAACTCTACAAGCTCCTACTTCACTCCTATGTCGAGCCGGCTAGGAAGCTCCTAACATGGGATCACTAGAATTCGCTTGTGCATTAAATACAACCATAAAAACCTTTAGTACGCATTTGGTTCATGTTTCTTAAGACGTTCAAGCAAGTTACCGAATAGGAAGTTAGCCAGTTTTCTTAAGCCTAACATAGATAAACAATCATCCAATACAACTAACAACGCACTAATAACCAATAATCAATAGCTAGGTTTCATTAGATCTAAGCAAACACAAGATAAATTTAGCCTAACATGTTAATCAAAAGACAAGAATAAGATAAAATCAAACAACACATAGACATATTGAATGATTAATTGATAACTTATCTTCAATGTAACATGGAAGATCTCAAGGCAAAAAGCCTTGAAAAAGAAGCTAAATTCGTCCTAGGGTTTTCTCCCAAAATTCCACACACTAAGCTCTCCCTAATGACAAAAAATTAGAAAACTATATATAGACTTTTGCATCTGACGGCGTCACCTTATGGAGTGTGACGCCGTCACCTCGCCGCTTCTAGGGTTCCCGGATGACCTTCTTGACGCCGTCCCTCTTTAGCTCTTCAAAAATCCATTCTGGCTTATCAAGGCTTGACGCCGTCAGAACTTGTACGTGACGCCGTCCCCTTATGATTTAAGCCGTGACGCCCTTGATCAAGTTAAAGCGTGACGCCGTCAGAATTCACATGCTATTTTCACTGGCTTATCATGAGTAAATTTCACGTCCACTTTTTCTTGCCAAAGCATGACGCCGTCCAGAGTTAATTGTGACGCCGTCAAAGGTAACTTTCAGCCGACTTTTGAGACTTTGTCGTTTTCTTCACTTTTATGCTCCAAAAACGTCCAAAATGCCTCCTTTTCCAGATTTCTCCTCAAAAGTACCTAAAATGACAAAAGGAACGATTTAGGGCAATATTTGATCAAATAAATACGATTTAAGGCTTAAATGACCCCTTAAAAGCGGTACACTTTTCGCTTCATCAAATACCCTTACACTTGAGATTTGCTTGTCCTCAAGCAAATGCGCTTTTATTCTAATCAAAATACAAGTTAGGGGTCATTTAATGCAAACATAAAAGTAATTACAACAAATAATCGTTCCACTTCAATCATAATAAGCACGGAGATTACATACTAGCACCTCACAAGTAGTGTTTAGATACTCACATCTCTCAAGTGTCATCAAAATAAATCTCATAAATGAAAACGGATAATATCTCTCACTACCTGTCATAGCAAATAGATTACCATAGGCTTGGGAAAGGATCGATAACCTCCTCCACTAGGCGTAAGCACCTAAGATAAACTATCAAAGAGGGCTTTTAAATGGGTTATAACGTTAGGTGTAGGGAAAAGGAAAACACGGTTTTGTTGGATAAAGGATATTTTACTGGTGGCGAGTTAAAGATCTTGATCAATTACATGTACTATACAATGTTGCTAAGCCAAGACTCGACTCAATCTTAAGCTAAAAACAAAATAACAAAAACATAAAAATAAACATAAAACAAACGTAAAATGAAACGGGATGGTAGTCCGTATGTTTTTTTTTTCTATTTTTTTTTCATTTTCTCATTTTTTTTTTATATTTTTCTTTTTTTTTTTTTTTTTTTTTTTTTTTTTTTTTTTTTTTTTTGCATACACTCTTGCCCTACCATCCAAAATAATACATCATAGGGGCATTGCATTCCCCTTACACTTGAACTTTTACATAACTTTACAAATACTAATCTAATGACTCGAATTAAGATAATTGAAAAACTTGGAGTACTTTTAAAACATTTAGCACATATGGGGGTAATAAATGATGTTCTTCCCCATTACTCCATTACACTAGTACTTTACCCATGAGTCCCAATCGTCCCAAAACAATATGTACAAGGATATGACTCGACTTAGCAACCATGTAATCAACTAGATAATTAACTTGGGTTTAAACAAATGTTGTAACAATAATGCACTAAAAAATGAGTGCATACAAGGTAGGCTAAGGCGATTTGGGTGTACATTTTAGTGGGGTGTAACAAATTCTTCCTTTAAGTAAAATGCTTAAAGGTCGAAACGAAAAGATAGGCTCTGAGGGGTGTACTAGGGGTATCGTGTACTAAAAATGAGTACAACGCAAAGGGTGTGAGAGAATTACTTGACCAATGTAGCCAAAGTAATTATAACAAAAACACAGGTGTAAAAACAATGGGTTAATCCTAATGCCTCTTATCATGTAGTAAATCTAACTACACGAATGTAGTCTCACTTGTGGTCTTGGAATGGTCCTAACGCAAGTTCTAGAATCTAAATGCTACCGGTATACACATCATAGCATAATTGCTTTTCCTACCAATTCTAGGGGCGAACCTCACATATTTGGGGTGGAAAATTTTTTTAGTGGTACGGTTTTTTGTGCTAGTCATATAACTCCTATCCGTGAGACGCTCATTAAGATCAAAGTTTCACTCCTAAGTGTTGTAAAAAAATTTTAAATTTGGCACTAAAATTACCCTAACAGGTATTTATCTCAGTTTTATTACACATCAACTATTAAACAAACAAAAATCAAGCGCAATTGTATTCTCTAAAATCGTACTTTTACCCCCCCTTACACTTAAGATGAACATTGTTCCCAATGTTCAAATAACAAGATGTAAAAGAAAAAAAAGTAAAAGAATGAAATCAAATACTCCCCTGATTCGCTCGGTGGATAGTGAAATTACACGGTTAGATCTTCCTCCAAGGTAATGTTGAAGCTCCATGACTAATGCATCGCCAAAAGCTTGATTCAATAAACATCTCCTTGTCCAAAATAACCTGTTAAAACTGAGAAAACAAATACGAAAACCTGCATAACATCGGCGGGATAAATCTATATATAAGGATATAATGCTTGTGGAATGATAACTTTGCAGATTCCTGGAGATTATAAGTTGGAGATTTTAATAAAAACTTTTTAAAAACAAAACTTTCAAAAATTTCTGAAAATTAAATCTGACGCCGTCAGGTTATAACCCCTGACGCCGTCAGAAATGACCTGACAAAAATTTTCATTTTAAGTTTCCGGAAAATTTCTGGAAAAACCTTTACCTTACTTCCTGGAAATCCTGCAAAACATCATTATGACTCGATACAAGCATTTGACTCAAACAAATACTAATATGCATGCTTATATCTCATTGTTATCGTTCATGTTCAATCTTGTTCTTTAAAACAGATTTAAATTTCCCTTACACTTATCTTTTGCAAAATACCTTTATATGTAGTTAAGACGAAGTTAAAAACAAAATAAAGCATTTTCACAATTTATATTTGAGACATGAACAGTAAACAAAAAAAAAATAAGAAATGCATACGGAAACAAATAAAATTAAATAAACAAACAATCAAACAAATAAAGCAAATAAAGCTTGGGTTGCCTCCCAAGAGCGCTTGTTTTTGTTCGAGTCACGAGCCTGACTCTACCCTTATTTAACGGATAAAGGAGAGATTTTTCCTACACTTAGGATTAAGTGCGGGTGATAGTAGCGATACACACCCTTAGGGTGTGAATATGCCACGTGAGGTGAAGGGGGTGAGTGAATGGCTTCCTTCATCCTAAAACTACCCGGATAATATTGGTTGATGGGTGGGTCGGTTCCTCTTTTTTCTCCTAGATGTAAATCTAAGGATGAAAAGTTGTGTAAAGGTTGAGGTTCCAATTCATCAACACTAGGAAATTCCCTAGAACTATGAGTAAGGTCATCACTAAAAGTGTTCAAACCTATATCCTCTAGTTGTGCTTGGTCCAAGGGTTCTACCTCCATCGGGATTCCTAAAGTCTCTTCTACTTCTTCCGGGTAAGTCACGGGCGGTGTGGGTGCCTCAAATGATGGTTGAGTATTTTGTGGGCTTATGGTGTTTACCTCATCATTCCACGTGTCAAGATCACCTATATCCTCATCAATTGTTTTCTTAGGTAGTGATAATAACAAACCTAGTGCTTCATCCAACTTATGGTTTATTGATACGGCTCTATCCATAATTCCTTGGAAAACTAGGTTGCTTTTCCTATTAGCCTCACTAAAACAAGATCCTAAACATGGAGGTTGTTCATAAGAATCTATCCTAGGTGAAGGCTCATATGATTCATAAGTGTCTCTAAATGAGGTATTTTGAACTTCTTGGTGTTCTAGCCACTCAACCATATCTTGCAATCTTAGAAATCTAAGTGAAAAGTCCATTTGAAGCAAATTACAAACAAAATCACAAAGAAAAGATAGACTACGAGAAAGCTACAAAATAAAAAGAAAAAAATCTCACTTGATAGGAATCTTGTGAGTAGACCTAATAAAAATAAAATTTCAACCTAAACAATAACTATTCCCCGGCAGCGGCGCCAAAAACTTGATGCGTGGTTTTGTAACCTTACAACAGGTTTTACCTCTCGAGGGATCTCAAGAGGCTTACAACCCCACCAGGCAGTGTACCTGACCGATGTAGTATAGTGTAGTGGTAAGTACGGGGGATTGATCGTTCTCCACAGGGAATAGTGTTCGTTAGGTATGAAAGACTACTCTAATAGGTCTAAGGGTTGAGGAAGATTCTTTTTTATGTTTTTATATTTTTATGAAAGCAAGTAAAATCTCGGTTTTGAAGGAGTGGGCGGAATTAGTTGCTAGTCAACTAACCCAAATAACTACAAATGCAAATAAAGTAAATAACAAAAATGAAAATGTGGTGAGAAACTTATGTGTAGAGAAATGTGTTTACTTAGATTTCCTTACTCCCTAACTATCTTTTACCGGTTAATTAGTGTGTATTAGTCGCGTGGATGACGGGTGTATTCCTTAATACCAATCGTGGGGTGGCGTACTTACTTCCCCAACTCTACAAGCTCCTACTTCACTCCTATGTCGAGCCGGCTAGGAAGCTCCTAACATGGGATCACTAGAATTCGCTTGTGCATTAAATACAACCATAAAAACCTTTAGTACGCATTTGGTTCATGTTTCTTAAGACGTTCAAGCAAGTTACCGAATAGGAAGTTAGCCAGTTTTCTTAAGCCTAACATAGATAAACAATCATCCAATACAACTAACAACGCACTAATAACCAATAATCAATAGCTAGGTTTCATTAGATCTAAGCAAACACAAGATAAATTTAGCCTAACATGTTAATCAAAAGACAAGAATAAGATAAAATCAAACAACACATAGACATATTGAATGATTAATTGATAACTTATCTTCAATGTAACATGGAAGATCTCAAGGCAAAAAGCCTTGAAAAAGAAGCTAAATTCGTCCTAGGGTTTTCTCCCAAAATTCCACACACTAAGCTCTCCCTAATGACAAAAAATTAGAAAACTATATATAGACTTTTGCATCTGACGGCGTCACCTTATGGAGTGTGACGCCGTCACCTCGCCGCTTCTAGGGTTCCCGGATGACCTTCTTGACGCCGTCCCTCTTTAGCTCTTCAAAAATCCATTCTGGCTTATCAAGGCTTGACGCCGTCAGAACTTGTACGTGACGCCGTCCCCTTATGATTTAAGCCGTGACGCCCTTGATCAAGTTAAAGCGTGACGCCGTCAGAATTCACATGCTATTTTCACTGGCTTATCATGAGTAAATTTCACGTCCACTTTTTCTTGCCAAAGCATGACGCCGTCCAGAGTTAATTGTGACGCCGTCAAAGGTAACTTTCAGCCGATTTTTGAGACTTTGTCGTTTTCTTCACTTTTATGCTCCAAAAACGTCCAAAATGCCTCCTTTTCCAGATTTCTCCTCAAAAGTACCTAAAATGACAAAAGGAACGATTTAGGGCAATATTTGATCAAACAAATACGATTTAAGGCTTAAATGACCCCTTAAAAGCGGTACACTTTTCGCTTCATCACACGCCGCCATCCCAGATTTCCTAGGATTGTGTTCCCTACGTGATCTGACACCTGCCTACTAGGCTAGGCATAGGTCGGCTTGCTTAGTCCCAAGGCAAACAGGTAACAGGTGTGGGTAGTATAAATACCCCACCTCATTTATGATTCACAACTAATTCACTCATAGCATTTACTCTCATTTACTGTTTCACTTTCCATACTACCATATACTTACTCTCACGCCGGAGTTTGGCCTTGGGATAAAACCCAAGGCGATTCTAACGTGCGTGTTTCTTGTGTGTAGGAGCTTATACCATCTGGAGGAAACCGTACGAAGGATCTTACATAGAAGTTGGCCCACCCGCAAGGTTTTACTTCAACAAATTGGCGCCATCCGTGGGAACCGTTATTCAGTCTACCTAAGCATTAGAATGGCTGGTCCCTCTTTTCGAACCCCACAGCCCGAAGACGGAGAAGACGGGGACAACAATAATCATAACCAGCATAACAGTGACCGCTCGGCCAATGACTCTCCCAGTCTCCAATATTTTATCCTTGGCTAGGTGGCGACACTGACGGAACTGATCAAGGAACATAATGCGCAAGGCGGAAGCATTCTCGGGCCAATACGGCTCGACTTTGGAGACGAAGGAGATAAAAATCGGGGAAAGGAGAAAGTAGACGAGGGGAAGGAGGATGACCTTCACAATCCCTTCAAGGACATATCGAGGTCACCGTTTACTCGCCGGATTGTAGAGCTCTCTAGTCCGAACCACATAATGTCGCTGAACATGAAATTCTATGATGGGTCAACGGATCCGAATGATCACCTCACCAAGTTTACCGGAGCGGCAAACCAGGGGGAATGGCCGATGCCGGTTTGGTGTCGCATGTTTCAGCAAACTTTGGATGGAGCTGCAGGAGGATGGTTCGAACGGTTGGAACCAGGTAGTATTGATAGTTGGAACGAGTTGAGGGAGCAATTCTCAACAAGGTTTGCTCTCCGAAAGAAATGTACAAAAGACCCGACGGAGATTACGAAAATCATCCGGCGAGCTCATGAATCCCTTCCGGATTTTAAAGAAAGGTGGACGGATGAAGCTAGCTATATCAGCGGAGTGCCAGAGATCATGAGGATCTCCTCCTTCATGGGTGCACACAAATGTCTGGCCCTTGCCAAGAAGTTTTTCGATAGGGTGCCATGCACGGTTACGGAAATTTTTACCAGAGTAGACGATTTCATAAGGTCGGAGGAAGCATATCGTAGCACGGAGTCACCGAAAGGCGAGCGCTTTAATTCAAACAGAAAGGGAAACCAGGGTTTCAGAAATGATAAACTACGAGGGGAACGCCGAAATGATTACCGCCAAAAGGATGTATACCACCCTTATGTTGCTCCCAGGAATAACTACAACCGCAATGACCACGCCCGTCCGGATTACCGCTAAAATGTAGCCCCTAGGCAGGGTAATCATTGTCCTGGTCTTTGATTGTTGATAAAACCCCCCAGGGAAATTCTGGCTACGGAGCACCACCTAAACCTCCCCGCTCGTCCCCCGACTAGCGGTAGGCCGAGAAAGGAAAATATGGATAAGTTCTGTGATTACCACAGAGAGAAATGACATCTTACTAACGATTTCTTCCAGTTAAAGAAACAACTCGAGATTGCATTGGAGTCCGGAAAACTAGACCACCTTTTGAAAGATTTCAGGCAGCGGGACGCTGGGAGGGGTAGAGACCAACCAAGAAGAAATGATACGGGGAAAGCAAAAGTGATCAACATGATAAGGGGTTTGCCGGAGAGTAGGAAGAGAAGATACGGGGGTTACGATGAAGGTTGGATGAACGTCCCAATAGTTTTCCCCCCATTATTGAAAGTGATATTGAAGGGTATTTGGTCCGAAGAATATATGTTGATGAAGGATCATCCGTAAACGTTATGTATGAACACTGCTTCAGTAACCTCAGCTCGACCATAAAAGCCAGGCTCAAAGAGACAAGCACTTCTCTTGTCGGGTTTTTCGGGGAAACGAGTAGACCGCTAGGCAAGATTGAATTGGAGGTGTGTTTCGGCGACCACGGTATGTTCCGGAGGACAACCATGAAATTCTGTGTGGTGCAATCTCCGTCACCCTACAACGTGATATTGGGCAGAACCGGATTGAAGGAACTAAGAGCCATCCCTTCGACAATCCATTCTATGATTAAGTTTCCCACACCGAAGGGAGTGGCAACTTTGGCAGTACGCCCGGCCATGGTACTGGAATGCAGAAGACTGGAGGAAAAACAGGTGGTAAATGTACCACAAGAGGCAGAAATTATCAATTCAGAAGTAGATAGGACGGAGGAAATTTTGGTGAATCATGCGTATCCCGAACAACTGGTCATAATAGGAACATAATTCTCGAGGGAATGTCAGAAACACCTGATCGAACTGTTGAGGAAAAACAAGGACGTGTTCGCGTGGCAACCTTCGGATATGATCGGAGTTCCACGATGCTTGATCAGGCATCATCTGAATGTTAACGTTTCAGACACACCGGTGGCTCAAAAGAAACGTAACCTGTCCGCAGAGAAAAATCAGGTGGTGCTAAAAGAAGTTGAGGAATGGATGAAAGCCGGGATTGTTATGCTGGTTCGTTACCCCACTTGGATCTCCAACCCTGTACTGGTAAAGAAATGTGACAGAAGTTGGCGCATGTACATCGACTTTAAAAATTTTAACTCCTCATATCCGAAAGACTACTATCTGTTACCCGAAATCGACTGGAAGATCGAATCAGTGATTGGTTTCAAATACAAATGTTTTTTAGACGCATACAAGGGCTACCAGATGGCGGAAGAGGACGAAGAAAAAATGGCGTTCTACACAGAGCAGGGAACTTACTGCTACACAAAAATGCCGTTCGACCTAAAAGACGCTGGAGTGACTTACCTGCGTCTCGTTGATTCGGCCTTCCAAAGTCAGATTGGAAGAAATTTAGAAGCTTATGTGGACGATATGGTAATCAAAAGTAAGGGAGAAAAAGAGATGTTGGCGGACATCGCTGAGACCTTCTTGTTGATATAAATAATGCCTAAACACGTTATTAATATTTTTCGATATCTCTACGTTTTGATAATCACAAAATGTAAAATCATTAATCGGAAAATTATGACGTAAAAAAGTATTTAGTTGTAAATATCTATTTCTACAACTTAAATCACTTAAGGTATGAATGAACTAATGCTCAATGCATTATATGATCAAATGAACATTTTCTTAATAACTAGATTTTTTATAAAACATCAAAAACATTTTATATATTTTTGAAAAACATTTTTGGTATTAAATAAAAATGTTTAATCTTTTATAAAAATATGAATTCAAATTTTTAACCAAAATCAGTTAAAATGTTCCAGAAAAACCTTCCCCACAAAAGGACAAATCTGGGCAACGGACACCTTGGGCGGCCCCCTTAATTTTACTAGGCGGCCCCCTTAAAATTAAGGTGACCGCCCCCCTATTTAAGGGGGCCGGCCACGCTCCAGTAGGTCTCCAGCTGTCCAGTTTTTCTCCTATAAATATCAGCCTTTTCCTGGATTTTTACTTACCTTTTGCACACTAAAACTTTCTGTTTTAAAACCTCTCTAAACATTGTAAATCCTTTGATCATATTTTCTTAAGCATTGGTTTCTAAGTGATCCAAGCTTCCACCACCAAAAGTGCAAAAGAAGAACTCTACTTCAACTAGTGAAGAAGTGTTATTACTTACCTCATTCAATTGTGTTGTTGTGTAAAGTGTTGTATAGTTGTGATAAGTAGATCCTAGTGTAAGTAACTAGTTGTGTTGTAAAGAAGTTGTGTAGAAGTAGTTGTGAAGTAGTTGTGAAGTAGTCGTTGAAAAGAAGTCGTGAAGAAGTCTTGAAGAAGTCGTGAAGCCGTCGTGAAGCTGTCGTGAAGAAGTCGTGATTAAGTTGTGTAGAAGTTGTGTACTAGTTGTGAGATTGGTTCTAGCTACGATTAGAACTCGACATATAGCTTTGTGTCGTTAAGCCGGTGTAAGCTAAAGTTGTGTAAGGTTTCTCCGCCATAAGGGAGTTTGTTGACATAGTGAAGAAAACTCTCGAGTAGGTGACTCGAGGAGTGGAGTAGGGCAAGGAAGGTGTCCTTGTAGCCGAACCACTATAAATCTCCGTGTTGTGGTTTGATCTTTCCATCTCTCTCTTTCATTTCATTATATTTACCTTACTTGCATTACTTATCTATATTTGTTTATATATGTTCATATTGATCAAGAGTTGAATTCACATAAGATAGAATCGAAGTTTTAAAAAGTAAACAAAAGTTTTCATAAATTAAAAAGGACGTAAAACTATTCAACCCCCCCTTCTAGTTTTCCACAATTGGTATCAAGAGCCACGTCAAACAAGATTTTTAAAATAAACTGTATTTTAAAACTTGAAACGATCTATGGAATCTGAAAAATATTTAGAAGGGCAATCTATGCAAAGACCACCACTATTCGAAAGTGACGGATTTTTATATTGGAAAAATCGATTCGAAACTTATGTGAAATCAAAAGATCTAAATCTTTGGCATGTTATTACTAATGGTGATTTTTTACCTATTTAACATAATCTTGAAACTAAAAAGGATGAAATAGTACCTTTTGAAAAACAAAGTGATGATTTAAAAAGAAAACTTTCTAAAAATAATGAGGCTAAAATGGTTATTTATAATGCGTTACCACGTAAAGAATAAGAAAGAATCTTTATGTGCGAAACCGCAAAAGAAATTTGGAATTCTTTACTAATAACTCACCAAGGTAATAGTCAAGTCAAAGATAATAAAATAGATCTTCTTGTTCAACAATATGAACAATTCACGATTCCGGAAGAGGAATCAATTGATAATGCATTTGCTAGGTTTAACACAATCATCACAAGTTTAAAGGCACTTGATGAGAGTTTTTCTAGTAAGAATTTTGTCAGGAAATTTCTTAGGGCTCTTCATCCAAAATGGCGAGCTAAAGTTACGGCGATTGAAGAATCGAAGAACTTGTCAACTCTTCAACTTGACGAGTTGATTGGCAACTTGAAAGTCTACGAAGCAATAATCAAGAAAGCATCAAGTGACGAGGATAGCTCAACCTCCGAAAGTGATGATGAAGAATATGCCATGGCCGTAAGAGACTTCAAGAAGTTTTTCAAAAGACGAGGAAGATTCGTTAGACAACCACATGACGAAAGGAAAACACTCCAAAGAAACAAAGACGACAAAGGTAGCAAGAGCGAGAGGAAGTGCTTCAAATGCGGTGATCCAAATCATCTCATTGGAAGATGTCCTATGATGTCAAAGGAGCAAAACCAAAAGGCGTTCATTGGAGGAGCATGGAGTGACAGTGAAGAAGACGAGAAAGAAACCACAAAAGAGGAGAAGTGTCTTATGGCTAAGACATCAAGTGAGGTACGTTCCGAAACCGAATACTTTAGTGATGAAAATTTATCATTAGATGAAAAAGACCTAGATAACGAATATAATAGGTTATGTATATTAGGTCAAAAAGTAATGACTAAAAATAAATCACTAAAACACATAAATAACCAATTAGAAAAAGAAATACTAGAATTAAAAATTAAACTACATAACTTAGAAAAAGGCAAAGAAGTCTTTGAATGTAAAACATGTCAAGAAACTAAAAATGAAAACGAAATACTTAAGGAAAAATTTGTAGACTTAACAAATTTGAAAATAGTAGTAATTCACTTAGGGATATAATAAGCATTCAAAGAATATCAGGAGATAAAACCGGATTAGGATTTAACTCAACTAAGGCTACAACTAGTGAAACTAAAAATGTAAAGTTTGAAAGTGAAACTAGTAATCAAAAAATATTAGAGTCAAAGCCTAAATATATACTTATAAAAGATAGAAAAATACCCATAGCTAATAATGAGGAAATAAAAGCTTTCTACAAACCATCTTTAAAAACCGAAGTAGAAAACTCTAAACCAAAGCTTAGGTCAAAAACGCCTCCTCCTAGAAGACCACCTAGTCCTCACCCTCGGCCTAAAACTCCTCAACCTAAAAGAAACCAAAATAGACCAAACCGTCATAATAATAGTTACCCAATGTGGAATTACCCGAATCCACCAAGCTTCAATCCTTGGGGAATACTTCCACCATACATGCATCCTAGTCAACTACAACCCATTTTTGGTTCAAACAACTTTGGATCAATGAGACAATGGGAACCAAGTGGCTAAATTACTATCTCATTGGATTATTGGCATCTCTTCCTTGATTGACTTCTACAAGTCAAACATAAACGCTTTGAAGCGCTTGAAGACCACGTGTTGAAGACTAAAAGGTACGCCCCTCTTTCATGCTCATCATTATGTGCGTAGATTAATGAACTAGCCAATTGCATGCCCCCATAAGTTTTTAATGCCTAGTTTAGTTAGTACTTGTATGGTAGTTAGTAGATAATCACTTATACATATACATAATATAAATATATACATATCCATATCATTATATATACTATATACATATATAAATATATCCACACATAACCTAGATACGTCATTTGTTGACTACCTAGAACTAAAAGAAATTGTTCGTCCTCGAACCTTTTCTTCCCCCTTTGCCTCTTTTGAACTTTAACGTTCAACACGAAAATCTTCCGTGTCCACTATCACATAACTCATGGTGATGAAGAGAAGTGAGTTAAGTGGATTAACGTAGAAGTAGCAATTCGACCGTCGAGTCAAGAAAACTATGGATGAAACAAACTCCCGTCGCCGTCAGCACCTATCTGCGTCATTTCCTCATCATTTCTCGGCTCCATTCAACATCCCACGTTTACACACAATATAATTATACATATATATACATATATATATATATATATATATATATATATATATATGCACATTTACATATATATATATATATATTATTATATATATATATATATATGCACATTTACTCTCACTCTCTAAAACCTTTGTCGACTTGACATCTTGATCATTTTATCCAAAATTCTCAAGAAATACTTTCTTAACGAAATGTTAATAAAATGTCAAGTATTCCTTCCTCGTGCCAATAAAACCCAACGTATTTTTGATATATATAATGAATCTATCTATATACATAAAAATATTTTGTTATCAGAAACTAAACCCGACAAAAATATATTTTTGGCAGGCGGCCCCCTTAATGTTTAAGGGGACCGGCTAGTAAACGGTGGCGGTCCCCTTAATAATTAAGGGGACCGGCCTACTGTTGCTGCCAAAATGGTTTTTCCTCTAAAAATTTTTTTTTTGCCAAACATCCCATTTCACAAAACACTCTCTATCTTCCTCTGCTGTGAACGAACCTCAACTCCAAAACCACTCACCAAATCACCATTTCCGACTAATTTCGCAAGGGGCAAACACTTGTATCTTGATTAGCACCACATTTTGTAAGTTTTCCAATTCACATTTCATCTAATTCCATTCAATTTTGAGTCTAATCATAATTAGGCCTTTTACTCAATTTTCTTTTAATCCAAATTTTGTTAAAATTAAGTCTAGAAATCTTATAACCAAATGCTCCCCATAAGATTAGAATGCTTAATCAACCAAGAAACTAAGTAATTAAAAACCATTATGTCAAAGTATTGATAAACTAATCACTCTTTTTCAAAACTAATCACATTGTTGAATTATGCCATAAACACTTGTTAAAACTAATCACATTGGTTTATTACAACTCACTAATCCTAAAAATATATTTTTCGAATCATAAAAATGTTTTTTGTTAAATATAAGAGAGTGTTTGGATTAGGAGCTAGAATCATCAAAATTTAATCAAAATTAAGTTCACAACTACTTGTCAAGTTTATAAACACGCAATTAGTTGTTTTAAGTCATCAAGATACATAATTCATATGTATATTGAAATTTCACTAGTTATTTTCATATTTAAAGGAGCGTTTGGCACAACATTTTGAAAGAAATTTTTGAGTCAAAATCTAAGTTACTTAACATAAACACTCGTAAGAAATAGCTAGATATACAATCCAATGTTTGTCTAGCCACATTTCAAAGTAGCTTATGACGTATAAAAGAACGTTTGGATATTTTTGATTTCTTATCATAATATCCCTATAACTATTCTTTGACATCATAAAATACATTTTAAGCGAGTTAAAAATTAAAACTAAAGAACATCGTAAACTACTTCTTAGGATTTAAGTTTTAGAGTCGAAGTATGTTTACGTTCCACATAAATAGCATATATAATATATGCATGTCATTTTCTTATTTTTCTTTGTTTGTTGCTTTCTTGTATAGGTGAAAATGCCCAAAACGATAGTCGGTGATGTCTCAAAAACAAAAGAATACATTCCAAAAGTCTCTGCCACTCCAGGCATTTCTCCCGCTGTTGCTTGTTTCTATTGTCCCATTGAAGATAGAAACATTCATGAAGGGAGAGTTGTCTATCCATCGTTCTATGAATCCGACTATATCGAACGAATGTTCTCCGACGTTAGTCTTGATTGTCTCTACAAAATCAATGAGCTTATCATTCCCCGCTTTGTTCTTGACTTCTATAGCCAAGTGACTGTGCAAACCGATCCCAATGGCTGTATCCTCATATCCTTTATGATTCAACACGAATTCATTACTCTTACTCTCGCTCAATTCGGTCAAATTCTAAGAATCCCCTACTCCGGTCAAGCCGTCTTCTCTAATGAGTGGGATCTCTCATCTCTTGAGCAATATCGACCTCAACAAGGTCCTTACTACTCTGAGATTCCATCCTCCGAAGAAACTCGTCAATATCTTGGGCTAGCTCGTGGTACGACTAGCCGGAGGATCAAGTAAAAAGATGTTGACATCCATGCTAACCAAATCCTCCTCAAGGAGTTACGCCCCGACATGAAGCGTTAGGAAGAACTTATTCGTGAGAATGCGTTCGGTACCGGTGGTCACCGTGATCATGTCACGGCGAGCATAGCTCACATGTTGTATTGTATTGTCGCTGAACAGCCGTACAATTTGGCATATCTCTTTGTCTTCCGCATCATGTCCGCCAAAAACACTCATAATGCAAATCTTCCGTATGGCATGTTTCTCACTCGCCTCTACAATCATGTCATGATGCACTATCCACATCTTCAGAGTCCAATTTATGAGTCTGTTCAACCGGTCCTTAATCCACTTGTTCGTGTCCGTGCCCGTCGCTCCCGAAGCGACAAGGGAAAATCTCGTAAATCTGTCTCACTTCCACCTCGTGGTTCCATGTCACATCAAGGAGACGACGATGATGATGATGATGATGATGATGATGATGATGATGATGAGGAGGGCACAACACGTGCTAGTACCCCATCACCTAGGACCTTCGTTGAAAATCTTCCGGATCTTGATTACACAGAGTATCAAGTTCCTTCTCGTTCCTAACAAACAGACGAACTACTGTTTGAAAGATAAACCGAACTACTCAACACCACATAGCAGATGCACCAAGAAGTACGAGGCGGTTTCAAGTCTATTGGAAAGACACTTGGAAGGATGTTTGGAAAGAAGAAGAAGTAGACATGTTTGATGAGTGTTTAGTTGATATTGTTGATGTTATGCTTAGACATTTATATGTAGTAATATTATCTTAACATTTGCTTGCCATGACTTTTACTATTATAGATATTAAAACTTATGTCATGTTAATACTAAGCTACATTTTTAGTTGATATAATATGCCTATGCTTCTAATATTTTTTTAGTCTTAAATATGTATATTATTTGTTTAATATGCTATTGATAATATTTAATCATTCTTGATGTACATGATCCAAATGGAACTTGCTGCAAATACACCCTAAAAATGACCTTTTTCTGGAAATTTTTCAAATTTGGTCGCCTGGGAAAACACCAGACGGGCAGCCCCCTTAATTTCCTAGGCGGTCCCCTTAATTTTAAGGGGGCCGCCCAACAATTAAGGGGACCGGCCATCTGGACAGTAAAATTTACTGTTTTCTTTTGCATCTTGTGACCACTTTTACCTAGCCCCAGCTACCATTTCTCCTTATGGACGAACTGGTATTGGAATCTTCCTACAAAACCTCACAAATCAACCTAAACCAACCACATTTTCATACTATAAATTCCCTCCATACAATCACCTCTCATTCCATCATCCTTCATCATCCAAAACCACCATGTTATCACCAAAATCCTCCATCTCTAAGACTCCAAGGAAGCAAAGACTTGTTATCATACCACCAAAACAACCTTTCATAGACCTAACCCAAGATGACATCAAAACTCCATCACCACCACCTCAATGTTCATCCCCAAGTGCACCAAATGCACCATCAAAAACACCCTCTACCCATGGAGCTTCATCTTCCTCCATTCCATCCACTTCATCCATCAATGACTACATCAACACTCACCTAACATCATCACCAAGAGCATCATCACCACCATCCACTCAAGAACCTTCATACACCCAACTTACCATTTCCTTATCACCCATCACACCTCTTGATGCTCACTTCTCACCATCACCAACCCCACAACCATTCTTTCCTATACCTTGGGCATTGGTTGAAGCCCATGGTGATAATTGTCTTTGTTGCATCCATAACCGGACCATAATCTTTGGTCTTAGAGATGAGATACACTACATGTTTTCATCTCTTGAACACATGATTACCAACCCACCACCACCACCACCTCCACCACCTTCACCCACTACACCACCACCACCTCCATTTTCAACCAATTAAGCATATGCAATGCTTATAAATAATTTTCAAACCCTTTTTGTATGCAAGCTCCCTGGAAGATCATGTACTACTAGGACGATTATGTAGTATCATTAGTTGTTTTTACTTGAATGTTTGTATGCCTCATGTTGTAATCTACTTGGTTGTGTATTTATACACAACACTTTTATTAAATGAATGGTCTTATTCTACATGCTTGCTTATTGTTGTTACATATACTTGTGCTTCTAACATTTTTCTTGCAAGCGTTCCATAGCTCGTTTCCTTGGTGCCCCCAAACGAGGGGGAGTACACATCAAGGGGGAGTTCTCGTCCCGACAAATTTAGATTCTAAAACTTGACGGCATAACCTTTTTGATTCTACAAAAAGGGGGAGAAATAGATGTAAACTCACTAAATACTTGTCTAAAAACTAATTTTTAGATTTAATGAGTTTAAATTTTGTAATCATCAAAATGGGGGAGATTGTTGATATAAATAATGCCTAAACACGTTATTAATATTTTTCGATATCTCTATGTTTTGATAATCACAAAATGTAAAATCATTAATCGGAAAATTAAGACGTAAACAAGTATTTAGTTGTAAATATCTATTTCTACAACTTAAATGACTTAAGGTATGAATGAACTAATGCTCAATGCATTATATGATCAAAAGAACATTTTCTTAATAACTATATTTTTTATAAAACATCAAAAACATTTTACATATTTTTGAAAAACATTTTTGGTATTAAATAAAAATGTTTAATCTTTTATAAAAATATGAATTCAAATTTTTAACCAAAATCAGTTAAAATGTTCCAGAAAAACCTTCCCCACAAAAGGACAAATCTGGGCAACGGACACCTTGGGCGGCCCCCTTAATTTTACTAGGCGGCCCCCTTAAAATTAAGGTGACCGCCCCCCTATTTAAGGGGGCCGGCCACGCTCCAGTAGGTCTCCAGCTGTCCAGTTTTTCTCCTATAAATACCAGCCTTCTCCTGGATTTTTACTTACCTTTTGCACACTAAAACTTTCTGTTTTAAAACCTCTCTAAACATTGTAAATCCTTTGATCATATTTTCTTAAGCATTGATTTCTAAGTGATCCAAGCTTCCACCACCAAAAGTGCAAAAGAAGAACTCTACTTCAACTAGTGAAGAAGTGTTATTACTTACCTCATTCAATTGTGTTGTTGTGTAAAGTGCTGTATAGTTGTGATAAGTAGATCCTAGTGTAAGTAACTAGTTGTGTTGTAAAGAAGTTGTGTAGAAGTAGTTGTGAAGTAGTTGTGAAGTAGTCGTTGAAAAGAAGTCGTGAAGAAGTCGTGAAGCCGTCGTGAAGCTGTCGTGAAGAAGTTGTGTAGAAGTTGTGTACTAGTTGTGAGATTGGTTCTAGCTACGATTAGAACTCGACATCTAGCTTTGTGTCGTTAAGCCGATGTAAGCTAAAGTTGTGTAAGGTTTCTCCGCCATAAGGGAGTTTGTTGACATAGTGAAGAAAACTCTCGAGTAGGTGACTCGAGGAGTGGAGTAGGGCAAGGAAGGTGTCCTTGTAGCCGAACCACTATAAATCTCCGTGTTGTGGTTTGATCTTTCCATCTCTCTCTTTCAAATCATTATATTTACCTTACTTGCATTACTTATCTATATTTGTTTATATATGTTCATATTTATCAAGAGTTGAATTCACATAAGATAGAATCGAAGTTTTAAAAAGTAAACAAAAGTTTTCATAAATTAAAAAGGACGTAAAACTATTCAACCCCCGCTTCTAGTTTTCCACACTTCTATAACCTACGGAAGATTAACATGAAATTAAACCCAAAGAAATGCTCTTTCGGTGTCGAAGAAGGGAAATTCTTAGGTTACTGATGAGTGGCCTTTTACTCGTCATTTTATACCCGAAAGACCCCACAAAAACGACCAAAAACACCCAAATGGACCATATAATGTTGCAAATATTCTTGGATTGTGTTTTGTGTGTTTCAGGTACAAAAGGATTGAAAACGGGGCAAATATGGACAAAATCGAGCTTAATGTGGAAAAGAGTCAAAAACCGAAGCCGGGAAAGTCGTTTTTCATTCAGATTTTAATTCAAGCTCAAGATTCCAAAAATGGCCCTTGGATTATTCTTACTTGGCAAATTTGGCCCCTTGGTTTAATTTTGAAGTTATGGAAAGATTGGTCCTTGTGGTTAACTACTATTACACATTTGGTCCTTTGGTTTATTTACCCTTTATCCTAAAACTAAAAATACTACTATCCGGATCTCACCCCTTTATAACCCAACCCAACAATTTGATCCATCACCACAGCCAACTACCCATTAAACCCTTGTAAGCCCACTACCCAAGCCCACTTATCCATTAGCTAAAAACATACCGGGTCAAACTATCACCCAAATCCCAGTCAAACCCCCAATTCATATTAGTCAAAATCCCTAACAAACCTAATTCACTATTTATCTTCTTCACTCCATCTTTTCCTCCTTAATCCGCCTCTTAATCCCAACCATCACCATCACCTTCGCTACCAGCCAAACATATCACATGACCTTGTCTTTGGTCCCCTCCCCTCCACCTCATCAATCCGAGGGCAAAAGATGAACCAACGGCTCAGATGGAATGTTGTGGTGAGCACGTAAAGATCCAAGGGCCATGAAAGAAGCACAAACGCACGAAGAGGAACACACACACGAAAGAAACACACTCAGATTCTAGGGTTTTTGTATTTTTTTTTAGTATAAATATAGGCCGAGCAGTCGAGTTGTGTTCTAGGTTTATTTTAGCATTTTATTTTTAAGGTATTTGTACTTTTTCTTATTCAGTTGTAATTTATTTTTTTTAATTAATATAAGTTTTTTTTACTGGTCTCAGCTTATTAATCTAGTTACTGCTTATTCAGTTTAATATGTTTGCTTCTCATTAGTCATTTTATAGTTTAATTTAAATTTCTTGTGTTTCTTGTTGGTCAACTTTGGTCAAACCGCTTATGTTACTTCTTATTTCTGCTTGTTATTGCTTATTCTTGTTTTTCTTTCTGTGCTTATTTAATGATGTCACTTAGGTAGAATTAGTTGTTAGTTCAGTTACTTTTACAAGTAGAAAAAGTAAGTAAAAAAAAAATAGCAGTCTGCATGTTCTTGAGTTTTTGCCTCTTAAGCCCCTTTTAGATCTCACATTTAGATATGCTATAGTAGGATTTGGATTTGAATTTTGTTTTTCAAGTAGCCTGCTAGTTAATCTTGATCTGTTTGTGGTTACTTGTAGTTTATCTGTTTGTGTTTATTGTTTTTCAAGTTGCCACTCTGCATCTGTTTCTGCTCTGCCCTGCACACTAGGATTATCAACAGACTTATTGCTAGTTTAGTAGGATTCAGTGCTTATTAATTTCTGTCAGTAGCTTATTTTGATAACTATTTAGATCATGCTAGTTATTTTGGTTTAGTTTTATTTGGTTTTGCTAGCTTATGAGTAGCTTTTCAAAACTGATCCAAAGTACTGAGCTAATCTGAGTTATCTGTTATTAAAAAAAATAATAAAAAAAATAAATAATAATAATTTATTTTCTATTTTAAAGTTGTGTGATTCACTTGTTGATTTGAAGTTTTTAAAAGGAAACTAAAAAAAATATATATATATAGCAAAACTGCCATGCCTGGGATTCGAACCCAGGCCAGCAGACTCACAAGCAAGCGACACAACCACTGCACTCTTCACTTTTATTGGTTTTAACTTACAAAATTTAACTTAAAACCTTTTTGTTTTTTTTCTTTTCCCTTTTTAGCTTATTGTGAACTGTTTGCTTATTTTTGGCTTATTTAAAAAAGCATTTTCACCTTTTTTATTTTTCTTAGCATTCTGGTAGTTTAAAGTATTTTAGAAAAAAATTTCAGAATTTTCTTTTTCCATTAATTATTTTTAATCAATTATTTTCTTTTAAATAGTTTTTAATTTATAAAAAATTATTAAAAAGTCAAAAAAATATTTTTCTTTTTTCCAAAATTTTCTTTTTATATTTAGGATTTAATAAAAATTATTTTGTATTTTTAGGGATTAAATTTTAGAAAATCACTTTTATTTACGTTTTTAAAAAGGGTTAATACACAAATATGTTACTAAACTTTCCAAAAAAGTTCGCCTAAGTTACTAAACTTTCATTTTGTTCACTTAGGTTACTGAACTTATAGAAAGAATTTATTAGTGTTGGTAGAAGTGACTTAATCGTATATTTTTTGATATGTTAAGTAACATAAAAATCATGTTTTTACAAGTTCAGTGTTGTTTATGAATATTTTTTATAAGTTCAGTAACCTAAGTGAACAAAATGAAAGTTCAGTAACTTAGGCGAACTTTTATGGAAAGTTTAGTAACATATTTGTGTATTAACCTTTTTAAAAATTCGTCGCGTAACGTTTTTAAATTCCAATTTTCATTTTTAAGTTTACGTGCTTAGTTTACTTGTACCTATAGTTTAATTAGTTGTTTACATTTGTTATTTAATTATTCGTAGTGTAGAAATTAAAATATCACACTCTTATTCACATTCACGACACGTATCACGATCCCGAATCACAAATTCCATTCAATCTTCAATCGGGACAACGAACCTAGGGTTTTGCATATTTCCTTTGCAATTCTCCTTTTTGGGATATAAATTGTTTTAAATCAATTTTTGGCGCCGCTGCCGGGGAAGGTTGACGAGAATTCATGATTTTGTTTTTCGATTCGTGTTTTGAAGACCCTTCCCTCGGAAGTTACTTGTTTTTATAAAAAGAAAAATACAAAAAGAAAATAAATAAAACACTTTTCCTAAAGTGTTTTCAAAAATACAAAAATAATATAACCTCACTTTCTTGAAAGTGTTGTAAACCATTCCAAATAAACAACAAAACGATCGTGAAATCATTTGATTTTCGGATTATCTTTCGGCTACAACCTAGACAAGTGGTTTAAGGATGGTCTTGACATTAAATTGCAGACCGAAAGAGGCGGGTTTTAATTAGCTTTCGAGCGGACCTTTGCTTCTCCGCCACTCTGCGCGTAGTTGTAAGAGAAACGATATCGATTGAGGGATCGATACCAAAAATATTGTGATTAATTTTCATTAAAAATTAAAAATCCAAAAATATTTTATCTTCAAATTTGGTTTTTCTTTTTAAATTTTTATTTCTTTTTGGTGTATGCACACCCGTTCTTCTTCTTCTCAACCTCTTCTTTCACCGCTCTCAAATCCCGAGAGGATTATCCGTCATAACAACCGTGTTCATTACTCAACCGTTGAGGAAATGGCCGACGACCCAAACAATCAACAACCTCCGGTGGATGATCAAAATGCCAATCCGGCTCCCGATCTCCGACCAATGGAGGAATTACTCCAATCACCTTTCAATGGTGTTGGCAAAGCAATCGTGATACCCAATATGTTTCAAAATCAATTTGAAATTAAAACTGGGTTACTTAATCTCATCACCGGTATTTCTTTTCACGGCTTCGAAAATGAAGATCCTCATTCCCATGTCCAGAAATTCATTGACATCACTGAAACACTCAACTTAAATCACGTTCCTCACAATGTGCTTAAATTGAGGTTATTCCCTTTTTCTCTGGTAGGAGCAGCCCGGACTTGGCTCGATAAGGAACCTCCTAATTCAATCTTTACATGGGATGACTTAGCCTCTAAGTTCGTGAACTACTTTTATCCTCCTTCTAAAACATCGAATCTCAGAAATCAAATCACTCGATTTCAGCAAGCTTTCGATGAATCGTTCAACGAAGCTTGGGATAGATTCAAAGAGTTGTTAAAAAAGTGTCCTAATCACGGATTTTCAACCTTGCTCCAGATTGATACTTTCTATCATGGGTTGAATCCATCTGATCAAGATTCACTCAATTCCGCTACGGGTGGAAATTTTCTGACTAGAAACACTCAAGAAGCTTTGACTATCATTGAAAATAAAGCCAGAGTGAGGAGTTCTAGAACAAAAGCTCAAGTTTCAAATATGAGTAACAAATCAGATGATGCTTTCACCCGAGCTCTTAGCAAACAAGAAGAGGCTTTTGCCGCTTTCACTAAACAAATCGGGCATTTAATTGATAAAGAAAGACCTTCTCAGCCCGTCAATGTTGTGAACCAAAAATGTGAAATTTGTGGTGGTCCACATCCTTATTATGATTGTCAAGCCTCCGGTAGCCAAGGTTCGAATGCTACCGTAGCATCAGTAACCTACAATCAGATTCAAGGATTCCGTCCTCAAAATGCTAATAACCAAATGGGACCACCCGGCCTTTCTCCATTCCACAACAATCAAAACCATTTCCCTCAACAAGTCAATATTCTAAACCAAAGTTGTGAAACTTGTGGTGGTCCACATCCGTATTTCGAGTGCCCAGCCGCCGGTGGCTACACTCAAGAGAGCGTTTATGCTGCTTCGGGATCCTATAACCAGGGAGGTAATGGTTACTAACCACAAGGAGACCGTAATCTTCTCAGCTACCGTTCTAACAATTATCTTGGACCACCAGGTTTCAACAATCCAGCTTCGAACAATCAGAATCAGAACCAAAACAGAAATTATCAATTTGTTCCAAACCAAAACCGTAACAACCAAGGGAATTACCACCCACCAAATCCAGGAAATTACCATCCTCCCCCTAATATCAATCAAGTTCATAACCAAAACAACCGTGGGCAAAACCTTAATCAAGGAAACCAAAACTATAACCAAGGATTCGTTCCACCTCCGTCGCCCACGGATGAGTTGTTGAAACAACTAGTTCTTCAACAAAAATCCCAAGAAGAAACAACTAGGTTTTTGATTAAGGAAATGACTGAAATGAAGAAATCTTTAAATGATCGACCCTCGGGCTCGGGTACTACTTCTCTCCCAAGCAACACGGTCGCCAACCCGAGGGGCGATGTTAAGGCGATCACTACGAGGAGTGGTGTTTCTTACGATGGACCCACGGCTCCGACTACCTCTTCTTCTCTTCCTCCAAAGGTAGTCGACCGTGAACCTGAGGTGACCAAGGACATGGAACCTCCTACTAACAACGGAGGAACCAAGGACGTCCAACCTACGGTTGACCATCCATCTGAACCAAAAGAAATTCCCATCAAAGCAAAACTTCCATATCCTTCGCGATTAAATGATCAAAAGCTCCGCGAAAAAGCATCAAATCAAATGGAAAAATTCTTTCAAATCTTCCAAGATTTGCATTTTGATATAAGCTTCGCGGATGCTTTGCTTTTGATGCCAAAGTTTGCTTCCACAATCAAAAGTTTATTGAGCAATAAAGAAAAATTATTTGAGCTCGCAAAAACCCCTCTGAACGAAAACTGCTCAGCGGTACTCCTTAAAAAGCTTCCGAAAAAGCTTGGAGACCCGGGGAGATTCCTCATTCCATGTGACTTCCCGGGGTTGGTTGAATGTCATGCCTTGGCTGATCTAGGTGCGAGCATCAACCTAATGCCGTTATCCGTTTGGCAAAAACTTTCATTGCCCGAACTTACCCCAACTTGTATGACCCTTGAGCTTGCAGACCGGACCACGACTGTTCCGCTTGGCATAGCCGAGGATGTCTTCGTCAAGGTAGGGAAGTTCCATTTTCCAGCAGATTTTGTGGTGGTTAATTTCGATCCTGACCCCCGGGTCCCTCTAATTCTCAGAAGATCGTTCTTGAGGATCGGGCGGGCTTTGATTGATGTTTACGGTGAAGAAATTACGTTGAGGGTGGATAATGAGGCCGTGACCTTTAACCTCAACCGAACTTTCAAATACTCCTCCAGTCACGATTCCGTCTCGGTAAGTCGAATCGATGTAATTGATGTTGCCTCGGAGGAGTATTCTCAAGAAGTTCTTGGATTTTCTGATAAATCCTCGAGTGGCAATCCCACTCCTTCTTCTCAACCAATTCTTTCCGACCCTTCCCCGTCCCTCACTCCGTTTGAGGGAGGTGATTTCTTCTTGGAAGAGGTCGATGACTTTCTTGCTATAGAAACACCAACTTCACCGGAAGTTGATGATTCTTATCTTGATCCGGAGGGAGATATTCTTTTGCTTGAAAGATTATTGAATGAAGATCCGACATCTTCTCTCCCTCCGATGAAAGAAATTCGAAAAGAAGAAAATCAAAGAAATTAAGCCGTCTACTGAGAATCCTCCAGAGCTTGAGCTCAAGGATTTACCTCCTCATCTCGAGTATGCTTTCTTAGAAGATACCGACAAATTTCCCGTCATCATTTCTAAAAATCTAAAAGATGTGGAGAAGACTCAACTCTTAGACGTGCTCAAGAAACATAAGAGTGCCATCGCTTGGCAAATCTCCGATATAAAGGGCATAGACCCTCGGTTCTGTACTCATAAGATCTTATTGAAAGATAATTTCAAACCCGTTGTTCAGCAACAGAGACGGGTTGACCCAAAAATCCATGATGTCATAAAAAAGGAAGTTCTTAAACTCCTTGACGCAGGGATGATTTATCCGATCTCAGATAGCTCATGGGTTAGCCCGGTCCACTGTGTGCCCAAAAAGGGTGGAGTTACCGTTATAACAAATGAAGAAAATGAGTTAATTCCCACACGTCTCGTCACCGGATGGAGAGTGTGTATCGATTACCGAAAACTCAATGATGCTACCCGTAAAGACCATTTCCCTCTACCATTTATGGACCAAATGCTTGAGCGTTTGGCGGGAAATGAGTTCTATTGTTTTCTCGATGGCTTTTCCGGGTATTTTCAAATACCCATTGATCCCCAAGATCAGGAAAAGACCACCTTCACGTGTCCTTATGGAACGTTTGCCTACCAACGCATGCCTTTTGGCTTGTGCAATGCTCCGGGCACGTTTCAGAGGTGCATGATGGCCATATTTCACAATATGATCGAGAATACGATGGAGGTCTTTATGGATGATTTTTCCGTCTATGGAAATTCTTTCTCATCGTGCCTCTCCCATTTAGACAAAATGCTGCAAAGGTGAAAAGACACCAATCTTGTGCTAAATTGGGAGAAGTGCCATTTTATGGTCAAAGAGGGCATTGTCCTCGGCCATAAAATCTCTAATGCCGGGATTGAGGTAGATAAAGCCAAAGTCGATGTGATCGCAAAACTACCTCATCCCACTACCGTTAAAGGAATCCGAAGTTTCCTTGGTCATGCCGGTTTCTATAGACGATTTATTCAAGACTTCTCTAAAATCGCCCGGCCTCTGACCCATCCTCTTGAAAAAGATGCTCCGTTCATCTTTTCTCCCGAATGCATCGAAGCATTCGAGATTCTCAAAAAGAAGTTAACCGAAGCACCAATATTGGTTGCCCCCGACTGGGACTTGCCCTTTGAGCTAATGTGTGATGCTAGCGATTATGCTATTGTTGCAGTCCTGGGGCAACGCAAATCAAAATACTTCCAGCCGATACACTATCCTAGCAAGACAATGACTGACGCTCAATCTCACTATACTACTACCAAGAAAGAGTTGTTGGCCGTTGTCTACGCTTTTGAGAAATTCAGACCATATCTTGTCTTATCCAAAAGCATAGTGTATACGGACCATTCTGCTCTCAAGTATCTCTTAGCAAAACAAGATGCTAAACCGAGATTACTTCGGTGGATTCTTCTGCTCCAGGAATTTGATATCATCATTCGTGATAAAAAAGGAGCAGAGAATCTAGCCGCTGATCACTTATCCAGACTTGAAAATCCCCATTAAAGTGTTCTCGAGAGAAAGGAAATCACCGAAACATTCCCTCTCGAGACACTTGGGATGATTTCATCTAAAAAGAATGATCCAAGTACCCCATGGTTTGCTGACTACACAAATTACCATGCGGGGAATTTTGTGGTAAAAGGGATGTCGTCCCAGCAGAAAAAGAAATTTTTCAAAGATGTTAAGCATTATTTCTGGGACGACCCTTATTTATTCAGAATATGTGCTGATCAAGTAATCAGACGGTGTGTGCATGGCCAAGAAGCTTTTGATATCCTCAAGGCTTGCCATAATGGACCCACGGGGGGACATCATGGTGCTAGCTACACCGCTAAAAAAGTCTTTGATTCTGGTTTTTATTGGCCGACAATATATCGCGATGCCCACGACTTGGTGAAGTCATGCGACTCTTGCCAACGTCAAGGAAAGATCTCGCAAAAAGACGAAATGCCTCAAAATGCAATTCAAGTCTGCGAGATCTTTGACGTGTGGGGCATCGATTTCATGGGGCCATTCCCGTCTTCACGAGGGAATAAGTATATCCTTGTGGCCGTCGACTACTTGTCAAAATGGGTTGAAGCAAAAGCGCTCCCCACTAATGACGCCCGAGTGGTTGTTAAGTTCTTGAAAAATCTCTTCTCCCGATTCGGAACCCCTCGTGCTATAATCAGTGATCGCGGTACTCACTTCTGCAATGATCAATTTTCAAAAGTTATGCTCAAGTATGGTGTCACCCACCGACTTTCTACCGCATATCACCCGCAAACGAGCGGTCAAGTCGAGGTTTCGAATCGTGGATTGAAACGTATTCTTGAAAGAACCGTTGGTGAAAACCGAGCCTCGTGGGCCGACAAATTGGATGATGCTTTATGGGCTTTCCGAACCGCTTTCAAGACACCCATCGGGTGTACTCCTTACAAGCTGGTTTACGGAAAAGCCTGCCATCTGCCCATCGAGCTCGAACATAAGGCATATTGGGCCTTGAAACATGCTAATTTTGACCTTAAGACCGCGGGTGATCACCGTAAGCTCCAAATTAATGAATTAAATGAGCTTCAGGATCAAGCCTACGAGAACTCTTTGATCTACAAAGAGAAAACAAAGAGGATTCATGACTCTAAAATCAAAAACCGCGTTTTCAACATTGGTGATCGAGTCCTCCTCTTCAATTCTCGATTAAAGATTTTCTCGGGCAAATTAAAAACCTGTTGGTCTGGGCCATTCACCGTTGCTCAAATTTTTCCATATGGAACCGTCGAGTTATCTCAAACCGACGGTCCTAACTTCAAAGTGAACGGTCATAGGTTGAAGCATTATTTTGGAGGGGACATACCATCCATGGTTGTCCCGGATCTCCAAACTTTCCCCATGGACAATTAAATTCGGGGACGAGTCAGGCTCGTGACTCGGTCAACAAAAACAAGCGCTTCGTGGGTGGCAACCCATGCTTATCATTCTATCTTCTTTCTTATTTCTAACACTAAGTGTGGGGGAGTTCCTCTACTTGTGCTTTGTTGTTGTATGTTTGCCTCTGTTTTCAGGATTCCCGTAGATTGTGATGATTGACGCGCCTGTTTTCAATCCAGCCGCCCAATATCCTATCTTTGTGTTTATGTTTATCCAGGGATATCCTATTAATCCTTTTTGTGAAATCAAGATTTCGTTTCCACACTTAGGTAGTAGTCTTACCCTTTTACGTTCTATAGTGTCGGCTCAGGCCGGTACTTTGAATATTGAGGGCAATATTCAATTCTAAGTGTGGGGGGAAATTCTTGCGAATTTGACCAAATTTTAAATTTTTTTCACATATTGTACCTACTAGTCCCCTAGCACCCCCGTTTTGACCTAAATTTAAATAAAAAAAAAAAATCGTTTTTAGTTAAATTTTGCATGAAAAAGAAGTGCTATGCACAATAAAAATAATTTGCTATACATTAATACTTCGGTATTAGTGAAAGTTTAGACTTGATTAGGCTAGAACAAGGGGAATCCCAACTCTGCTAGAGTGTTGATCTAGCTGCTACCCTTAACTTTTAGGCTAAGTTTTTACGAATTGTGCAAATAAAAATGCTAAGCGTGGAGTAGTTGGTTCTCTTTAGAGCTTATATAAGTAATCTATGGCTTTTCCTCCCAGGAGCTCCTAATCTGACTAAAATAAGTGCTATTTTCAAACTTTTGAACGCAAAAACCGTTTTTGTTAAGCAAATAAATTTTTATACAATCTTGATTTAGAATACTAGTTCAAAGTTTTATTTAAATTTTGGAACAAGCGTACTTTCTTAAAAACATAATAAGAATGCAAAATGAAAGTGAGATGTTGCTGGAAAGTTGCAAAAGTTAAAGTTTTAAGTATGAATAAATAAGTGCTCTAAGCTACGGATTCGAGATCGGGCCTTGGATCTTTATTTCCGAAAGGCGTTTAGGTCTTGGCTACCCTCTTGCACCGGCCCTTGGACCCTTAATTCTGAAAGGCGTTAAGGTCTTGGAACTCTCCGTTGTAACGGCCCTTGGATCCTTTATTCCGGAAGGTGTAAGGTCTTGGAACTAAACCGTGAAGCTCCGTCGTTTAGGGTACACAAGTAAAAAGTTAGTTCAAAAAAAAAAAAAAAAAAAAAAAAAAAAAAGTGAAAAAGTGATGAAAAATGAAAAAAAAATATTTATGTTTGTTTATGAATAAGTGTGAGAAACTTGCTTCTTCTTAAATTTAAATCGAAAGTTGAACTAGTATTCGTCAATATTGTCTAAAAGTTGGACGGTGATTTAGAAATTGTTGACTTCAAAGATCCCGTGAGCTCCGATACTATTCTCGAGGGTGTAAAAACCTAGCCTCCTAAGTTTACTAAGGATTAGCTGAGAAGAAAGTCGCTACATGGAGTGATCTCACCTTTGAATCTCTAATTTCTAAATCATTGTCGGTTTTAAACCCTAATAAATGTCGATTTTTACGATCAAAACTTTGAAAACAAGCACACACACCTAACTTATGAATAATTGTGGGAGCGAAAAGTTAAGTCTCGGCTTACATAGGTTGCTAATATAAGTAGTGTTAGCATTTTACAAAAACGTTTGCACAAGGGCTTTTAGACTTAGTTGGGAAGTATAAAAAGAGGATGACGATTACAATTCCCCGGAATCACCCATTTTGTGTGATTCCCGTTTCATGATGCCATTTTTGATAATCAAGCATTTTATTTACGTTTGCTCTCGTTTAAATTACTTGCATTTTATAATAAAGTCAAAACGGGATAGTCTTGGTAATTTTTGATCCTTTCATTACTTTATATGATCGGATTGCTAGGGACTAGCAATTGCTTAGTGTGGGGGATTGATGAGTGGCCTTTTACTCATCATTTTATACCCGAAAAACCCCACAAAAATGACCAAAAACACCCAAATGGATCATATAATGTTGCAAATATCCTTGGATTGTGTTTTGTGTGTTTCAGGTACAAAAGGATTGAAAACGGGGCAAATATGGACAAAATCGAGCTTAATGTGGAAAAGAGTCAAAAACCGAAGCCGGGAAAGTCGTTTTTCATTCGGATTTTAATTCAAGCTCAAGATTCCAAAAATGGCCCTTGGATTATTCTTACTTGGCAAATTTGGCCCCTTGGTTTAATTTTGAAGTTATGGAAAGATTGGTCCTTGTGGTTAACTACTATTACACATTTGGTCCTTTGGTTTATTTACCCTTTATCCTAAAACTAAAAATACTACTATCCGGATCTCACCCCTTTATAACCCAACCCAACAATTTGATCCATCACCACAGCCAACTACCCATTAAACCCTTGCAAGCCCACTACCCAAGCCCACTTATCCATTAGCTAAAAACATACCGGGTCAAACTATCACCCAAATCCCAGTCAAACCCCCAATTCATATTAGTCAAAATCCCTAACAAACCTAATTCACTACTTATCTTCTTCACTCCATCTTTTCCTCCTTAATCCGCCTCTTAATCCCAACCATCACCATCACCTTCGCTACCAGCCAAACATATCACATGACCTTGTCTTTGGTCCCCTCCCCTCCACCTCATCAATCCGAGGGCAAAAGATGAACCAACGGCTCAGATGGAATGTTGTGGTGAGCACGTAAAGATCCAAGGGCCATGAAAGAAGCACAAACGCATGAAGAGGAACACACACACGAAAGAAACACACTCAGATTCTAGGGTTTTTGTATTTTTTTAGTATAAATATAGGCCGAGCAGTCGAGTTGTGTTCTAGGTTTATTTTAGCATTTTATTTTTAAGGTATTTGTACTTTTTCTTATTCAGTTGTAATTTATTTTTTTTAATTAATATAAGTTTTTTTTACTGGTCTCAGCTTATTATTCTAGTTACTGCTTATTCAGTTTAATAGTTTGCTTCTCATTAGTCATTTTATAGTTTAATTTAAATTTCTTGTGTTTCTTGTTGGTCAACTTTGGTCAAACCGCTTATGTTACTGCTTATTTCTGCTTGTTATTGCTTATTCTTGTTTTTCTTTCTGTGCTTATTTAATGATGTCACTTAGGTAGAATTAGTTGTTAGTTCAGTTAGTTTTCCAAGTAGAAAAAGTAAGTAAAAAAAAAATAGCAGTCTGCATGTTCTTGAGTTTTTGCCTCTTAAGCCCCTTTTAGATCTCACATTTAGATAAGCTATAGTAGGATTTGGATTTTGAATTTTGTTTTTCAAGTAGTCTGCTAGTTAATCTTGATCTGTTTGTGGTTACTTGTAGTTGATCTGTTTGTGTTTATTGTTTTTCAAGTTGCCACTCTGCATCTGTTTCTGCTCTGCCCTGCACACTAGGATTATCAACAGACTTATTGCTAGTTTAGTAGGATTCAGTGCTTATTAATTTCTGTCAGTAGCTTATTTTGATAACTATTTAGATCATGCTAGTTATTTTGGTTTAGTTTTATTTGGTTTTGCTAGCTTATGAGTAGCTTTTCAAAACTGATCCAAAGTACTGAGCTAATCTGAGTTATCTGTTAGTTAAAATATATATATATATATATATATATATATATATATATATATATATATATATATATATATATATATATATATATATATATATATATATATATTTTCAATTTTAAAGTTGTGTGATTCACTTGTTGATTTGAAGTTTTTAAAAGGAAACTAAAAAATATATATATATATAGCAAAACTGCCATGCCTGGGATTCGAACCCAGGCCAGCAGACTCACAAGCAAGCGACCCAACCACTGCACTCTTCACTTTTATTGGTTTTAACTTACAAAATTTAACTTAAAACCTTTTTGTTTTTTTTCTTTTCCCTTTTTAGCTTATTGTGAACTGTTTGCTTATTTTCGGCTTATTTAAAAAAGCATTTTCACCTTTTTTATTTTTCTTAGCATTCTGGTAGTTTAAAGTATTTTAGAAAAAAATTTTAGAATTTTCTTTTTCCATTTAGTATTTTTAATCAATTATTTTCTTTTAAATAGTTTTTAATTTATAAAAAATTATTAAAAAGTCAAAAAAATATTTTTCTTTTTTCCAAAATTTTCTTTTTATATTTAGGATTTAATAAAAATTATTTTGTATTTTTAGGGCTTAAATTTTAGAAAATCACTTTTATTTACGTTTTTAAAAATTCGTCGCGTAACGTTTTTAAATTCCAATTTTCATTTTTAAGTTTACGTGCTTAGTTTACTTGTAACTATAGTTTAATTAGTTGTTTACATTTGTTATTTAATTATTCGTAGTGTAGAAATTAAAATATCACACTCTTATTCACATTCACGACACGTATCACGATCCCGAATCACAAATTCCATTCAATCTTCAATCGGGACAACGAACCTAGGGTTTTGCATATTTCCTTTGCAATTCTCCTTTTTGGGATATAAATTGTTTTAAATCAGTTACATGGTGACCTCCGAAAGCATAAGGGCGAATTCAAATAAGACGAAGGCAATTGCACAGATGAAATCCCTGATGACTCTGAAGAAGATGCAGAGTCTGAGCGGCAAGTTAGCGGCCCTTAATAGGTTTTTGGCAAGGTCCGCGGAGAGGTCCCTTCCTTTCTTCGAGATAATGAAGAATATCACCAAGGAGAATAAGGAGGAGTACAAGTGGACTAAGGAAGCTGAAGAGGCATTTCAATCCCTCAAAAAGCTAATATTAGATCTCCCATCCTTGTCTACACCCAGGGAAAAAGAAGTCTTATATGTTTATCTCGCTGCGGCTAAGGATGCTATCAGCGCGGTTCTGCTAACCGAGAGGGACAAAAAGCAGCTGCCCGTTCACTATGTGAGCCGGACACAACAAGAGGCCGAGAGAAATTATGCTCCAATTGAGAAACTATCATTATCTCTACTGCACATGTCCCGAAGGTTGAGAAGGTATTTCGAAGCTCACCCTATCCGAGTCGTAACGAATCAACAGATAAAGCAAATTTTGAATAAGGCAGAAGCGTCCGGAAAGCTGGCCAAGTTTGTCGTAGAGTTGGGGGCTTACAATATAACTTATGTACCGAGAAATGAAATAAAGGGACAAGTTCTGGCGGACTTCATCTCGGAAATCCCCGTCGAAGCGGAATAACCACGTCTGAGAAAGCCGAAGAAAGAAATCCATGAAATCTCCGATCTAGAAGAATGGATATTGTACACAGACGGAGCATCTAACAAGAAAGGGTCCGGAGCGGGTCTTGTGTTGATTGGGCCCTGTCAAACCGAACACACATATGCTCTCCGCCTGAATTTCAAAAGCACCAACAACAAGGCAGAATACGAGGCACTCCTGGCAGGACTGCGGCTCGCCAGGAAAATGAACGTGAAAGCTCTGGAGGTCAGGGTAGACTCTAAACTGGTCGCAAGTCAGATAAACGGAGACTTTACGGCAACTAAGGAGTGCATGATACAATTTTTAGCAAAGGCGAAGGAGTACATTGGCAGCTTTAAGAAATTCAAGATTCACAACATACCGCGGAAGCAGAATCAAAAAGGCGAATGTGCTAAGCAAGTTAGCCTCGGTAGCTTTTAATCACCTAACCAAAAAGATCCTTGTCGAAGTGTTGGAAAAACCTTCAACCGAAGAAAAGCAAGTAGGAGCAGTTGTGGAAGAAGAAGAAGACAACTGGATGACACCGATCATCCGGTGTCTGGAAGAAGGTGTTTGGCCGGAGGATCAAAATGAAGCAAGGGCGTTACGAATGAAACTTCCCCAGTATGTGATGGAGGACGGTATGTTGTTCAAAAAGTCATACCTGAATCCTATGTTAAGGTGCGTGGGCCCGCTACAAGCAAATTATATCATCCGGGAATTCCATGAAGGAGCGTGCGGAATGCACTCCGGACCAAGGTCGGTGGTGGCCAAACTCATGAGGCAAGGTTATTATTGGCCGACCATGCACAGAGACGCTAGAGAGGAAATTGACAAATGTGACTCCTGTCAGATTCATGCCCCGGTTCCAAAGCTACCAAAGACTATAATGACATCCATCATGGCACCGTGGCCCGTTTACCAATGGGGAATGGACGTGTTGGGCCCTCTGTCGGAGGCTCCAGGGAAAGTAAAATTTGTTATTGTGGCCGTTGACTATTTTACAAAATGGATAGAGACGAAACCTCTTGCTAAAACAACAGGCAAAGATGTGAAGAAATTCATATGGGAGAACATCGTTTGTAGGTTCGGACTGTCGGGTATAATAGTAACGGACAACGGAACGAATTTTGTCAACGACCCATTCAAGAGTTGGTGCGAGAAGTTGAAAATCAAGAAGATAAACACGACGGTAGCACACGCTCAAGCCAACGGCCTGGTCGAAAGGGCCAACAAGAGCCAGATGCATGGTATAAAAACTAGGCTGGGAAGAGAAAGAGCCGGATGGGTTGACGAATTGCCAAATGTTCTATGGGCCTTTCAGACCTCGTTAAAAACAAGTAATGGAGAGACCCCCTTCAGCTTAACATACGGAAGCGATGCTGTCATCCCTGCAGAAATTGGAATGCCTACCCATCGTACCATGCTTTACAATCCGGAAGATAATGAAGAGCAAAAACGTTTAAACCTGGATTTGCTACAAGAAAGACGAGAGATGGCAGCTATTCGAGAAGCCAAGTATAAAGCTAAAGTCGAACAGTATTACAACTGAAGGGTACGTCCGGTAGCATTTAAAGTGGGGGACTTTGTGTACAGGAGGAACGAAGCTAGCAGGGTCGAGAACCAGGGAAATCTGGGACCTGAAGAGTAGGGAACCTCTCGCTGGTTTTTGGAATTCGACATCAGGAAGTGTTTTCATCGATCAATCATGAATCACAGGCCGCTCTGTCATTGTCTGATTTTTGGTTGTCTGATCACACTCGAAATTATGTATCTGGGAGGGCCCATACCGAATAGTCGAGGCCTACCATAACGGTTCGCACAAGTTTCAGACAATGGATGACCGATAAGTCCCCCGGACTTGGCACGCAATGAACCTACGGAATTGTTTTATGTAAAAGTTGTAAACTGAAGTTCATTAATATTTATGGCAAATCTTAGTTCCCCAACGACAAGGGGAACAATTTTCCAACCTAAGTGTGTCATATATTCTATGATTGCGTTACGATGAAATTAAAATGGATGGTGCAAAACACTCCGACTCTACGGAGCGGATAGTGAAAATGTCACAACCGTGATTTTAGCAGGTTAGTCTAACTAATAGTTTCGGTCATTTAAGTTTTGCTTGGTGTGACTTAGGTGTTTTGTGTGGCATATGTGTGATAAACGTGTGCTTTGGCACTAAATCCCGTTGTGTGACTCTATTGGTGTGTCTTGAGTAGTGTTGTTTTGGAACAAGTTCATTTTGTTCACTTTTGTGACGTGGAAAATGACTTGTATGTTTTGTGTTCGGGGTTTTTGTGTAATGAGTTGTATTCAAGTTTGTGAGCGTTGGTAAATTAAGTGGTGTTCGGTTTTATAGGTTATACTAATAATGAGTGTGAAATTCTATTTTTTGAAACTTTGTTTTGAAAATGATAATTTTTTCGAGTTGTCGTAAAAACGAAGGTTTATCGCGTAAGATGTTAGGTTTCGGTATAGACTTTTATAAAATAACGAAAACACAAGGTTTTAAGTGTAATAATTAATATTAATAAAAATAAAATAATAATATATATATAAATAAAGGGGCGGCCGATTATAGGGTTTTAGGGGAAAAAGGAAACCAAATTTTAGTTCAAATACACTTACCAATTATAAGGGTGATCTAGAATGTTCATTAGGGTATTATAAATACAAAGCCAAAGCACCCCAACCCTCCCTTTTGAAATTTCGGCCAAACCAAGGGGAAACAAGAAGGAAAAATTTAGGGTTTTCATTATTGTGAAGAAAACGAGCTTAAGGTATGCCTAGTAATCCCTAATTCCTTTAATTATTGATTTGATTCATGTAATACAAGTTATGATGGATCTAGGGTTTATGTTTAATTATGTAAATTTATGATATACAACATGTTAGGATCAATAATTAGTAATATTATGGTGATTGGTGAAGCGATTAGGGTATAAAACATGTTAATTATTGAGTTAGGGTTTGGACAGATTCATAGTGCTGTAAAGATACGAAGATATTTAATAAATGGAGATGAGTTAATTGATGATTCTTGAGTATAAATTTTAGTCCAAAGAAAGAGCTTTCCAAAAAGTCCACGAGTGATTTCGAGGTCGGGAGGTCAGTCAAACGATTTTTGCAAGTATAGGTGTCAAAACAGTTAAACCGGGACAGATTTAGGTTAAAAGTATTGAGGTCAAAAGTGGTTTAAAAAGTGTAATTTGGGTTATCCCTTCTGGAGAAATTGAGTTCTATATTCTCTTTGACTTCCACGCGAAAATTAGCCGATAATAAGTTGTGCAAGTATGGTCGTTGGGTCAAAATATTTTGGTGTGCGTTCAGATCCGAATCCGGATAGTTTTCATGTTTTATTTTTCAAAGAGTACTTGTGTGTGTTTTTAGTGCATGGCCTTCTAGGAGAAGCTTTTATGCTCATGAAGAACCATGGTGAATTTTTAGTGCGAGTTGTGGAGTTTATTTTGTAATGATTTTATGTGGGTAAAAGTACCCCAAAAATCTGCGTATTCTGGAAAAGTATATGCAAGGGATTTAGTGAGTGTGAGTGTTTGGTAGTGGTTAGTATGGAGTCTAGGTGATCCATGGTGGTTTACATGAACCTTAGACATCCATCGTATGTGTGTTACATGGACTATATCTTTTAGCTTGGTCGCGTGTAATGTGATCTTATTTTTGTTATATAGATTTGTGATTTGATAATTGGAAGCTACGAAGTTTGAGGTGAGTTTCATAGTCCCATTTTTACTTTGTTTTAACTTGGGATGGGAATGATGCTTGTGTTGAAATATTTTTGAGTTACTGTGATTATGTGGTCATAAATGCATGGACTTGTAAGTGTTATTATACGTGTACTGCATGTTATGAGATTATTGTGTGGTGATTCTGTGTGGTCCATTTGGAGGGTAGCTATGCTCCCATATTCCAATTGGAGAGTAGTAATCCTACTCACTATTATTCTGTGTGGTCCGATCGGAGGGTAATGATTACCCATTATTATATACTTGGATCGTGGGCGCGTTCCGTCCCAATTGATGTTGGATATTTTCATTTGGATCGTGGGCACGTTCCGTCCCGTAAGTTGGTTAGTTGGTTATGATTACATGCTAGTTGTATAATAACTATCTTTACTGTCCTGCTATGTTTTATAATCACAGCGAACTGGTTGCTCGATATATATACTGTGTGTCTTAAACCTATGAATCTTACCAACATTTTGTTGACGTTTTTAAGCATCATTTTCAGATGAGCATTCTAAGGCTAAGGTAGAGGGAAGCGACTAGACGAGACTTAGTTGCATTTAAGGATGATTTATCTTTATGTTTTGATCTGAATAAATTAAATTTTGATTGTGATACTTTAATGTCTTTCGACTAGTACTTTATGTTTTATTGAAGATACCTTTGGAGATTTGTTTTGGTTATTTTTATTTAGGGGTATCATTACGACACTTTGTGTCTGTACTTTGCTCTATTTATTTGCATATAGTAATTCTCTATTTAGACACCATGTGTTGTGATGATATCCATGATGTTGCACTCGCGTTTCCGCCTTGGCGAGGTGTGACAGAAAAACACTCCGTCGTCAAATTAAAACGGATGGTGCAAAACACTCCGACTCTACGGAGCGGATAGTGAAAAATACTCCGTCGTCAAGTTAAAACAGATAGTGCAAAACACTCCGACTCTACGGAGCGGATAGTGAAAAACACTCCGTCGTCAAAGTTAAAACGGATAGTGCAAAACACTCCGGCTCTAAGGAGCGGATAGTGAAAAACACTCCGTCGCAAGTTAAAATGGATAGTGCAAAACACTCCGGCTCTAAGGAGCGGATAGTGAAAAACACTCCGTCGGCAAATTAAAATGGATAGTACAAAACACTCCGGTTCTAAGGAGCGGACAGTGAAAAACACTCCATCGTCAAACTAAAACGGATGGTGCAAAACACTCCGACTCTAAGGAGCGGATGGTGAAAAACACTCCGTCGTCGAATATTTAAGCAAATTTCAAACACTTGTACAAGAAATATAAACAACCTCAACAGTACAAAAATATGACATCACCGGTCACGAACGGATTAGCATACAAAAAAGATTCAATTACAATGTTATTCGATTACATTCATCCGACAGAAAAAAACAAAAGAAGTTAAGGAGCTTTTTCTGTGGTATCCTTCACACTGGATGAGGTTCTGGCCTGTTGAACGGGGGGTACTTCTTTAAGAACCGCAGTCTTTATCTTGGGAGCAGGTATATCAGGGAAGAGGTTCATAAGATCACCAAGGGGAAGACGGTAAGATTCCGAAAGGTTCCGAATATACGGATATTTGGCCTCAAACAGCTTACGATACTCCGCCTTCCATATAGCCGGAGCCTCTATGTTGATGTTCTTGATCTTCTGAACAAGTCTTTGGATTTCCTCTTCTTTACGTTCAGCCTTAACATCGTCCAAAAATCCAGCGGTGTACGATAAACTGTAAACCCTCCCCATACTTTTCTTATACTCAGCACTACCAAACAACCTACGGCAAACAACCGAAAGCAATTCCTTTACAACATTGTGACGGACCACTTCCGATTGAGCAACCTCCGTAACAAGTTGCTTTTTCTCCCCTTCCAACCTCTCAACAGCCTTAGTTTTTTCTTCCAGCTCCTGCTCTAGCTTCTTAATTTTTTCAACCTGAGAAGCGGACACACTCATCCAATCATTCCTGTCCTTCTCTACTTCTTCCAGCTGATCAGCCAAACCCTTCTCCCGGATCGAAGAAGCAAGGTGCTCATTCTCTACTTCTTTCTCCAAAGCCCTAAGCTCCTTCAACAACTGATCAAACTTTCCAGCCTGCTCGTCATGCTCCTGTTCAGCAGTCGCTAGTCTCTCAAATAAGGAGCTGCAGCCCTTATGAGCATGATCCAACTCCCGATACTCGGTGATAAGCTCGGTAAACCTACACAGCAGCTCAGCCTGCAGGACAACCCCGGAGCCAGCATTTACATAAGCCGAGCGGACCAGCCGGCTGTTTTTTAACCGCTCAAGCGCGGCCCACACAGCGGGGGTAGCAAGATGCGACATCATCTCACGGCAGGCTCGGAAGGAATCTAACTGAACATCATCCGTAAGGGACCAGGCCGGGACATAATGTCCACTCCCTCCGTTGAGATCGTCATCTGCAATAAAAATAACCAAGTCAGAACACGGCAGATAGTAACAACGGATTTTACAAAGATAAGTATATACCTCACCCAGCTGAATGATGTTCTGCAGAAGGTTCTCTAGGGCTGAGCAGATGATGCTAGGAGTGTGTAGTATGAGCCGAATGATCTACAAAAAAGAAAGGTGGGGAAGGAAACAAAAATATGGAAAAAAAAATATAGAGGATATTTCTTACCATCAGAAGGAGGCTGCTGGGTATGAGCCTGAGCTTCCTCAACAGGTTGCTCTTTCGGGTTTCTCTTAACGATATTCTCAGTCTCAGCCGTTTGTTCTTCCAGATGAGCTATCCCCCCATCACCGTCTGGATGAGCTATCCCTCCATCACCTTCTGGTCGGGGTCCTTCACCCCCGGCCGGTCCCTCTTCAACATTTACAACGCTCTGCGGCTCAGCCTGGTTGAGAGGAGTGGCATCAACAGTGTGATCAGAGGAAATAATTCCCTCGTTGACTTGGCTCTTCTTCTTCTTTCTCTTTGGGACGGTGGTTGGATCCGCAGCATTCCTTTTCTTGCTCACAGACCCACTCTCCAATTTTTTTTTCCTTTCCTTCTCCTCTCTCGCCGCAACCGCCTCCGGATCAGGCCTCTCAACAACTTTTTGAAGTGGGGTCTTCTCAGGGATCTTACTTCCCGGGACTAGCGGCTCGGTAGTTCGGTTCGGTTTTCATTTCCCTCCGGAAGAGGAGCCCCCTTGCTGACCTCGGTTCCTTCCCAGTCCGGAAGCTCCAAATACTCTAACATGGTAAGAACTACAAAAAAGATAAAGGTAAGAACAAGACAAGAAATAACGGACAGTACACGATATAAAGTCAAGAAAATATTATATTACCATGGCCCTCGGCATCCTTTAGAAAGGCCTCGTATCCCGGATTCCTGAAGACATTAGAAAGACCCGTCATCCATAGAAGGGTGGTTGTGGGTTTCCTGAGAATAATCACTTTCCTAGCGACCTTCTCAGCATCTCTGTCGGATTGCGTCTCCGGAAACTCATCGGCGACTTTAGAATCTTTATGCCTCCATGGCATGGCATCCGGAATTGCCCTCCGGTCTATAAAAAAAAATGGTCCTTCCAATGTTTCAACCCAGAAAGAACCTCCTCAAAGCACTTCTTGGCCCTTCTCCCCGTTCGGCTCTCAAACGAAAACCAATAGCCTTGCTTACACAATCTATAAAACACCCTGAACAAGGGAACGGTTGGCCGGACGTCTAAACTATAACAACGAATCTCGAACATTGTCACCCTGTTCAGACCTATCGGAACAAGCTGGGAGATGTGCACCCGTAAGTATTGTATTACCGCCAATAAAAACGTGGAGAAAGGTATCCTAACACCCCCTGTCCTCAACTGGTGAACGTAAATACCTATCTTATCGTCCGGTAGCTCATTCATGGTCATGTCGTCCGGGGGAAGAGTGGGCCGTAGATCCGAAGGGATACCAAACTCTAAAACCACATCATCTAAATCTTTTTGCGTCATTTTAGAAGTATGTACGTCTAACACCCCCAAATCAGATCGCAGCGGAAATAATATCTGGGGTGCTACGTAATTGGATCATAACACAAGTAATAGAGAACGAATTTATCAAATCCGTTTTAAAAGCTTCATTAATTAAAACATAAGTTTTACATAATTGAAATGCGAAAAACAAGGCCCATAATAATTATTAGTTGTCCCATAGTACAAAAACTCTGGTCATGAGTGTTATGTGTACACTCCAAAAGTGTGTTTATGCCCCGGCCAAGCACTGCCTTGCATCATCATATATCAACAACTAAACACCTGAGAAAAACATGCTAAAAGTCAGCTAAAAGCTGGTGAGTTCATAGGTTTACGTAAAACAGTAAAGTTGGACTAGTAAGTTCATGAGTTAACATTTCAAAGTACAAAATGTTACGAAAGTGCTATTACGCTGCGCTAAGTTTCATGTTACCGAAGCTACGACAGTTGCATGAAATGAGTCATGTAATAATAAGGCCCGGCAAGTGTTCTATCCCTAGTTACTTGTAATTCGACATGGTATACATCCGCTTGTCCAATCCGGACTGCTGAATCCCAACACGGATGGAGGTGTCACCCTCAATAGATCTATTTATATCACTCGTGCTTCCCAGCAGGAATTAACGGTACATGAGCATGGGCATTTTGGGATATAGGTAGGAAAAATTATCCGATAGTTTTTGTAACACCCCAACCCGACAAGGGTAGAAGTATTACGTTATGGTGGCAAATCAGAAACAAACACAGACATATGATTCAATAATACAAAATGAAATTCAAGGTTACAAAAGGAAAATCTGAAATACAAGGTACAATAATAACTTCTAAGTCTAAATAAAGTGAAACTCTTCTAATTGTCTCTAATCCAGCACATCTACAAAGCAAAGTCTTCTAAGTCCAGAAATACTCTCTTCCCACAACCCAGCTTCCTACTAAAACCTGCTTAATACCTGCCGCACACGAAAAGAAAACGTGCGGCTGAGCTTAAAAAGCTCAGTGAACAGATACATATACGAAGCAAAGGATAACGAAACAGAAATATCATATGGAGCAATGGAGAAAGTCATAAGGTATAAGCAAGGCAAAATCATCATAAGGGAACAATAGGATAGTCATCCACCACGAGCCCAGAAACATATCATATCATATCGTAACCATAAATCTTCAAATCATATAGAGGGGAGACCTCTCAGATAATCAGATACTATGAGGGGTGTCCTCATTCTTCAAATGGAGTAGCTAGCTCCCAGAAATTGTGAAAGGCGTGTATTGCACACAAGCACCAGTCACCAGAACAGAAATCATATCATATATAGTTAAATCCACTAAACAGAACAGATCTAGGATTGCAATCCATACGCCCCCCAAACAGAAGTCATAATCACATAATCATATTAGCCGGCAGATAGCAGAACAGGGACGGTGTGAGAAATCACTCCCCCACACAGGAGTCATGCCAGTGGTGCATCACAGACACGGCCAGGTTACCTTCCTGGCTAGGTAACAGAAAGGTGGCTCGGGTATCAAACTAAGAGTCAGGTCTCAATGTCATATCAAAGGTGCATCTCAAAGTCATAATCAGAAAGTATATCTCAAGGTCATATGAAAAGGTTCATGTCAAAGGTTCATGTCAAACGAATCATGGCAAAAGGTTCATGAATCATAGCTCAACATCAATGCATAGGTGATAAGACACCCTTACTAAAAAGGGTAGAGTATCCGTACCTTATACCGCAAACGAATACACAACAGAAAATATCAAGGTCAGAAGCAAACTTCATCTCCAGCGAATCTACACAAATTCATGACTGACTTATTAAAACTTATTTAATTCAGATTACTTATTTTAGTCGGCTGTCCAGTTTTAGTAACTTTCTATTCTTGGTAATCCGTCATATTTAGGAATCTTCCCGATCTAGTAATTTAATACTTTAAGGTTATTATTGACAATTATAATATTTAAGGGTTAAAATGGCATTTATAATAGTTTAGCGTTCGTTATGCCAATTTAATAAGGTCAATGGTTAAAACGTAATTTATCCAAATTAAATATTAAAACATCAAATAAAACTATTTTAAAGCTTATGATAACTTTAGACCCCAACGTTCATAATCTATTCACGCATTATCGACCTTAATTTTAGACCTCGACGACCAAATATGTTATTATTATAAGCACGACTCTTTTGTTCCTTTTTACTTGCCCAAACAATACGCACTTATGTGACATACCCAAAATCCACTTACTCGACACTATGGCCACACAAAATCATGGTTCGCCCTTTTTGCTAAGCCTATACACTCAACTCTTTCTTGATTCACTTTACACACCACACTAATGGATTTTAGTATAAAACACACACACAAGTTTGCAATAACCATTATCAAAATATATTACATATTTCTCCCTTTCTGGTTGACATACACACACATGCACCATATGGTCAAAACAGCCCCATTCAACCCCCATTTGCTTCACATAAAAATTTACACTCGACATACTCTATCCTTTCCCTATTCGACCAAGACATACAAGACCCACCACTCATGCAATCTTCTCTTTATACCCACGCACACACTTACCCAGTCCTTTTTCACATATTAAAACCATGCATGCTTCCTTCCATTACTTTTATACGTTAAGAGTCCAGGTTCTCAACCCTCTATTCGAAACATCCACACACACAACATCCGACTCGAACAGTTATAAAACTCTAGGTGTTGACTCATATATGATCACACAACAGCACGCACGAAATCAGGTTTTTAATTAGCCTTTTTAGCCCCTAACGACACACGGATATAATCCAGGATTCATGTACTAATTCCTTTTTTTAACTTTCAGTTTATAACCTTGTTTATGACCAATCCAACTCACACATATGCACATCAGTCGACAATTATGCACTCACATACGCACCTGATCAATTTCGAGACAAACCTGAAATAACGAAAACCAGACAACTCTGACCATCGACTACTTTTAGACCTGCTATATACACACACTCACGTGCTTCTTTGTTTAATTATCCCCACATGTATTACATAAAATCACACCAAAACCAATCCTTTACCCACGTAAACAATCAAGCACGCCCCTTCTTATATTCGTATGTTTATATCTAGATTTTTAGTCGCGTATGTTGAGATTAACGCTAGTGTTTAATGACCAGATCCATTGTGTAAGTAGTGACCAGAGACGTATAGTTAAACAACTTATAGAAGTCGACATAAAGGAACCATATTCGACACACATGATCAGCCCTTACAATCGCATATTTAATAAACACGTCTCTTCTTTATTTCGCTTAGGTTTTCTTGTTTATTTAATTCAGTAGCCAAAACACATGTTGATTAGGGCGCGTTTTGTCATTTCTATTATATACATATCCACTCACATGACATGCAACAGTCTCTTATATATATTCAAACTTCTTAAATTGAAACATGCTTTAACCTGCTACTACTCGACCCTCGCGACGTAAAATCATAGACCAAACAGCCCTCGTTATTTTTGTGCGACGTGAAACCTTTTATAAAAACACATTCGAATGATACTAGATTATTTACGAGACGTAGTAGCAAACATGTTTTAGGTAGGGCTTCATTAGTTACCATTTGACCCATTAACGTGCCATTTCAAATGTTTTATGCATTACAAAGATGGTTAACGAATGTACCTTAAGGCCGAGTTTGAGAGGGTCGACAAGAAGAGGACAACAGCGCTCGAACATCACCATACACGAATGCCAACAGTTATATAATTCTGCAACCTTACCTTTATTCGGATTAGATCACGCGAGGTACCCACGTTCACAATCCAGGAATCGAACAAAAGAGTAGACACGACCACAATCTCCCAACCAACTGAATTTGCATTCGACTTTTATACGCTTGCTCTTGAGGGCAGGCTAACGAGGCACAATACGAGGACAAGGACAATGCTTGCATGTTTGGAACACCATTTCAAATTATCACTTAAAGGCTGCTTTGCTCGGCTTCAAGTTTTGGAATAGAGAGACAAAGATTTGGAACTTTGGTTGTGAAATATTTCGGTGTGTGAAAGAATGAAAAGGGATACTGTATATTTCTTTAGAATAACGTGTGTTTTGGTTTAGGAAAGAATTAAAAGAGACGAGTGAAATGGAATGTGATATCTCAAATTTCAGAAAATTATGGCTAACATGTTGGGTGGTTGAGATATGGTAAATTTCCACAAACGTGTGAATTGATTATGAGTGCGTGGCAGTGATATCTTAAATTTCAGAACATGTTGGATTTTCTGTGAATTTTGAATGGGTATAGGTCGATTCATATAGTGAGGATATAAGGAAGTTATGGCTCAATTATTGCCTAGTTTAATGGGGTCAAAATATAGACCACTTTATATTTCAAATTCTCAATGTAACTAGATCTATTACAAGTTACATGTTATGTACAAGGTTTTATTTATTTTGGACCTATATGTTATATTTTTAAACGTGCCATAATTTATATCATAAGGTTCGTATATAATTTTATATAATACTTTAGGTTATAAGTTCATATCGTATAGTCTCGAGTCATAACATGATATACAATTCAAGTTTTAATTTATAGCGTATTTTAGTTCTTAAAACTTCAAAATTAGAGGGTATTTTGGTCATTTTGCATGATTTGAAATTTTGGGTTTTACAGTTTTACTAATTTTATATAGCTTATTCAAGTCTAATTGAACTGCTTGTTACCAATAAGTGCTTATTTTTAAGCTTAATGGGCTTAACGAGTTGAAAAATAAAACCCATTAAGGTTTTTCGATCCATTGCGTTTAAGGACTAAGTGGGCTTATCATTGGGCTTGTTTTAAGGTTACAAAAACATAACTAAAGAGCTTATATCAATAGCTTATCACGATAGCTTATAATTTGCTTATTGGGCTTTAAAGCCCATGCGTATAATATAAAGGTTTTTAACACAGTTTGATTAGCGATTAAAATGAGGTTCAAAAAGGACTTATAAGAGCTTGTGAGGTGTGCTTATTTTACTAGCTTGTTTGTTGAGCTTATAAAGAATCATGGTGTGTAATAAAAATTATATGTTGTATATATGATTCGGATTATATAGAACCATTTCTAATCGAGTAACACATGTGGTACTAAAATGAAATATGACAATTATATGTGATATGATATATATACGTGTAACATATGATTAAAATGGTGCTCGATAAGTGTTAAAATGAAGGTGTAAATGTCGAACAAGTGTGTAACTTGATTTTCTAGCCTTCCATCAATAGGAGGCAATCAAGTTATACGAAAAATGATTACAAGAAAGCGTAGAAATTAAAAGAAAGTGATATACGTTCGAAATAAATATGGAACAATGCATGGAATGTGTAAAATGAGTATATAAGTAGGAAAGTGAGTTGTAAAGACTTACAACACCTTAAAAGGTGGTGAGACTTTCGTTTAAAAGGACTAGGATCGAATGGAAAACCCTTCACTCGCTAAAATGAATACGAACGAATCGAGTATAACTTAGAACACTTGAAAAAGAGCTCGAATGATTATGGAAATCCTCCTGGTCTTGAGAGGTTCGAATAAGAGGTGAAAAAGTTGGAAGAATATGTAAATGAGTTTGTGTGCGAATGGGAACTAATGCAAATGTATATGTGCGTGTATATGTCAAAATTTTGGGACACATATACAAGTTTTATTGATTAATATTGATCTCAACTTGCTCGATCAGAATATGGCAGAGATTTGTTGAAATATAGGAGATTTACAAAGATATTTGGGAAGAGTTAGTGTGTAGGATTTGTTATAAGTCGATTTGTGTATATATATGCATGTGTCGACATGCTCAAAAGGTCCAAACCAACATTCTATCGTGTGATATTGTTTGAAAAGGTGAGAAATAAACTTAGGAACTTGTATTCGATCATAGAAAAATATTTGAGCTAGGTGGAAATATGTTTAAACCGAATTTGGTAAAATGGACATATTTCGAGTGCACTTGTACATGTCTCGAGGGTGCTTTACTTTGCCTCTCGTTAAGTGATCAAACGTTCGATTTAGAAAATGAAACTTGACATCTCGATTATATGATGTATGGAGATTCGAGACACGTAAAAAGTTGTATATGTTATGTGTCGACATCAAAAGAAAACGTGGCCAAGCTAGTGTGTTTAGTCGAGTGAGATAAAAGACTTATAAAACTTATAAGTGTTAATTTGGGCTTGTGAATAGTAACAGACCAAGGAAAATTGGGCCGAGTATTTGTAAGTGATCCGTTTGGTGTATTATTAGAGTAAATGATTTTCGGGGTCCGTGTGTGAGCTCGTTCCAATGCATTGTATCACGTATCAATGTTTTTGAGTTATTATAATATAATAACGTAATTAAATGAGATAACCTCTCATTAATAGATGTCAATAAATAAATAATGCGTATTTTCTGATAATGTAATAATTATTATAAAAATAGAAAATTACCATTTGTCACAGTACGTGAATATCAAACTTAAGGATAACCTTACTAGACGAAGACCCGGGTTTACTAGCTAAAGGATGGTTTTGCGGTACGTTCATCTCAGCGGGTTTACTAACGGCCATAACTAAAAGGATGTCGGGGAATGTATAGGCAAGATAATTACAAAAGAAGTATAAAACGCACCTCTCGAAAACCCTTGAAGATGTAGCACAAGAAACGTCTGGTGATAGCAAGATATAAAACTCCGAGGAAGACGGAAAGAAATGAGATACACAGTGAAAGGTAAAAAATGAAGATGGTAAAGCGGTATATGTTGGGAAAACCTAGAAGGACGCGAAAACATCGCATCAACCTGTACCTCTCTGACGTGGCTGATTGTGGTGTGTTAGATCTTTGCGGTAAAAACGCACGTGGCATACAGCTATGCATGGTAAGATAATATTATTTTTATTCGGCCCAAGAAGGTTTAACAGGCCCCTTCAGTCATCCGGACAACGTTTACATAACCAGATTACGCGACAAAGACAGAGGAAGTACCGGAAGACGCAAGTTTTTAAGTATTGCACTATCGACTCAAGGCTGATACTCCAATACTGGGGGGGGGGGACATGTTGGCGTATGTGTCCGGACGTCATACTTTGTCCGGACCATCCTACGTGTCTGGACGTCATATTTCGTCCGGACTAGAAACTTACTTCCGGACATACTTACCGAAAGGTCAACCGCCGTCACGCCGTCATCCCAGATTTCCCGGGATTGTGTTCTCCACGTGATCTGACACCTACCTACTAGGCTAGGCATAGGTCGGCTTGCTTAGTCCTAAGGCAAACAGGTAACAGGTGTGGGTAGTATAAATACCCCCACCTCATTTATGATTCACAAATAATTCACTCATAGCATTTACTCTCATTTACTGTTTCACCCTCCATACTACCATATACTTACTCTCACGTCGGAGGTTGGCCTTGGGATAAAACTCAAGGCGAGTCTAACGTGCGTGTTGCTTGTGTGTAGGAGCTTATACCATCCGGAGGAAACCGTACGAAGGATCTTACACAGAAGTTGGACCCACCCGCAAGGTTTTACTTCAACATCATAAAAACGGGCTTATAAGGGCTTACAGCTAGTCAAATAACTTAAATATCTTTCAAAATATAACGGATTATCACGTAAAAGTTGTAAATATGTGTAAATTTAATTTGATGTATTTTTATGCGATATTATATTAATAAACTTCGGCTCAAACTAATTCGTCAAACAACTTTATAAAACTATAAGCTTCACCTTTTGGCTTATAATATAAGCCCCAGCCCCAGCCCATTACGCTATACATACCGTAACTATTTCAAACTTAAATTTTGGTTAAGTATCTTTCAAGAAATGAAAATGGTTTACAGGTTAAGTGATGATTTTTTTTGTTGGCAAGTTTGAAAATGAATGAAGAGAGACAGGTGTCTAGTTGGTTTGGATGAATATTGTAAATAGGCCCAACAAACACACTTTTGAATAGAAGTGTCATAAGACAACACGCATCCCTCGTTCTCACCAAAAAAAAAGTACCATTTCTGCTTTTTCCAACAAGCAACGTGTCTATCTCTCCCAAACATCTTGGTATATGTTTGATTCTCATGTCTCAAAATAATTATTTTTGTTGACACGTAGTTACTGTTACGGTACTTCAGTAAGATAAACAAGTGTCATGATAGTAGCCTAATGGTATAAAGATATACTCATTTCGTATTTCGTTTTATAATAAAGAAAAAATTACATGTTTGGTCCCTGTGGTTTGTTCAGATTTCATGTTTAGTCTTTAAGTTATTTTAATTACATCAGAGATATCTATTTTTGAAACCTTGCACTCATTTAGTCCATATTTTGGATGGGCCATTAGTTTGACCATTAAGTGTTTAAATATTATTTTCCCGTTAGTCTCTCCGTTAATATTTTTTGCACCGTGAGTCCTCATTTTCTAAAATAAATAAAAAAAGGCAGCATGGCTCGAACTGGGGTCTTGTTGCCCAAAAACCAACACCCCAACCACTGGACTAAGCATCCAGTGGTGTAATTATATGAAAATAAATTCTATTTGACCTTTTTTTGGCTCATGTTTTTATCCATTTTCATATGTTTTTATACGTTTTCGTCCGTTTTTTTACGTTGTTGAAAGTTTTCGTCCGCTTTTTTTAAAATTTTGTCCGTTCTTTACATTCTCGTCCATTTTTTTACGTTTTCGTCCATTTTTTTACGCTCTAGTCCGTTTTGTTAAGTTTTCGTCCGTTTTTATCCGTTTTTTATGTTTACGTACTTTTTTTATGTTTTCGTCCTTTTTTTATGTTTTCGTCATTTTTTTACGTTTTCGTCCATTTTTTTCCGTTTTCGTCCTTTTTTTTACGTTTTGGTATGTTTTTAAACGTTTTCGTCTATTTTTTTACGTTTTTATCCGTTTTATACGTTATTGTCTTTTTTTTATGTTTTCGTCCGTTTTTATACGTTTTTTTTTTTCCTGTTTTTAAACCTTTTCGTCTACCTTTTTACGTTTTTTTTACGTATAAAGAGGGATGAAAACGTAAAAAAACAGATAAAAACGTATAAAAACGCAAAAAATGAACGAAAACGTAAAAAAATGGAGAAAAACGAAAAAAATTGACAAAAATGAAAAAAAAGGGACGAGAACAGATAAAAATGGTTGAAAACGTATTAAAACGGACAAAAATGTAAAAAATTGACGATAACATAAAAAAAGGGATCAAAATGGACAAAAACGTAAAAAATGGACAAAAACGTAAAAAAATAGGCGAAAACGTAAAAAAAAGGGACAAGAACCTAAAAAAATGACAAAAACGTAAAAAATCGGAGGAGAACGTAAAAATCGGACAAGAATGTAAAAAAATGGACGATAACGTATAAAAACGTCAAAAACGGATGAAAACGTATATAAACCGACGAAAACGGATAAAAACGAGTTTGAGCCAAAAAAAGGTTAAATAGAATTTATTTTCATATAATTACACCACTGGACGCTTAATCTAGTGGTTGGGGCGTTGGTTTTTGGGCCAACAAGACCCGAGTTCGAGCAATGCTGCCCTTTTTAATTAATTTTTGAAAATGAGGACTAACGGTGCAAAAAATATTAACGGAAGGACTAACGGGCAAATAATATTTAAACACTTAACGGTTAAACTAACACCCCATCCAAAATAGGGACTAAATGAGTGCAAGATTTCAAAAATAAGTATCTCTGATGTAATTAAAACGACTTATAGACTAAACATAAAATCTGAGCAAACCACAGGGACCAAATGTATAATTTTTTCTATAATAAATGTTTAAATTGCTGTTTTGAGATATCTATAAAAGTTGTTCATTTTACATTTAAACTAGTGAAAAGTGTTGTTAGTGGAAAAAATAATATTCCATTGATGAAGATATAATAAATGAAATTTCCTAAAACTTTATACATAAAACAAGTAAAGACAATTGTGTAAAGTAAAAAGTATAATATTAAAGAACAAGGTATACGACTGTTGTTGACCAATTTATTTAAAGAGTAAATTACACGGATCGTCTTTGTGGTTTGTTCAAAATTATTGGTTTAATCCCTCGAGTTTCAAAGTTGCGTGTATGGTCCTTCTGACAGCAAAAAAATAACACCTATGGTCCCTATCGCTAACTGACATTATATATTCCTTTAGCAAGTTTCAACGTTAGTCCATTAACCAAACAAGCGTTTGCAACGTTAGTCCTTTTTCTTAACGGCCGTTTGCAACGTTTGCAACGTTAGTCCTTTTTTGAAAAATATTCGAAAAATTTATAAAAATTCAAAAAAACTTATAAAAATTCGAAAAACTTATAAAAATTCAAAAAATTTTAAAAATTCAAAAAATTTATAAAAATTCGAAAAAATTTATAAAAATTCAAAAATTTTTTAAAAACTCGAAAAAATTTTATAAATTCGAAAAAACTTATAAAAATTCGAAAAATTTCTAAAAATTCAAAAAATTTTAGAAATTCAAAAAAAATTATAAAAATCCGAAAAATTTTTAAAAATTCGAAAAAACTTATAAAAATTCAAAAAATTATTAAAAATTCAAAAAATTTTAAAAATTCGAAAAATAAATTAAATTTATAAAAATTCAAAAAATTTATAAAAACTCAAAAAATTTTAAAAATTCCAAAAATTTATAAAAATTCGAAAAAATTTATAAAAATTCAAAAAATTTATAAAAATTCAAAAATTTTTTAAAAATTCGAAAAAACTTATAAAAATTCGAAAAATTTATAAAAATTCGAAAAATTTTAAAAATTCGAAAAAATTAATAAAAATCCGAAAAATTTTAAAAAATTCGAAAAAACTTTTAAAAATTCGAAAAATTTATAAAAATTCAAAAAAATTTAAAAATTCCAAAAATTTATAAAAATTCAAAAAAATTTAGAAAAAACTTATACATTCACACGTCCCCTAACGGTATTTCCATAGGCCAAAAGCGGTCCACGGTTGCTTTCATTTCTTTGGACTCGAAAACAAATATGACCACCTTTGTCAAAACGTATTGAGTAAAAAGGAAGGTCGCGTTTTTCTTATTTTAGGTAGGAGATAGGAACGTATCTTTCAAGGGAATAATAATATACACATGGGTTGGGATAGGGTTTTATTTGGTTAGAAGATGTAAAAGAGTTAAATAAATTATTATATGATCCATTGAAACAGGCGTATGAAATTAAAATGGAATATCGTATATCTTGGTTTAGGAATTAGAGATATTAAAATGGAATATCGTATATCTTGGTTTAGGAATTTATAGAGTAAATTTTTTGAATTTTTATAAGTTTTTTCGAATTTTTATAAAATTTTCAGATTTTTATAAATTTTTTTGAATTTTTAAAATTTTTTGAATTTTTAGAAATTTTTCGAATTTTTATAAGTTTTTTCGAATTTTTAAAATTTTTTTTCTAATTTTTATAAATTTTTTCGAGTTTTTATATATTTTTTGAATTTTTAATATTTTTTGAATTTTTATAAATTTTTCGAATTTTTATAAGTTTTTTCGAATTTTTATAAATTTTTTTGAATTTTTATAAATTTTTGGAATTTTTAAATTTTTTTGAATTTTCATAAATTTTTTGAATTTTTAGAAATTTTTCGAATTTTTATATGTTTTTTCGAATTTTTAAAATTTTTTCGAATTTTTAAAAAAATTTCTAATTTTTGTAAATTTTTTCGTGTTTTTATAAATTTTTTCAAAAAATTTTTAAAATCTTTTGAATTTTTATAAATTTTTCGTATTTTTATAAATTTTTTCAAATTTTTATAAATTTGTGGAATTTTTAAATTTTTATAAACTTTTTGAATTTTTAAAAGTTTTTTCGAATTTTTAAAAAAATTTCGGATTTTTATAAATTTTTTCGAATTTTTAAAATTTTTTGAATATTTAGAAATTTTTCGAATTTTTATAAGTTTTTTCGAATTTTTAGAAAATTTTCTAATTTTTATAAGTTTTTTTCGAATTTTTATAATTTTTTTGAATTTTTATTATTTTTTTTAGAATTTTTATAAATTTTTTGAATATTTAAAATTTTTTGAATTTTTATAAATTTTCGAATTTTTATAAGTTTTTTCGAATTTTTTCAAAAAAGGACTAACGTTGCAAACGTTGCAAACGGCCGTTAAGGAAAAGGACTAACGTTGCAAACGCTTGTTTGGTTAATGGACTAACGTTGAAACTTGCTAACGGAATATATAACGTCAGTTATTGATAGGGACCATAGGTGTTATTCTTTTGCTGTCAGAGGGACTAAACCAGTGATTTTGGACAAACCACAGGGACGATCCGTGTAATTTACTCTTATTTAAACAAGGACAAACCCATGCTTCAATATACACTTTAAAAAGAAGAAAAAAATTGGATCCGGTTTCTAAAATTTTGGACTTCAAGCGTGGTCTATTGCAATAAATTGGTCAACAACATTGGCTCACTGAAGAGATTTTGTGGATAAGTGCTCAAAAGTCCGAAAGTCTCGCCACACTCTAGTTGGTGCCCCACTAGGCCAGGAGAGTTGTCCGGAGCTATTCCTTGTGGGGTGGACAATGGCTGGTGCCAAAAGGCACCCGGGGTCAGGGTGTTACCGCCAATCTAAACTTTATTTTGTGGATTCAGGGTTCTAAAAGACGCGTCGCCAAGGCGTGAGGCGTGACCTTCACGTTACGAAATAGATCAAGACGTCCGCTTTAAGTGTGACATGAGATGACGCGTGAACGGACGCGATAAGGCACGAGGCGTGACGCCTTTTTTGAATTCATCTTCGACGAAAAATATTTTTTGAAAGAAATGAATAAGATTATATGTAGGGAATGATAGTTTCTTGACTTTATTTATTATGTATAATACTTTTTGTAAACTCGATAAATATGAAATATGATATAAATATATACGTTTATAAATATTTTCATATTTTGTGCCGCTTAAGTAACGCCCTAAAAACGTCGTGGCTTCGCCATGACTTCTAAGACATGAGACTTGGTTATACCGTCACGCCACGTATCACGCTATTTATAACTTTGATAGTATTTGATCTTTCCCGCGTAACATGATGCCCTAGTGCAACCAACCTAATTATTAAGGGTTTAATTATACTTTTAAATCATTATATTATGTAATAAGCTATTTTTTATTAGTCGAAGGCAGGGATGGACCTACATGTATGTCAGGTGACATGAGTCACATCCAATTTTAGATCACGAAGTGTAATATTTTTCACAAAATGTTGTTTTTTGGTATGTGCAACCCCCAATATTTGTGCTATTTTTTTATAGCACAACTTTATCTTAGCTCAAGAATACTTTATGTTGCGAATTTTAGCATCTATTAAAAGAAAGAGTTTGTGCAACACCCTTCTGAAAATCTTAGTTCGGTCCCAAGACTCGAAGGTTTAGATGGTAGGGGCCGCCCCCTTTCTTTTAGTATTTTCAACAAAAGTATTTTTAAAGTTCAAAAATTGGTAAATGAAATTGATGAGAAGTTACGCATGTATACTCGAGCTCTTTGTCAATTGTAAATGTTAGACTAATTTTGATAGTCATGAAGACCGTGCGTGAAGAAGCGACATTGCGCATGGTGCATTGTTACAAAGATACCTTGTTTACGCAAGAAGGAGTAAATTTTGGTTGAATCAGTGGTGGTTGTGTTTGTTTGTGTGTCTGAGTGTGTTATGGGTACAAGATGTTATAGGTTGGGGTGTATTTGATTGAGGTTAAAAAAAACACAAACACAAACCTATCAAACTTTCGAGCACGTTGTTTATTGGGCTGGTTTCAATCGGGTCGAGCTCATTCGGTTTCTAGTCAATGAAACATGAGTAAAATGACCAAATATTTTGTTCTCTGAAGTTACATGGATAAGTTAAAAATAAAATAATAATAATAATAATAATAATAATAATAATAATAATAATAATTTGGGTTGATCTGGTTGACCCGGCCCCGAATAAGCCAAGCATATTTAACATGACACCCGACCCTAGTTAGCGTTGACTAAGGTCTACCAAAGAAACCTGAATAAGATTACTAACTCGACTAACCCGCCCATCTTAATATCGTTTTTAAGTCGCCTTTTTTACACCCTTAATTATGAGGTAACTAGGATATATGAAATTAGAGTAAAATGATGAAACAAATATAATATGATATTTATATGAAGATTATCCAATGTTACATGCATCTTGCCTAAGAGCGGTCGGTATTAGTGGCTAGTGGAGGTGGCGCCAATCGATAACGTGACCCCAAAGACGCGAGGATGACACCACACATTGCACCATCCGTTCTGGCGCCTAAATCACCAGCCAACTCGATTTTTTTTTATTTTTTAATTATTATTATTATTTTTTGGTAAGTGGTGTTTGTTTGTGTTTGAGTTACTTTTTGTGTTTGATTTTGTGTTTTGTTTAATGTTTGTGTTTATGCGTTTTTTTTTCTTTGTTGCTGGTACAACGAAGGGAGGAAGAAGATAGCATATATATATATATATATATATATATATATATATATTTTTTTTTTTTTATATATATTATATATATATATATATATATATATATTATTTTTTTTTTTCACACTATAAACTATAAGTGTTTACGTATTTAGTCCCGGATGGTTTGCTTTCTTACATATATAGTCTTTAGTGTCTTTACATAGTTAGTCATGGCATTCAATTTATTAGATTATTAGTCCTAATATGTATAAAATTTGGTTTAAATGTAATGTTTTGTTTTGTTTAGATTATGTAATGTTTTATTTTAATGTGTTGTTTTATCTTTACTACTTATAAAGAGTGTATCTCTTTTCTTGAATTGTTGAAACTTAAATATTAAAACTTAGGTTAATGTAGTTTGCCTAAATTATCCTTAAGTACCTCTTAAACATTGCAACTTTTCAAAAAACTTGTCAACTTAAATTATATATTTTCTTGATCAATTTTAAACTTGAGAACTTTTCAAAACAACACACTATATTCATTTTAAAAACACACGCTTTACATTAAGGGCCGAACCAGAATCACAATTTAACAAATATAATTATTTGATGCTATACACCATCGCTTGAAAAAAGTGCTGAGTTGACAGCACTTTTGCCTATACCACGAGCCTATGGCTCCAAGGGTACCATGTACTAGGTAGTGTCATCCGAGAACGCTAACCTATGGCACGACAACGACACCGTGAGTGGGGGGTGGCGCCAAGGGCTCTCGTGCCGTGGTGACCAACACACGCCGTGGGTATTTTCCTTTTTTGTGTGTGTTATATTTGTGTTTTATTGGGTCATGAGTGTGCAATAGGGTGTCCTATAACACTAGAAATGAAAGGAGTGTGCTTTGTGTTGAGTTATATGTTCTGGTTTTATAGAAAAAAATGCTGAGGTGACAACACTTTTATCCATGGCACCATGGGTACCTGGTGCTCTAAGAGAAGTTGGTGCAATTGGCACCTATAAATTTTATAAGTGACTCCACGTCAGCATGTATCATATAATAGTTTTATAACATAAACACTCTCCCTATAAAATTTCTTTAACACGCCACCAAAATACCTAACTCACGAAAAAAAAAAGCCCCATAACATCTTGTTGGTCCCTTTACACGATTAGAGTTAACTAGAAAGTTAATCCGTTTGTGTTTATGACTAATACAATGTTAAGATTAATTCTAACAGTTATAAAACGTGAATATAAAAAACACAATATTTTTCAACGTTTAAATTCTTATTAGAAATAATTCCAAGAATCTATTACCCAAGTGTTTTGCGGAACAAACACTTGGGATTGAATAGACAAGGGTATGGGGTGTCTCCTATCGAAACTCAAGTTTTGCTTGAGTGGTAACAATATACCCACTGAGCTATCTCAATGAGTTGTATACTCTTTGTAGGAGAGAAGTTACTTTGTAAAAGTTATAAGCTTTCAATATACAAAGCACACTTTAACTTCTCTCCCATCTGATCTATTTATACACAAGTAATCTAAGTATAAGTGATTAAAATAATACAAGTTGTTGAGGTTGCGTGTCTGACAATTACAAATAGTAATTGTCATTTCCAAGAACCAATAGGAAAGGGCTAATAAGACTTTGGGAGTTGTTGGCTGACACTCCATGACATTTAGCCGCAATAGGGAAGGTTGGATCTGACAAGAGAAGAGTGTTTGGTCTGACACTTTTATCTTCTCAGATCTTTTCCCTATTGTTCCCGCCTTTTCTTCAGGCGTTGGTTCCTCAGTCTTCAATCACTTTGTTGTTGAGGAGACTGGGGTTCAGTGAGTTCTTGTCCAACACTCACTGAACCATCATCTTCTTCTTTGGCTTAAGTCCTACTTCAGGGAGTACCGCCTTCCTGCGTAGTGAATCCTTCTTCTTGAATTCGCCTTAAGCATCCTGAAGATGACTCACTGAGAGGCTGTTCTCTCAGTGACTTGAATTGTTCTCGGTTTAAGTTAACACTTAGTTAATTTGTGTCCAAATCATGTTTGAAGTATTCTTGGGTTTTTCATGACCCAACAATCTCCCCCTATTTGGATATAAATTATTCCTAAGTGTTTTGATCAGATTTGAGTGAGCTAAAGACTTCTACTCATACTGAATGTACTAGAATGTAAATAAGGACACTGAAATAATAAAAAAACATCATCTTATTGATATCATTACAAGTCCTATCAAAACTAAGTACAAAAGGGTAGTGGCGGGTATTCAGTCAGATCAATCAGTTCAACTTGATTCCAAGGGCTTCAAGCTTGGGCTTCTTTGATTGCAGCTCTTGTTGGTCAGGATGTTCATTGATTTTCTTTTTCAGATCTTGACAAAACTTCACATTTTCAGGACTCTTGAGTGGAGAGTCCATCATTAGAAAGCCAAGCATAGCTTTGATCCCTGACAAATCAATGTCACTCCACCTTTGGAAGGCTTGGTCTCCGAACTCATCAATGAAGAACAAACCTCTTTCAGGTTGTTCAATGACCATATTGTTCCTGAAAGGAACACCTTCAGGGAGAGCCCTATTGCAGTCAAGACCAGGAATCTTGATCTCAGGCTCAGCTTCAATCTTCTTTCTTTTTCTTGAAGAAGACTGAGAGGGAGTTGGTTGTGCTGAATCAGGAAGAAGAGATGGAGTGCCAAGTTCCTGAGGTGCAGCTGTCAATCTTTCATACCTCAGACTCAAGGACTTCAGCAGATTAGGGACCACAACATTTGATTTCTTTGCTATTAATGGACCCAACTCATCCAATTATGTGATCCCGAAGTCAGTGAATCTGAAGGGTTTATGAACATCAAAGTTTCTCATGTCAGCACCTCTGTAGACAGTGACAGCGGCAGGATTGGTGTTTCTATGAATATGAACATCAGTGATTGGTTCTGGCTTCAACCTATTAGTCATATACCACTGATATTTCTTAATCCTGTTCTGTCTGATCTCTTCAGCCCTTTTATTCCTTTCCTCCCTTTTCTTTCTGAGAGTGATCATCTCCTCAGTCTGAGCCTTTACAAAGGTCATACCACCCTCTCTTCCTGAGAGATCCTTTGCCTCAAGACCAATTTTCTCAGCCTCTTCATGAACAACCTTAATTATAGCAGGCTTGCTCACCTTCTCTTCCTCCTTTAACTTCTTCTTTGCTTCCTCTTCCTCAAGATAAGAACTGAGTTCATCAGCAGTGAAGTGGTGAAGAACTCCATCAATGTCATACGGGATCCTGGGTGGTGTTTCAGGATCCTTTGCTACCGTGATTGGTGCAGGTTGAGGCTCAGGTTCAGTGAGGATGCCTTTGCCTTTATCTTGATGGAGGGAAGAAGCTTCAGGAATCTCCCCCTCAGTGTGAGAAGGAGGAGAAGGGGGTTGTTGGCTAGGGACTCCAGTGTCTTTTTCCCCCTCAACTGTTGCTTGAGCCATGGTGATAGCAAGAGTTGGAGTCACTGGAGCAGCAGGACCCTTGAAAGCCTGATAGATCTCAGTCATCATTGATTTGATGTCCGAGGTGCCTTGCTAAAGACTTGAGATCTTATTCTCAAGAGATGCCTGAGAAGCTTCAATGCCTGACATCCTTTACACCCCGTGCCCGCTAGACCAAAAACTTTGAACTTTTACGTGCGGAAACGCTTGACTTTACCTTTAACCTTTTACAAAAACCTTGAACATAACCAATATGACCAAACTGAGATCATAACCAAGATGACCAAACTCTGGATCCACACTTAGGTCCATATCTTGGAACCTAAAGGGGGATCCTAAACTGAAACTATGGATCCACACTTAGGTCCTTACATTGGAACCTAAAGGGGGATCCTAAACTGAAACTATGGATCCACACTTAGGTCCTTACATTGGAACCTAAAGGGGAATCCTAAACTGAAACTATGGATCCACACTTAGGTCCTTACATTGGAACCTAAAGGGGAATCCTAAACTGAAACTATGGATCCACACTTAGGTCCTTACATTGGAACCTAAAGGTAGATCCTGGAAGATCCACACCAAGGACCCTCACCTTGAACCTAAAAGTGGATCCTAGGCTCAAAGCTTGATCCACATCAAGGAACACCATTTTGAACCTAAAAGTAGATCCTAGGAGGATCCACACTAAGGTTCAGAACTTTGGGACCTAAAAGTAGATCCTGAAAGATCTACACTAAGGTCCAGCACTTTGGGACCTAAAAGTAGATCCCAAACTGACGGGTTATGCATAAACCTCTTTTGACCCATTTTCACAACAAACCACTTATACCACTTCCGTTTTACACCAAACTATACCAAAAGCATTAAATTAACATAACAAACATATCCCAAGGGTACTTGACCCGTTTACATTCCAAAATGGGTGTGTTCATACATAAACCAAACGCCCCTTTAGACTTTACTCAAAAACACATAAAACATGCTTAGACCCATCAAATGACTATCAAATCGTTACTCATCACTTGACATACAATTTGACACTTCTTTACTCGTTACAAGACATCACTTGACTCACGGGGGTACAAACTTACACATGAGCTCGGTACCTACCTAAGCTCTAAATGCATACTACCTTACACTTGCATATCAAATCCTTATACCCCACATCCAAGCCATCCTTAACAACACGCCAACCTACAAAACGGTTAAACATCTAAACCGTAAGCACAACGGCTTAGTAAGTAAAACGATAACAACATACAATTATACTTCAATCCACATAATGCATCATATACATAAAATACTTACTTCATGGCTCACTACTCAAATCTCAACTAGCACATAACATCAACATATCCATAGCATCATCTCATCACATAAGCCATAAACATGGCATCACATAAGCATAAACCAAGCTCATCTCCTCAACATAAACATACATAACACATAATGATAGAAATCCATATAACATATGCTATCATCATTTTACTTACCTCAAACCAAGCTAAACAACACATCAAGAACATCATCATCAAGATCCATCATCATCATCATCATCCTTCATAATAAACCACAACCTAACATCATAACAATAAAATACATAACAAGGGTTATCAAAACCTATCAAAACATAATCATCTTCCTAAACATATCATCATATGATCATATCTTGATCATATGATGAAAACCCACTTAAATCACTAACTTGAGAGGGATTACTTACTTGATAATCAAAGCTAAGAAAGACCATAACCATGGACCTTCATCTTCCTCATCTACTCTCATTGTCTAGCTTTCCTTCTCTTTTCCTTCTCTCTAAAAAGACCGGACCTCCAACCATCTCAATAATGGTGGAGAATTCTAGACTTAACTAGATATAGATAGTTAGTTGGCACTTTGGGATAATGGCAAGAATAGCCCTTCAAGTCCCATTCTTCTTACTTTAGTCATAACTAACTTATAATAACACTTTAACATATTTACCAAAATGGCAACCTAGGCCCCCTTTAGTTACACATCACATTTTACATAACCACGTTAGTCATATTTTGACTATCGGGTTTGACCACAACGCAACAATGTTGACTGGCCAATCACGTAAGGCCCTTATCTATTTTCATCTAGGGTGGGGTCCCAACACCCGGGAAACGGGTCTAACAATTCTACCCCCCTTATTTAGATTTCGTCCCCGAAATCTCTCGTCTAAAACTTATCCAAAACTAAATTCATGACATATACATGCTCTTATACTCATGCTTTCAAAGCCAAATCATTGCAACGATCTAAATGATCATGCAAATTCTACGCTTACTATACAAAATCATAATTCATAACCTATCAAAACACGCTTCTCATCACAAACTTTTCTAAAATTTCCAATAATGACGACTTGTCATATGGAAAATCTTACTACTTCGACTCTATATGAGTCAAACTTTATCACTATAAACACAACATACGCCCATGCACTAACCATCACTTAACATCATATACCGGCCAATCTCACATAACACATAGCACAAAATGCGCATCTATGCCACAAACCGGCAACTTATCTCAAAATACACAAAGTACCATACAAAAGGCACCTACATAAAATCTATCACACGCATCACTTAAGCATACTTTCTTATCAAATTCTGGAAATGCTCACAAATTGACTTATTGACTTAATGCACAATTCATTTTAGACGTCTATTTTAAGGTTTAACACATTACCTTAATGCCACTATAAGTTTTATTCGTATTTATCTTTTCCTATGACGTCTAACGGGTTTTAACTTTCACTATCTCTTATCACTATCCGTACTCATGTCATATCGGCTACACATAAGTCCACTCATTTATAACTCTTTATTTACATAAAAAGGCGTCCCAATCTATGTAAACAAGGAATTATAAACTTATGGTTCGGCGATTTACAATTTCTTCACTTAAATGAAAAGGCGTCCCAATCCATTTAAATCAAGAAACATAAACCATCCTACTTATACGCTTCCGACATCACACTCGTACTGGTTTTACTTTCCATCTTTTTTTTTTTAGCCTTGGATCCAATCTCACTAACTTTCCTTCATGCCATAAGGCAAACTTAACATTATGCCATAAAAGGCAACTTAACATTATGCGCATCTTAACATTATGCCGTAAAGGCATCTTAACATTATGCCATAAAGGCATCTCAACATTATGCCATAAAGGCATCTTAACATTATGCGCATCTTAACATTATGCCGTAAAGGCATCTTAACATTATGCCATAAAGGCATCTCAACATTATGCCATAAAGGCATCTTAACATTATGCGCATCTTAACATTATGCCATAAAGGCATCTTAACATTATGCCATAAAGGCATCTCAACATTATGCCATAAAGGCATCTTAACATTATGCGCATCTTAACATTATGCCGTAAAGGCATCTTAACATTATGCCATAAAGGCATCTTAACATTATGCGCATCTTAACATTATGCCATAAAGGCATCTTAACATTATGCGCATCTTAACATTATGCCATAAAGGCATCTTCACCATCCCAAAGGATGGCAAAATTAGAGCATTGGATCCAAGCTATGTTTACTTTTACATCTTTACTCATTTTATCTTTCATTCATCAATCCCAAGTTGACTCACATACTCGCTAAGTGCCATCTTTATTTTAGACAATTTCTATGTAATACTTATTCGTTTCAAATTACATATCTTCTACGTGTTCTTACAACACACTTTTACTAATACCCGTCAACACCTTGTTGACCATATTTTCAATTCATACTATCATTTCATTTAGTCTATCCAACTCACACACATAAACCTTACATAGGCTTATTCCTTAATACTTTTATTAATCTCTACTTACATATTCCAAAATATTGACATGATCACAATCGTGGTTTACAACTCTTTCTAGTTCACTTCAAGTCTCTAATGATTTCTAGCACAATTTGAATCTTTTTCATCACTTCTACTCATTTATTACTAACACATTTTAATTTTCATGTTTTATATGCACATGATCTCCTCACATTTTAACTATATTCTTTAACTTTCTCATATTATTTACTCATGTAAGAAATCATGCTTTCAAGCATCTAATCATTATTATATCAATCATGCCTCTCAAGACCTCAAACTACAAACGTACCTCGCTATTCACTTCTTACTTATCTCAATCTTTTTAAGCATTTATGCTTTTTCAAATAATTAACACGCTTCTTAACTCTTTTCACATATCAATGTTTTCTTTTTAGCTTTACCGACCACAACTAGGTCAACACATGACATGCATTCAAATACATCTATCTTAACTCATACACTAACTATACAATCGTGCTCTCAAGCACATCAAATAAAACTTAAACATACAATAAACTTACCATAGACTTAACATCACTAAATCAATCATACCATAACACTTAACACTTATCAAACAAGTGTTAAAACATTCAAAACATAAATCAAAACATAAAGTCTATGGCTCATATATCACATTGCATAAACCATCCTATGTCTAAGCCTCAACATTCTAACTAACCGCAAGCAATAGCCCATCTTATAATTAAGGCATCATAAACCTTAGTTCACTTACTAACCCATCTCTAATACCACTTAGCCTTGCTACTCGCATTCCATAACTATAACTCTATCATACAACGCCTAATAACAATACAAACACCGGCACCAACCGAGGTGCACGGCTAACTAATCATCTAAACATCTCAAGTCCCCATGGACTTGCATCTCATACACAACAACACTATCACACACACATATATCACCTATCATCAATATGCTCAACTAGCATAAAACATAGTCCGTCTAACACATAGCAATTAATTTTCCGCGCAACTATCACTTACGTCTAAGGCTTCTACGAGTGGTTTAAGTCTAGGCAATCCTAAAGAATACCTAATTCACTTAAACCGAAGCTCTGATACCAATTTGTTACACCCCGTGCCCGCTAGACCAAAAACTTTGAACTTTTACGTGCGGAAACGCTTTACCTTTACTTTTGACCTTTTACAAAAATCCTTGAACATAACCAATATGACCAAACTGAGATCATAACCAAGATGACCAAACTCTGGATCCACACTTAGGTCCATATCTTGGAACCTAAAGGGGGATCCTAAACTGAAACTATGGATCCACACTTAGGTCCTTACATTGGAACCTAAAGGGGGATCCTAAACTGAAACTATGGATCCACACTTAGGTCCTTACATTGGAACCTAAAGGGGAATCCTAAACTGAAACTATGGATCCACACTTAGGTCCTTACATTGGAACCTAAAGGGGAATCCTAAACTGAAACTATGGATCCACACTTAGGTCCTTACATTGGAACCTAAAGGTAGATCCTGGAAGATCCACACCAAGGACCCTCACCTTGAACCTAAAAGTGGATCCTAGGCTCAAAGCTTGATCCACATCAAGGAACACCATTTTGAACCTAAAAGTAGATCCTAGGAGGATCCACACTAAGGTTCAGAACTTTGGGACCTAAAAGTAGATCCTGGAAGATCTACACTAAGGTCCAGCACTTTGGGACCTAAAAGTAGATCCCAAACTGACGGGTTATGCATAAACCTCTTTTGACCCATTTTCACAACAAACCACTTATACCACTTCCGTTTTACACCAAACTATACCAAAAGCATTAAATTAACATAACAAACATATCCCAAGGGTACTTGACCCGTTTACATTCCAAAATGGGTGTGTTCATACATAAACCAAACGCCCCTTTAGACTTTACTCAAAAACACATAAAACATGCTTAGACCCATCAAATGACTATCAAATCGTTACTCATCACTTGACATACAATTTGACACTTCTTTACTCGTTACAAGACATCACTTGACTCACGGGGGTACAAACTTACACATGAGCTCGGTACCTACCTAAGCTCTAAATGCATACTACCTTACACTTGCATATCAAATCCTTATACCCCACATCCAAGCCATCCTTAACAACACGCCAACCTACAAAATGGTTAAACATCTAAACCGTAAGCACAACGGCTTAGTAAGTAAAACGATAACAACATACAATTATACTTCAATCCACATAATGCATCATATACATAAAATACTTACTTCATGGCTCACTACTCAAATCTCAACTAGCACATAACATCAACATATCCATAGCATCATCTCATCACATAAGCCATAAACATGGCATCACATAAGCATAAACCAAGCTCATCTCCTCAACATAAACATACATAACACATAATGATAGAAATCCATATAACATATGCTATCATCATTTTACTTACCTCAAACCAAGCTAAACAACACATCAAGAACATCATCATCAAGATCCATCATCATCATCATCATCCTTCATAATAAACCACAACCTAACATCATAACAATAAAATACATAACAAGGGTTATCAAAACCTATCAAAACATAATCATCTTCCTAAACATATCATCATATGATCATATCTTGATCATATGATGAAAACCCACTTAAATCACTAACTTGAGAGGGATTACTTACTTGATAATCAAAGCTAAGAAAGACCATAACCATGGACCTTCATCTTCCTCATCTACTCTCATTGTCTAGCTTTCCTTCTCTTTTCCTTCTCTCTAAAAAGACCGGACCTCCAACCATCTCAATAATGGTGGAGAATTCTAGACTTAACTAGATATAGATAGTTAGTTGGCACTTTGGGATAATGGCAAGAATAGCCCTTCAAGTCCCATTCTTCTTACTTTAGTCATAACTAACTTATAATAACACTTTAACATATTTACCAAAATGGCAACCTAGGCCCCCTTTAGTTACACATCACATTTTACATAACCACGTTAGTCATATTTTGACTATCGGGTTTGACCACAACGCAACAATGTTGACTGGCCAATCACGTAAGGCCCTTATCTATTTTCATCTAGGGTGGGGTCCCAACACCCGGGAAACGGGTCTAACTGACATCCTTGACCCAAGTGACAATGCCAAGGATGTTGATTGTGCCCAAGCACCCAGATGTTTTTCCTAAAGACCCAAGGAAGTCCTGATTGAGTCCAATGAAGAGTTAAGACCCTGAATATTAGAATCCTTCAGTAAGCTGAGAAGATCACTGAATTCAGTTGAGTGCTTCTGATAAGTCTCAGCAGCCTGAAGGACCTTCTTGTTGAGTTCGGGGTCATCCTTGACAGCTGTTTGAATAGTTCCAAGGCTTTTGGTGATGCCTTCAAGAGCAAGATTGGACTTCCTGAGATGAAGATCAATAGCTGTCAGGGAGTGATTGGTGTCAGACTGCATTTCGTTCACATCATCATGATAACTTTCAACATCTGCCTTCAGGTTGGCATAGTGAACAGCAGCTTCAGTGTGATGATCGAACATCTCTTCAGAGAGACCAGTGTAAAGAGCTCTATTGGTCTTGAGCAGGAACTTGACCAATTTTCTTTCAGTAAGGGGAAGAGAGTCATCATACTTTTTGACGATGTCCCTAGTATCAGAAGAATCAGAAGATTGAGAACCTGACTCTTCACTTTGGCGTGGAGATGACTGAGGAGATTGTTCAAGTTGTTCGGGTTGTACATCAGTCTCCATATCCTCACCTGCCTCAAAAATTTCCTCTTCACTCTCTTCCCTGAGCTCTTCATCAGACTCAATAAAAGCCTGAAAGTCCCCCATGGACTCAATACCCAAAAATTCAACCGGCTCCTCTTTATAAAAAGACTCGCCTTTGGTTTGGTCAAGTCCTGACCCCGTTGTCATAATAACTGAGTGGGTTTGCTTAGCCTGACTAGCCATAATAACTGGGGTAACACCGGCCTGGCTTTTGGGGGCAGGTCCTGAGAGGATTGGACCGCCTGAGGGGTTTATGGGTTCCGTATCAGCGGGTTATTTCTTTCCCTCTGAGTCTTTGTCCCCCTTAGCACCTTCAACCACTGATGGGTGTTTTCCAGTGGTATCACTAGGTACTGATTGTGAAAGTTGGTGGACCCCCTTCCCATCAGGATTGTGCTGTCCTTTTGGGGATTTAGGGTCCTTTTCTCCCTGAGATCCTGAGGGTGATTGCTCAGGAACGTTAGCGGGATGTGAATGTTTGTGGGTCCCCTTCTCAGTAAGGTAGTGCTGCCTTACCGAGGATTTAGAACCCTTTCCTCCCTTGGGAACTGATTGTTTTTTGACAGTTCCTTCATCGGGATGTGAGGGGGTGTGGGTCCTCTTCCCAGTAGGGTGGTGCTGCCCTACCGAGGATTTAGGACCCTTTCCTCCCTTGGGCACTGATTGTGATTTATCAGTACCTTCATCGGGATGTGAGGGGGGAATGCTTCCTGATTCCTCTGACTTGTGTATGTCAGTTGAACCATGTGGAATGGGTGTGCCCGAGGTCACTGAGAATGATTGCTCAGTGATCTCCGTTGGCCTTTGTTTTGAGGTCAAGAGGGTCTCAGAAATGGGTGTCTCAAAGGTCTCGGCCTTTTTCAACCTCTTTTTAAGGTTTAGTTGGTTTTGAGGATCAGTCTCAGTGGCGAGTGGCTTGGGTCTAACCACCTGGCTGGACTGACCCTTCTTTGTCTTCTTCACCTTTTTGGTCGGTGAAGGAACTGGTGAGACAACGTCGTTACCCTGAATGACTGATTGCATGTATTCAGTCAGGGCAATATGTGTAACCTCACTGATGCTACTAGTGAAGTTTGACTTGTGCAGGACGTCAAGCTTCGTACCTTCTGCATCAGGCCTCACATAGTCAGAACCAAGTAGGTCCTGAAGCACACAGGAAACAAATCTAGGGTAGGACATATGTCTTTGCCTATGTTTTCCAGAGAGCTTAGCAACAAGGTCTCGGAAGATTATTCCTCCGATGTCGATTTTTGTACCCCCAAGGAGACTGAACAACATCAATTGTTGTGATGAGTTCAATTGTTCCGTAGAGGATTTATTTCCACCCAGGACCTGAATGACAAATGTCATCAGTATCCTCCAAATAGGATGGAACCATGTTTTGACTACTGGAGCCTTCTCCAGTAAGCCTCCCGCAGACGTTGTAGGACGTCTGGGGTCATGGGGTGCTAGAAAGGTCAGTTCATTCTTTATGTCCTGATCAGTAGGGTTGGGTGAAAACGCTTCAACAAAGTCAAGGCCTGTGGCTTTGATGAAGGTTGAGTAGTCAAAGGAGGGGGTTCTGCTCCCATTCATCACCGTGAAGGTGATGATTGACTCTTTGGTGTCTTTGGGGCTGGTAGCCACAACCATGCACCAGAATTTCCTCAAATAGTCATGGTAGATGACTGAGGGGGTGTGGGTGAAAGCCTTTGCAAGAAAACAATTACGAAGAAATTTCATAACGTTCTTGTAGGCTGGGTAGATTTGTGGATAAGAGAAATTTCCTACCACATTGTTCTTTGTTAGGTCAACATCCCCAGTGAGGAATTCCACATTAGGGGCGTATGCTATAGCTCTAGAAGAAGCCATTGTGGGTAAGTCTGGGTTTGACTAAGGTTTCTGGGTTTCTAAAGCTTAAGAATACACACACAATTCATTTTTGAGAATTTAAAATGGCAGAGTTTTGCTTAAGTTCTATAAAAACGTGTGTGTTTTTCTTTTGGTTGGGTTATTTATAGGGAAGTGGAGATGGGGGTGTTTTAGACATTTGAGCGATCTTAATTTATTCAAAAAGAATTATTGGAAATTGTTTTGAATAATATGTTTTGGGATCCGCATTTAATGCCAACACTCCACTTTCCTGGTTTGGCGCAACAGTCGAAGTGAACAGTTGAGCAGTTCTGCAAAAGTGCAATTTGCAGAGATGAGTCATCACATATTTGTAATGTGATTGGAGAGGCATTTATTGCCAAGTGGGAATGTGGTGGCCCAGAGGTGGAAGCCAGAAAGGCTAAAAGAACAAATATTCTTGAATTAAATATGAGTTCAGTTACCAACCTCGGACATTTACTAACTAGATACTTAGAGCATTTAAGTCAGTATTTAATGTCTCTTTTCAGGGCCCTGAATGACTTTTCATTCAGTGATGGCTTTCAGGGACTTGGGATTAGTCACTGATTATTCAAGAATATGAAATGATTCCTGAGCTACAAGGATTCAGGAACTTGGGTTTAGTTCCTGAACCCTAAAGATTTCAGGAACTTGGGTTTAGTTCCTGAGGTTGAGGATTCAGTGAGATGTTTTCATTGATGTACACATTGAGTCAGGGACCTGAGGTTTTAAGAATTTACACTTCAGTTGGAAGGAATCAATCAGTGGACTGATTCTCTATATCCAACATTCCTAATTCAGCTTTCAACCTTGTGAAAGCTGGTTCATCCAAAGGTTTGGTGAAGATATCAGCTAACTGATATTCAGTAGGGATGAAGTGTAATTCAATGTCACCATTCATGACATGGTCCCTGATGAAATGATATCTGATATCAATGTGTTTTGTTCTCTGATGAAGAACAGGGTTGTTTGAGATTGCAATTGCACTTGTGTTATCACAAAAGATGGGTACCATCTTATATTGAATTCCATAGTCACTGAGTTGACTTTTCATCCAGAGTACATTTGCCCAACAACTAGCTGCTGTAACATATCCAGCCTCAGCTGAGGACAAGGCAACTGATTGTTGCTTCTTAGCACTCCAACAGACTAGTTTCCCACCAAGTATTTGGCAAGAGCCTGAGGTGCTTTTTCTGTCCATGTTGCATCCAGCATAGTCAGAGTCTGAGTATCCTTTAAGATCAAGTCCTGAGCACTTTGGATAGTATAATCCAAGGTTTGGAGTGCCTTTCAGGTACCTGAATATCCTTTTCACAGCAGTAATGTGTGATTCTCTTGGGTCAGATTGATATCTGGCACATAGACATACTGAGAATTGAATATCAGGCCTTGATGCAAGTAGATACATCAGTGATCCTATCATTCCTCTAAAGAGAGTTTGATTTACTGGTTTACCAGTGAGATCAGGACCTAGGTTGTTTGGGGGGACCATGGGAGTTTTGACTGAGGCACAGTCACTGAGATCATACTTCTTCAGTAGATTCTTTACATACTTCTCTTGACTGATAGTGGTTCCTCTATCAGTCTGCTTGATCTGTAGACCAAGGAAGTATGTCAGTTCTCCCATCATGCTCATTTTCAAACTTCTTTGTCATTAGTTTTTCAAATTGTTTGCAAAGTTTGAAACTTGTTGAGCCAAAGATGATGTCATCAACATACACTTGTACTAGTATGACATCAGTATTTGTCTTATAGATAAACAATGTGTTGTCTATCTTGCCTCTGACAAATTTGTTTTGGATTAAGAAGGCTGAGAGAGTCTCATACCATGCCCTGGGAGCTTGCTTCAGTCCATAAAGGGCTTTGTTAAGCTTACAGACATGATCAGGAGACTCATGGCTTTCAAATCCTGGAGGTTGCTGAACATAAACTTCTTCTTTCAGTGAACCATTTAGGAATGCACTTTTAACATCCATTTGGTAAACTCTGAAGTTCATGTATGTAGCAAAAGCAAGGAAGATCCTGATGGCTTCCATCCTTGCTACTGGTGCAAATTTTTCTTCATAGTCAATGCCATCTTGTTGATTATAGCCTTTGGCTACAAGTCTGGCTTTGTTTTTAATGACTATGCCATTTTCATCAGTTTTGTTTTTGAATACCCATTTCATGCCAATGACAGAGACATTCTCAGGACATTTGACCAAGGTCATTACCTTGTTTCTGTCAAATTGTTCCAGTTCATCATGCATGGCCTGAACCCAACTTGGATGTGTAAGTGCTTCTTTAACACTTTTGGGTTCAATTGTGGAAATGAAGTCCACAAATAGGCATTCATTGGCTGAGGCTGCTCTTAGACTAGCAGCCATGCTCCTGGTGAGCATGCCTTCAGTAGGCTCTCCAATAATATTGACAAGTTCAATGTCCTGAGACCTAGTCCAACTTTCCTGAGGTCCTGGATATTGATTTGAACTTGTGGAGGCCAGATTGGGTAGAGGGGTTGGTTCTGGAGTAGACACATGATCATTGATAGGATCTTGAGTGTTTACCAGATTACTGAGATTGTTTGGTTCTTGAGTATTTTGAACAGACTGATTGATTACATCAGTGTTTGCATGTGCCTCAACAAACTCAGTGATGGTTGGGTTAGGTAGGTTGTGAGGGATTATGTAATAGGAGAGGTTAGCATCATTTTGATACTGAGTAGAAGGATTGTTTTCAGGAAGATATTCATCAGGAGGATATCTTGAAGAATTATCAATTCCTATCTCTTCTACTGAGGCAGTTGAGAACCTGATTGCATCAGTGCTCTCATCAAAGGTAACATGAAATGTTTCCTCAGACTGCTGTCTCCTTGTGCTGAACACTCTGAAGGCTTTTGAGACAAGTGAGTATCCTAGGAAGTATCCATCATCAGCTTTTGCATCAAATTTCCCTAAGTGATCCTTGTGATTATGAATAAACACAGGACACCCAAAGACATGAAAGTAGCTGATGTCAGGGATTCTTCCTTTGAATAACTCATATGGGGTTTTCCCATGTCTCTTGACAATTATGGATCTGTTTTGTGTATAATAGGCAGTTTTGACTGCATCAGTCCAAAAATGGTTGGAAAGGACTGATCCACATAGCATTGTCCTAGCAGCTTCAATGAGTGTTCTATTTTTCCTTTCAGCAACACCATTTTGTTCAGGTGTGTATGGAGAGGAAAAGTTTTGGAAAATACCTTTCTCATCACAGAAATATTCAAGTTCATAATTTTTGAACTCAGTCCCGTTGTCAGTTCTAATCTGTTTGACCTTAATGTCATTTTGATTTTCAATGTTCCTGACAAAGGACATGATTGTTTCAGCTGCCTGACTCTTTTTGATCAGGAAGAATACCCAAGTGTATCTAGAGTATTCATCCACTATGACCAGAGTATACTTCTCATGGTTAGTCGACCTTGGACTGATAGGTCCAAATAGATCCATATGGAGAAGATGTAGGCAGTTCCTGATGGAAAAGTTGGTTTTGGTTTTAAAGGATGCTCTGTGATGTTTACCTTTTTCACAAGCTGAGCATGGTTTATCCTTTGAAAACACAAGTGATGGTAAGCCAACGACCTTGTTTTGTTTTACAAGATTGTTTATGTTTTTAAAGTTCAGGTGGGTGAGTCTCTTATGCCAAAGCCAGTTGAGAGTATCAGTGGCCTTAGCAAAGAGACAAGTTCCATCCTGAGTTAGACTGGACATGTCTAATACATAAACATCTTGTCTTCTTGGTGCAATGAGGATAATTTCCTTATTTGCATTGAAGATGGTTCCTTGTTTATCATCAAACTGAACTATGTATTTTGCATCACATAGTTGACTGACACTTATCAGATTGTACATAAGACCATTTACATAAGCTATCCTAGTAAAGACAATACCATTGCAGTTTACTGAACCATAACCCTTAGTGAGACATGTTGAATTATCTACAAATATCACTTTGGGTTCTGGTTCTTCCACATATTTATGCAGACACTCCTTAACACCAGTCATGCTCCTTGAACATCCACTGTCTAGATGCCAAATAGGATCCCTGGCATTCTTCTGCACAAATAGTAAACTGGGTCAGTCCTTTCTAGGACTCCATTTCATGGAGGGTTTGGTTTTGTAGGTCTTTATGAAAGTATTAATTGATTCATGGTCAGTGGTTGAGTGGACTGAGCTACCACATGTTTTGCATTTAATTGCTGGGGTAGCCTCAGTAGTCTGAGAGGATTGTTTATTCATTCCTCTTCTTGACTGAATGACCTTCTCTTTTCCTGAGGATTTCTGAGTGGAACTTCCACTAGATTCACAGTGTTTGTCTTTTTGACAATCCTCAGGAAGATGGTCATTGAATCCACATAAAGGGCAAGGTGAAAAAGGCTTGGCCTTTTGCTTCTGTTTCTGCTTAGAATCAGAAGGGTAGTTCAGGCACTGAGCCTTAAGTCCTGAAAAGTTTGACATGACTGAGCATTGTTTATGATCAGAGGTCCTGTGATCTTCCTTTTTGCAAATCATGCAATAAAGGACTCTATAGCAATCATCAGTGAGATGATTTGTATAGTTTCATATTTCACATCTTTTCAGGGGTTTTGTGGGTTTGGGTTTGGTCTTTGAGGAAGTTGGTTTTTGTTCCTTCTTGGATTGAGAAGGTTTCTCAGAAGATGCAATCTTCTCTTCCAGCTTCCTGACCATTTCAGTCAACTGATCAATTCTTGGATCAGGACTTTGGGTTGCTACTTCAGAAGGGACTGAAGTTGATGAGTCATCAGTAATTACTGAGACTTCAAGGGGTGGTCTTCTCAGGAGGATTCTACCTATTCCTGATCTCTCTTTTGGAGAGTGTGGGGAGTAGACCAATGGTGGGAGGTCTGAGCTTGCTGCAGCACCCTGAAGGGTATTTAGTGGAGGGAGTGGAGGAGTTGATTCTGATTCAGGCTCACTGATTGGATCAGAAATACTGAGTTGGTCAAAGAGTCCAAGCATACCTTTCAGAGCCTGACTTTCAGGGAGCAAGATGTTTCCAGTCTCAAAGTTTGGCAACTTACTGACTGGGTTGTCCTTGACAATCCAGTCATTTGACTTGGGTTCCATCTCTTGCTCAAAGGATATGCCAGCTGGTACAAAGGTCATTTCACTGGGACTCTCACTGGAGATTTCAGATAGGTGGTCAATTCCTATAGTTATCTGAGGAATTAAGCCCACAGAATCAAAGACCTTAGGGTTCTTTTTGGTCCAGCTTTCAATGACTGCTTTTTCTTTCTTAAGTTCTGTTTAAAGGGCTTGATTTTGTTTCAAAATTTCAGTGTTCTGAATTTGTAGAGTAATAGATTCTAGTTTGGCTTGTTTTAATGCAAGCAGTTCATCTCTACATTTATTCAATTCTGACACAATATTGTTATATTTTGAAAACAGGTTAAGCCTTTGTTCCTCAACAAACTTTAGATCAACACAAATATAACTCATGTAAGACTGCCAATCAGAATCATCATCCATAGAAAGTAAAGTATTTACCTTCTTCATGGAGATGTTGACCCACTCTCCATTTCTAGCATGGCTTTTTCCCACAGCCACCTGATCCTCTTCAGAAAGTGCCATCAGTGCACTAACTCTTATTTCCTCATCTGAGGAAGCCTCTTCTTCATCCCAATCATATGCTTCAGCTACTAAAACCTTGTTCTTTGTCTGAATAGGTTTAGATGATTGAGCATTCTGAGACAGCATGGGGTAGTTTCAAGAAGTGCAAGTTTAGCTTTGATTTTCCTATATTTTGTTTCAAAATCCTTTTGACCCTTGTTTTGAAATTGTTGGGTGGACTGAAACATTTTAGGTTGAAACTTGCTAGTTCCTGAGAATTTGTAAGAGGGTTCTGAGATAGTTTTAGAATAACAGTCCTTAGCAAAATGACCCTTTTTACCACATTTAAAGCATTCAGTGGTCTCATTTGCTTTTGGTTTTGTAAATTTGGACTGATTTCTTTTTATGAAACGTCTAGAACTAGCAAGGAGTGCCCTTTCTTGGAATTCCAAGTTCAGGTCGTTCAGGTACTCCTCACCAATCCTTTCATCAATTTCTTCTTCAGAATCCTCTTGAGTATCCTGCACAACACCATTAGAATAGAAAGCAGTTGATATGGGTGTGGAGGTTAAGGCCTTTTTGGACTCAAGAGCTTTTGAGTCAGGTGATGAAGCGAAAAGTGTACCGCTTTTAGGGGGTCATTTAAGCCCTAAATCGTATTTATTTGATCAAATATTGCCCTAAATCGTTCCTTTTGTCATTTTAGGTACTTTGGAAAAGAAATCTGGAAAAGGAAGCATTTTGGACGTTTTTGGAGCATAAAAGTGAAGAAAACGACAAAGTCTCCAAAGCTGCAGGAAAAGTACACGTGACGGCGTCAAGGATTGCTCCTGACGGCGTCACGGCTTGGCAAAAGAGGTGGATATGACAAATACACGTGACGCGCCAGGAAGTTTTCCAATGGAAGTCTGACGGCGTCACCCTTTAAGGTGATCAAGGCCGTCACGGTTTAAGTTAAAGAGAGACGGCGTCAAGCACAATTGTGACGGCGTCAACCCTTGACGCGCCAGAGTGGATTTTGGAGGATTAAAGAGGGACGGCGTCAGGAAGACCATCCGGGAACCCTAGCCGCGGCGAGGTGACGGCGTCACCTCCTACAACGTGACACCGTCAGCCCCTAAATTCTATATATAGTTTTGCAATTTTTAGTCATTAGTGTGCAACTTTGTGAGGAGAAACCCTAAGACGAATTTTCTGCCATTTTTAAGAGTTTTATACCCTTGGATCTCCCATGTTTAATTGAAGATAAGTAATCAATTAATCATTCAATATGTCTATGTGTTGTTTGATTATATCTTGTTCTTGTCTTTTAATTAACATGCTAGGCTAGATTTATCTTGTGTTTGCTTAGATCTAATGAAACCTAACTATTGATTATTGGTTGTTGGTGTGTTATTAATTGTATTGGATGATTGTTTATCGATGTTAGGCTTAAGAAAACTGGCTAACCTCCTATACGGTAACTTGCTTGAACGTCTTAAGAAACATGAACCAATGCGTACTAAGGTTTTTATGGTTGTATTTAATGCATGAGCGAATTCTAGTGATCCCATGTTAGGAGCTTCTTAGCCGGCTCGACATAGGAGTGAAGTAGGAGCTTGTAGAGTTGGGAAGTACGTACGCCACCCCATGATTGGTATTAAGGAATACACCCGTCATCCACGCAATTAATACACACTAATCAACCGGTAAAGGATAGTTAGGGAGTAAGGAAATCTAAGTAAACACATTTCTCTCCATATAAGTTCCACAACCTTTTCATTTTCAGTTATTTTATTTTATTTGCAATTGTAGTTATTTGGGTTAGTTGACTAGCAACTAATTCCGCCCACTCCTTCAAACCCGAGATTTTACTTGCTTTCAAAAAAAATTATAAAAATACAAAAAGAATCTTCCCTCACCCTTAGACCTATTAGAGTAGTTTTTCAATCCTAACGACACTATTCCCCTAGAGAACGATCAATCCCCCAGTACTGGCCACTACACTATACTACTTCGGTCAGGTACACTGCCTGGTGGGGATTGCAAGCCTCTTGAGATCCCTCGAGAGGTAAAACCTGTTGTAAGGTCGCAAAACCACGCATCAAGTTTTTGGCGCCGCTGCTTGGGAATAGTTATTGTTTAGGTTGAATTTTTATTTTATTAGGTCTACTCACTAGATTCCTTTCTAGTGAGATTTTTTATTTTATTTTTCTAGGATTTCTTGTAGTCTATCTTTTTCTTTGTGCCCTTTGTTTGTAAAACCATTTTCATTTGTCACTATGATGGATGAAATTCCATATAGATCATTGACAATAGAGGAACAATTATATTTCACCAATAGATTTGTTTCCTATCATTCCTATGAATTTTTGTGTGATCTTTGTGATTTCCAAAAGGAGTTAGGGGTAAGGTTAGATGGGTTTAATGAATTCTATGCATGTGAGATTTCTATTAGACGAGCATTATCTGGATCAATTCCTTTTAGTCAGGCCCTTTGGATGAATTTTGAGGAAAGCTTCCTAACCATGACCCATAAGTGGAACGAATTGGTGGATTCGTATGAGCAAAGAGACTTAGTATCTAAGAACATGGACTTAGAATCAAACCAAGATTCTGAGATGGTTAGTTGCATGAGTGGGATTGATTTCACCAAAACATACGACACACATGAGGGTAGAGTTGAGCCACCTAGTTGCATGTCATGGTTAGGCTCTACCATAATACAAGATGAACACATTGGTGATCTTAATGTGATGGAGGATATAGTAGAGAACCCAAGCCCACCAAGTACCCCACAAGTCCCACCATTGTCTGAGGCATACACACCGCCCTTGACTTACCCAGAAGAAGTAGAAGAGACTATAGGAACCCCAATAGAGGTAGAACCCTTGGACCAAACATAACTAGAGGATATAGGTTTGAATACTTGTAGTCATAACCTTTCTTTTAGTTATATGGAAGTTCCTAGTTTTGATGAACTGAAGCCTCAGCCAAAACCGTTACCTAATCTTCCATCCTTAGATGTGAATTTAGGAATTGAAAAAGGTCCCGATCCACCCATCAAACCATGTAGTCCGGGTAATGTTAAGATTAAGGTAGTAGACTCTAAGCCTTGTAGTGAGGAAGACAATATAGGAGTGAAAAATGACCTTACATGTCTACATCACCCATTCATGATTGATCACAAGAAACATTATGGGTTTAAACCGGGTCTATTGGGTCAAGATGGGTTCCCAATTAGGAGTCTCTCGAAGTTGTTGGAAAATGATCCCTTTTTAGGAGAATTCTTTAATTCACCCATTGACCAAAGTGAACTAGGTAAGGTTATGATGAAAGGAGCACACCCCTTTGAGTATATAATTCATCCACCACTCTTTCCTCACGCGGCATACTTCCACCAAGATGGTGTGTATCGCTACTATCTCCCGCACTTAATCCTAAGTGTAGGAAAAACCTCCCCTATTTCCGTTAAATAAGGGTAGAGTCAGGCTCGTGACTCGAACAAAAACAAGCGCTTCTTGGGAGGCAACCCAAGCTTTATTTGCTTTGTGTGTTTATTTATTTGTTTGGTTTGATTTTATTTGCTTCCGTATGTATGTTTAATTTTTATTATTATTGATTCATGTTCGAAACTAAATTGTGAAAATGCTTTATCTTGTTTTTAACATCGTCTTAACTACATATAAAGGTATTTTGCAAAAGATAAGTGTAAGGGAAATCCAAATCGGTTTATTAGAACAAATGAACATGAATCATAACAATATTAAATTAACATACATATTAGTAATTGTTTGAGTCAAATGCTTGTATCGAGTCATAATGATGTTTTGCAGGAATTCCAGGAAGTAAGGTATAGGTTTTTCCAGAAATTTTCCAGAAACTTAACATGAGAATTCTGTCAGATCATTTCTGACGGCGTCAGGCCTTACAACCTGACGGCGTCAGGTTTTAATTTTCTGAAATTTTTGAAAGTTTCGTTTTTCTACCGGAATCATAAAAGGTTTTTATTAAATCTCTAACTTATAAACTCCAGGAATCTGCAAAATAATTATTCCACAAGCATTATATCCTTATATAGATTTATCCCGCCGATGTTATGCAGGTTTTCGTGTTTGTTTTCTCAGGTTTAACAGGTTATTTTGGACAAGGAGATGTATGTGGAATCTAGCTTTTGGCGATGCATTAGTCTTGGAGCTTCTAATTTCTCTTGGAAGAAGATCTAACCATGTTACCTCTTTATCCACCAAACGAATCAGGGGAGTATTTGATTTCATTCTTTTACTTTATTTACTTTTACATCTTGTTATTTGAACATTGGGGACAATGTTCATCTTAAGTGTAAAGGGGGGTAAAGTAAGATACTTTAGAGAATGCAATTACGCTTGATTTTTCGTTTGTTTAATGGTAGATGTGTAATAAAACTGAGAGAAATACCTGTTAAGGCAATTTTAGTGCCAAATTTAAAATTTTTTACAACATATAGGAGTGAAACTTTGATCTTAATGAGCGTCTCATGGATAGGAGTTATATGACTAGCACAAAACCGTACCACTAAAAAAAATTTCCACCCCCAAATATGTGAGGTTCGCCCCTAGAATTGATAGGAAAAGCATTTATGCTATGATGTGTGTACCGGTAGCACTTAGATTCTAGAACTTGCGTTAGGACCATTCCGAGGCCACAAGTGAGACTACATTCGTGTAGTTAGATTTACTACATGATAAGAGGCATTAGGATTAACCCATTGTTTTACACCTGTGTTTTTGTTATAATTACATTGGCTACATTGGTCAAGTAATTCTCCCACACCCTTTGCGTTGTACTCATTTTTAGTACACGATACCCCTAGTACACCCCTCAGAGCCTATCTTTTCGTTTCTAACTTTAAGCATTTTACTTAAAGGAAGAATTTGTTTACACCCCACTTAAATGTACACCCAAATCGCCTTAGCCTACCTTGTATGCACTCATCTTTAGTGCATTATTGTTACAACATTTGTTTAAACCCCAAGTTAATTATCTAATTGATTACATGGTTGCTAAGTCGAGTCATATCCTTGTACATATTGTTTTGGGACGATTGGGACTCATGGGTAAAGTACTAGTGTAATGGAGTAATGGGGAAGAACAACATTATTACCCCCATATGTGCTAAATATTTTAAAAGTACTCCAAGTGCTTCGATTATCTTAATTCGAGTCATTAGAATAGTTAATTGTAAAGTTATGTAAAATTTCAAGTGTAAGGGGAATGCAACGCCCCTACGATGTATTATTTTGGATAGTAGGGCAAGAGTCTATGAAAAAAAAAAAAAAAAATCTAAAAAATCAAGAAAAATACAAAAAAATGAGAAAAAGAAAAGTAGAAAAAAAAACATACGGACTACCATCCCGTTTCATTTTATGTTTATTTTATGTTTTTGTTATTTTGTTTTTAGCTTAAGTCGAGTCTAGTCTTGGCTTAGCAACGCCATATTGTACTTGTAATCAACCAAGATCTTTAACTCGCCACCAGTAAAATATCCCTTATCCAACAAAACCGTGTTTATCATATCCCTACACCTAATGTTATAACCCGTTTAAAAACCCTCTTTGATAGTTTATCTTAGGTGCTTACGCCTAGTGGAGGAGGTTTTTGATCATTTCCCAAGCCTATGGTAATCTATTTGCTATGACAGGTAGTGAGAGATATTATTCATTTTCATTTATGAGATATACTTTTATGACACCTGAGAGATGTGAGTATCTAAACACTACTTGTGAGGTGCTAGTTTGTAATCTCCGTGCTTATTATGATTAAAGGGGAACGACTATTTGTTGTAATTACTTTTATATTAGCGTTAAATGACCCCTAACTTGTATTTTGATTAGAATAAAAGCGCATTTGCTTGAGGACAAGCAAATCTCAAGTGTAAGGGTATTTGATGAAGCGAAAAGTGTACCGCTTTTAGGGGGTCATTTAAGCCCTAAATCGTATTTATTTGATCAAATATTGCCCTAAATCGTTCCTTTTGTCATTTTAGGTACTTTGGAGAAGAAATCTGGAAAAGGAAGCATTTTGGACGTTTTTGGGGCATAAAAGTGAAGAAAACGACAAAGTCTCCAAAGCTGCTGGAAAAGTACAAGTGACGGCGTCAAGGATTGCTCCTGACGGCGTCACGGCTTGGCAAAAGAGGTGGATATGACAAATACACGTGACGCGCCAGAAAGTTTTACAATGGAAGTCTGACGGTGTCACCCTTTAAGGTGATCAAGGCCGTCACGGTTTAAGTTAAAGAGAGACGGCGTCAAGCACAATTGTGACGGCGTCAACCCTTGACGCGCCAGAGTGGATTTTGGAGGATTAAAGAGGGACGGCGTCAGGAAGACCATCCGGGAACCCTAACCGCGGCGAGGTGACGGCGTCACCTCCTACAACGTGACGCCGTCAGCCCCTAAATTCTATATATAGTTTTGCAATTTTTAGTCATTAGTGTGCAACTTTGTGAGGAGAAACCCTAAGACGAATTTTCTGCCATTTTTAAGGGTTTTATACCCTTGGATCTCCCATGTTTAATTGAAGATAAGTAATCAATTAATCATTCAATATGTATATGTGTTGTTTGATTATATCTTGTTCTTGTCTTTTAATTAACATGCTAGGCTAGATTTATCTTGTGTTTGCTTAGATCTAATGAAACCTAACTATTGATTATTGGTTGTTGGTGTGTTATTAATTATATTGGATGATTGTTTATCGATGTTAGGCTTAAGAAAACTGGCTAACCTCTTATACGGTAACTTGCTTGAACGTCTTAAGAAACATGAACCAATGCGTACTAAGGTTTTTATGGTTGTATTTAATGCATGAGCGAATTCTAGTGATCCCATGTTAGGAGCTTCTTAGCCAGCTCAACATAGGAGTGAAGTAGGAGCTTGTAGAGTTGGGGAAGTACGTACGCCACCCCACGATTGGTATTAAGGAATACACCCGTCATCCACGCAATTAGTACACACTAATCAACCGGTAAAAGATAGTTAGGGAGTAAGGAAATCTAAGTAAACACATTTCTCTCCATATAAGTTCCACAGCCTTTTCATTTTCAGCTATTTTATTTTATTTGCAATTGTAGTTATTTGGGTTAGTTGACTAGCAACTAATTCCGCCCACTCCTTCAAACCCAAGATTTTACTTGCTTTAAAAAAAATTATAAAAATACAAAAAGAATCTTCCCTCACCCTTAGACCTATTAGAGTAGTTTTTCAATCCTAATGACACTATTCCCCTAGAGAACGATCAATCCCCCGGTACTTGCCACTACACTATACTACATCGGTCAGGTACACTGCCTGGTGGGGATTGCAAGCCTCTTGAGATCCCTCGAGAGGTAAAACCTGTTGTAAGGTCACAAAACCACGCATCAAGTTTTTGGCGCTGCTGCCTGGGAATAGTTATTGCCTGGGAAAGTATTATACTCAAGTTTAAGGTCGATGACCCTATTTTCCTTGGTATCTGAGGGACCCTCAAAGCTGTTTACCAAGTCATCCCAAGTTTGCTTGGTTGTTAGACAGTTGATGAATGATTCCATTATATCATCAGGAAGACATGATATAAGGATGCTTTTCAGGCGTTGGTCTTGATTGACCACCCTCCTCTCATCAATGGTCCATTGGGCCTTAGGCTTGTTTAGCCCTGCGGCTGTCCTAGGGACAAATGGGCCATCCCTGATACAGGTGATGTAGTAGGGTTCCATACCGGTAAGATAGCAAATCATACGCTTCTTCCATTTGCTAAATTTCCCAGCTTCAAGTCTGGGTGCAACAGCGGAGTAGCTGCCACCCTTTTTGTCGACTAGCTGGGGTACATTGATATCAGCCATAGTAGGATCTTTGTTTTAAAAACCTAGAGCACTCTTGTTTAGTTTTTAAAAAAGATTTTATAAACCAGAGGCTTTGATACCACTTGTTGGTCCCTTTACACGATTAGAGTTAACTAGAAAGTTAATCCGTTTGTGTTTATGACTAATACAATGTTAAGATTAATTCTAACAGTTATAAAATGTGAATATAAAAAATACAATATTTTTCAACGTTTAAATTCTTATTAGAAATAATTCCAAGAATCTATTACCCAAGTGTTTTGCGGAACAAACACTTGGGATTGAATAGACAAGGGTATGGGGTGTCTCCTATCGAAACTCAAGTTTTGCTTGAGTGGTAACAATATACCCACTGAGCTATCTCAGTGAGTTGTATACTCTTTGTAAGAGAGAAGTTACTTTGTAAAAGTTCTAAGCTTTTAATATACAAAGCACACTTTAACTTCTCTCCCATCTGATCTATTTATACACAAGTAATCTAAGTATAAGTGATTAAAATAATACAAGTTGTTGAGGTTGCGTGTCTGACAATTACAAATAGTAATTTTCATTTCCAAGAACCAATAGGAAAGGGCTAATAAGACTTTGGGAGTTGTTGGCTGACACTCCATGACTTTTAGCCGCAATAGGGAAGGTTGGATCTGACAAGAGAAAAGTGTTTGGTCTGACACTTTTATCTTCTCAGATCTTTTCCCTATTGTTCCCGCCTTTTCTTCAGGCGTTGGTTCCTCAGTCTTCAATCACTTTGTTGTTGAGGAGACTGGGGTTCAGTGAGTTCTTGTCCAACACTCACTGAACCATCATCTTCTTCTTTGGCTTAAGTCCTACTTCAGGGAGTACCGCCTTCCTGCGTAGTGAATCATTCTTCTTGAATTCGCCTTAAGCATCCTGAAGATGACTCACTGAGAGGCTGTTCTCTCAGTGACTTGAATTGTTCTCGGTTTAAGTTAACACTTAGTTAATTTGTGTCCAAATCATGTTTGAAGTATTCTTGGGTTTTTCATGACCCAACACATCTCCTTATGGATGTGCCATGGGTATGTGCAGGGGAGGTGCCGTTTGCGATGACATGAGTACTAAAAAAACCCTATGATATGACATAAGGTACTGCACCGAACACTCTAAAAGTTAACAGATAATTTATATGGTTTTAATCTCCCTATTGTTTGTCACACGTACTTAATTTAACTTCTTTCAGTTCCTTGGCTCCACGTCTCACCTTTCCACGAGTAAATAGCCAATAAATGGCAAATGCAAATAGTATTTGCACATGTAAAATGATAAATCTTGCTACTTCATATTTCTACAAATCCTCTTACCTTCATAATTATAGCAAATGTAACAATTTATGAAAGAGATTAAGAGAGATAAATGATGAATTACACATGTCAAACTTTATCTAAAATAAGATGATAATTAAAATAATAATGTAAAAATGTATAGCATTGCTCTTTGCACATATATGTAGTTTTGAAGATATTTTCTTTTATATGCTTTTTTTATTTTATTTTATTTTATTTTATTTTATTTTTTTATATACATTCCCAAACGGATCTATTTTCTTTTATCTTTTATATAATAAAACAAAACCCCAAGTGGGGACTTTTGCATTTCAAAAAAATCAAATCATTCCTTATTTAGTAATATTTTTTTTTTTAATTTGAATTTTTTTCTGGATTTTGAAAAATAATTAAACCTAATTATTTCCTAATTTGTCTAACAATTTAAAAAAAAAAAAAAAAAAATCGTTTTTGCACCAACATGTACAAAAAGAGTGAAAATACACATGGGCCTTTATGCTATTCTTTTATAATTATAGACAAAAAATGTAATTTACAAAAACAAAACCGGAGTCCCTTTGAAAGCTTCACTCATCCCCCTTCCCAAACCCTATTCCTCTTCTTCTCCAACCATCCAATCGTGTGAGAGAAAAAAACCCAAAAAATTCACATCCCCAAATTCTCGGATCAGTTGGTGAAATATGACAGTTTAGCTTCCATTCAATCTCTCAAAGTTAGATATGACCATGTTCTATTCTTTATGCTCGTCTAAATTGTGAATATGATATAAACGACATATTCAAAGATTGATGGTAAGCTAATCCACTTATTTTTTTATAAATTTATTTAAAGATTTTATTAGCTAGGTGACAAATTATGTTGATATATCTTTGGTTGATTATTTATTGACATTGTATTACATAACTGGCCACATTAAATAGCGGAAGGATTCATGAACTCCAACTTATCCTATCAGTGTATTTTTTTTTTAATTTATTATTATTATATATTTTTTTAATGGTTTTGTGAATATTGTAAGAATTATTTGATTGGTTTCATTGGTACATAAATGCAATATTGTAAATCCTTGATGCGGGCTTACTATTGTTAAGTTAATTTCGCCCTAATTTTTTGTTAATGATAACACTTTCTTATATAGCATATATTTGCGTTTCAGAACAATTAAGGGATATGATGTTTGGCGTTGCGTTTTAACAGGCAAATAGGGGGTGTTTAGTAGGATACTCTGGGCAGTGCAGAATTGTGTAGATTACTCGATTATCGTGGATAACGGTATGGTCGTTCAGTAATTTGGTTTTCTGTATTAAGGAAGTGACGTCAACATTCTATGGATGTTTTACACAAATTATCTATTATCACGATTAATCCTTTCGATTTACATAGAAGTGCAAGGAAAACGAGCAACAAGTTGCGCCGCTAGCCAGGTAATTATATAATATTAAAACAAAAAATTTGGATATTCAAGATACTTATAATAATTATAAGGTGTTTGGATCAACAATTTACAAAAATATATATATATAAAATAAATAAATTAGAAATTAATTCTTAAAAATACACAAAATATGAAACCCGCGCATAACTAGATTATTCTATAACAAATGCGTTTATTTGATAAATATATATTTACAAAGTGAAAAGCACATGGCTGGGTGAACTAATTGGCAGGCAAATTAATATGTATCTTTTATTCTCATATATGGGGCAAAACATGTGATACGTTATTCCTTCATCGTGTTTCCTTCGTCCACTTTTTAACAGGCTATTACAAAATCAATTATTTGAAAAAAAAAAAAAAAAAAAAATCCAAGTAAATGTACGCAAGGAAAGTAGAAAACATTATCTAATCTTTAATAGAGTTATGCTATTTCGGATCAATTTAATTAATCATAATACAAAAAATCCATATGCGCACAAGATATAATAAATATCAAACTGGAACACGGATTATCATATGTAAACAAATGCACGAGTTATGAACTTCAGTTTAATAGTTTTATTCTTTTACGATTTAATTTGCAATAAGTAGAAGAAGAAATTACAAATAGACTTTATTGTTTTCTAAATGAAAATAATAAAAGAGAACGTTTATTGTAAAATAAATAAAAGAACGTACGTCCTTGTGGAAACATAAAACAACGAAGGAGCAAATATTTTCAAACGACATATATCGCAAATATTTTTTGCGTTTGCCATGACTGGGCCATAAACTTCCTTTACACTTGGTTCATCATTTCATTTGTTAAAAGAATCTAATCATGAATATAATATACCACATACATAAATATATTACTTTAACCATTCTACAATTATAATCCACTTTTTTAATTTTTCTGATATTCTAAAACAATTGTCTACTTCTTATTTCAACAAATAAAATGAGAGTTAAGTAAGTAAAGATGATATTTGATTGGTTAAAGAGTATAATAACTTTACTTTTTTTTAAATTGTGTATTTTATGTTTGAGGACAATAATTTTAAAATGGATGAAGTATATATTATATCTTTGTTTCTCTACTGTAACCTTTTGAATAATCTTTAATTGTTACGTTCTTAAATTTTCTTTCATGCGCTCATTGACAAAGATATGTGTTCGATCAAGGCCCTTTGCGTACATGTAGAGGCAATCTTGTGCTTTAACGCTATTATGGTCCAGCTCGTCTTATGTAGAGGAGAATTCGACTTGAAATCTTGTCAATGGATTTTAACTGTAACAATTAATTACATTAATAATTACTATGTCGTTGGTTCAAAAGATCTGATCTGATGACCTTAGTTCGCATTCTTGGTTAGATCAAAGATCTAATTAATCTAGCATATTATGTAGATGTGAAAACATCTGAATTTTTCTTCTTGCTTGTATACATAATCAAGAAAAAAGGAAAATTTCACTTAGAGTACAAACTATACCACAAAAAGTTGAATCCATCACCATATTCAATCGTCTATAAAAGTTTGGATTGACGGGAAACCTCTATTCGAGATCCCTTAAACCTTATGCGACCCTTCCTCAATAACTACACATTTGTCATACGGTTTTCCGCAAACTAAGGGGAGTTGCATCAAACCCTTGACTCGTGACCTATTATTTCACGGAGGTGTCCCCTTTTCTAACACCACAACAATATTTTCTTCGGAAATGGGCACTCGAAGACTCATTTCAAAATTGTTGCATGAGAAGTTTGAACTTGAAACCTTTACCAAGAATCTCAATCAACAATGCTAGGCTACACTTTAAGGTTGATATTCTCAATAGTACAATGGGAGGAAAGGAAACAAAGATTGATATATTTTGAGAGTTCTAGAGCCTAAAAGAAAGGAAAGAAAGTGAAAGAAGGTTGAAGCTTATTATATTCTTGATTTTTGTGAATTTATTGTATACTCTTTAAAACTTTAAATTTAAGTAAATTCCTTGCATAAAATCATAAAGGGATTAAAACATATGGTTTACAAAAGGTTAATCTAGAAATAATGTAAATAGGCTAAAGCCTCCTAACCAATGACAATGGGCCTAAAAACAATCAACTAACACTCTTCCGCAGTTTAACTGAGAGGTAAACGAACACTCAAACTGGTCCGAAACTCCTCAAACAACGAAGAAGGAAGTCCTTTGGTAAAAATATCAGCATATTGATATCGAGAGGGCACATGAAGAATGCGAACCTGACCCGTAGCAACTATGTCATGAACAAAATAGATATCAATCTCAATATGCTTAGTACGTTGGTGTTACACAAGATTAGCAGTCAAGCATATAGCACTAACGTTATCACAATAAACAATAGCAGCTGATAACAACAGTGGATGCAACTCCCGATGTAGATTACGAACCTATGTAGTTTCAGCTACTGCATTAGCAACCCCACGATATTCTGCCTCAGCAACAGATCGAGACAGTGTGTAACACCCCAACCCGACAAGGGTCAAAATGTCACACTATGGTGTCGATCAGAACATAATATACGCAAGCGAAAGACTTTTATAAATACTAAGGTTACAAAAGTTCAAAATGAAACTAAGGACATAATAAGTCTAAATAATAATGACTATCAAACTAGAGTACAAATCTAAATGGAAGATAACTCCAAAGTCTAATCCATACGCAAAGGGGATCTATCGCCAGGGTGGTCCACTAAGAACTTCTATGCACACTTCACTCAATCCCCAACTTTCAACCTAAACATGCTGTAGGAAAAGAAATGCAGCTGAGCTTAAAAAGCCCAGTGAACAGATATAAACAAATAAAAGGTAATAAGTGTATACGAAATGAATAAGCGAATGAATCCAAGAGAACCTGCTAAACAAGATGTCAAACAGAGTATAGATCATATGAAAGGAATCAAAGCATAATAATGAACATAAAGTGGATATCGATATCAAGGAAATGCCCAACAAATCATATAACAAATTGTACATAGAGTAGCTAGCTCGATGTACCAAATAGTGAAATGGGGTGTATCGCACACACACAAGTCCATTCACAAGCATATATCAAATCATAACTGAACAAATACCTATGATGCATCCATACGCTCCCTTCAAAACAGAGATACATATGCCAGTTCTAGACTAAACATATATATAATATACACGGGCCAAGTACGCTATATATAGCAATATAAACAAATGGGAACGCAGTGGACAAAAACCCGCCTCCACTGACAACGTCATTACCATTGCTGCATCAATGGCATGGTCATGGACTCCCCATGACTGGCTACAAATATGGGCAACATAAATAGGCATAGCACATGCAATATAATGATAAGGGATAATTATAAATTATCCAACTCAGATAATAGCTATATGAATAGAATATAGCATAAAACGAATAATCAAACAAATAACTAAACAAATACGGATCAAAGCATAACGAATATCAGGAGACAATGAGTCATGAGAATCCTTAAGGATGGAGTACAACCAGATTATGTAATTATGAAAATCATTTAAATGTTATTTTCATGAAAGTATTCTTTTAAAAGCCGTTTTCATAAGAGTCATTAAACCTTCATATAAAAAGTGGTGTTACCTCGTATTCATAGAAATCATTTTAAAAATAGTATTTCTCAAAATCGTCATTAAGATATATATTCAAAAAGGTTTTTCATACAAGTCATAATATCTAATGGGTTACAAAATATCAAAGGATTCAAATGCGAATATTGAAGTTACGAACGAATCAAACCATATCATAACGAAACGAGTCGTGAGAAAAACCCTTACCGATAAAGGGTAGAATATCTGTACCTTAATCCGCAAATGAAAGCATATCAGAAAACACAAGGATCAGAAGTTACTCCTTCTTCAGCGAATCTACACGAATTAATGATCATCTTATTATTTAAGAACCATTTCATAAGTTATTACTGATTCATCACTTGTTGTTAAGCAGATTAACAAATTAAGGTTTCTTTCTATTTTTAGAACCTTTTCACATTTAGTAACTTTCCATATTTAGTAACTTTCCATATTTAGTAACTTCCCCGAGTTAGTAACTTTCCGAATTAAGTGAGTTTCCCGAATTAAGTAACTTTCCCGAATTAGCAACTTTCCATATTTAGCAAGTTTCCATAATTACTAAGTTAGGGTCACATTCATAATTAATCACACTTAGGGTTTATAGCACTTCCAATTCATATAACACTTAATTATGACATATTAGTGAATCTGAACCATATTCTTATGATTTTTAAGGCCTTCCAATTAAGTTCCAAAAATTCTGAATTAATTCTCGGTGATTCCCATATAAGTTAAGTACCTTCAAAAAATTTTATAGATTTTATTACCCAGCACAAGTACTATTTAAAAATCACATTCCCCAGACCTGTTCAGAAAGTTAACTGCAGATACACACAGAAAGTTCGCCTTTATTATACCCATTTCAACACTTCAAAAAAATCCATAAAAATTCCAGGAAGTCATACATAATCTAAATATCACTCCTATAAAAGGAGAGCTCTCAGTTCCTTGTGGTTTGAAAATTAAATTCATAAACACCGACTGATTTTTAAGTTCCCAAAACTCAGGTTTGACACATGATCCCATAAATTCATAAACATGACCAATACGACTCCAATTCACTCCAAACCAATTGGAAAACATAATTAGAACATTAAACTAGGTTTACATGCAAAAATACAGTATTAAACACTTATGAAACTCATGTTCTAGTGTAACCATATTCAGCTTGCAAAACAGTCCAATTCAGAAATCCATTCTAGACCATTATATGACATGTTTACTTATACATACGCCCACATGACTTTTAAATAACACGAGTCTTGCATTAATAATCTTAACATGTTCATTTAGTTTTAGACTCCCACATAAACGTCACACAAACAGCCCACACACACCATAAGATTTACAAGCCAAAACTAAGACACAAACCTCACATAAAATCATGATTCTTTCGTTAATAAACCACACCTAGGGTTTCTATCTTTGTAGTCATATTAATGATTGTTCATAACGGATTTTTAGGGCTTGATTAGTGTTGTATTATAATCAATATGGCCGGAAACAAACGACACCCAAAACAGTCCATATAACTCGACACAAAATAGTTTCACATAAGCGCATATATTCATGATTTCATGTGATAAATATAACGAGGCAAACAAATGTTTATAAGCAGATTCAAATAGTATATTTTAAGGTTGTGATTTCATATATATTATGTCGAATTAAATGGAACAAAAGGAGGACATATAACCTGTGAATCGACCTAGGAAGAAAACCGAATAGAACAAGAACTTAGGGCTCAAATTGCATGAGCACCCCAACGATTACACCAACACCAACACCAATCAGCAAACCACGAACACATCAAGTTGGGACACCAATAATCGATCACTACCTTGCTTCCTTCGTACCAACGTGATTTCTTGGGGAGGAAAAATGAGGCAGCCGATTGAAATTTTTTTAGGGTTTATGTTTGTTTCGGTTTGGAGGGAGAGAAAAAAAAAAGATCCGTATAATATGTTGTAAAAGAAGAACGTGAATATGAATATCCAGGAAGGCCGAGTCTAAAGGGGGTATGGGCTGGACTCATTCTTTTCAAAATTTTCAAATTCATTAGCCCATAACATAGGCGATGTAGTGTGTACAAAATTTTTTATTATTTTTGGCCTATGTATGTATCGTGTAATATTTTATCTTAGGTTCCATGTGTGTTGACTTTTATTAGCTTTAGTTATAGGTTTTTTAGTCTTTTGTAATTCTTGAGTTGTAGCTTTATAGTTACTTAGGTTACAATTCGGGTTCAAGGTTCAAGTTAGTATGGATTTTAGAAACCACATCTTAGGTTATTATACAGTGTGTGTTGCTATTTAAAAGACCATGATAGTAGATTATCTCCCAAAAACACACAGTAACCAGACGTCGAGCGACGTGTAGCAGGGCATCCAGCCCAATCAACATAAGAATAAGCAGTAAGAGTAGTAGTAGAGGAGGCAAACAACTATAAACCAAAATCCAAAGTCCTATTGTAACACCCTCAAAATATCGCAGCGGAATGTAATATCATTAGGGTGCTACTTATTAGTACAACAGTCATAATCATAGAAAACGACTCTTAATGAGACGTTTTAAAAGTTTATCATTCGATCAAAATAAAACATCAGAGTTATAAGGGATCCCAAGTAGTTTAGAATACATAATACGTAAACATGAAAGTTTTTAAAAGTTTATCGAATGATAACAAAATGCAAGCCATAAAAACATTCTCCGTGCGACTTCGTGCTTGCCAAATACCTTAAGGACCTGAGATAAAACATGCAAAAAATTCAACACAAAGGTTGACTGAAATTCACAGGTTTATAGTTAAATAATGGACCACAAGACTTCAGAGTTAACATAATAATTGCAATGAATACAGTTATGGGTAAATAATTATTATTGCTTTAAGCTCATGACACGCAAACTGACTGAAGGTTCATAAAATGAACCAATGCCCTGAAAGGTAAATTTCCATTTTACCAAAAATTCAAATATAGTGCGTTTGTGGCATCTTATCTGACAGCACACACGGGATTCGTCAATCCCAATTGGCCTATTCACAATATCCGCGTTCACATGGAAGTGAAATTCACAGGTTTATAGTTAAATAATTGACCACAAGACTTCAGAGTTAACATAATAATTGCAACGAATACAATTATGGGTAAATAATTATTATTGCTTTAAGCTCATAACACGCAAACTGACTGAAGGTTCATAAAATAAACCAATGCCCTGAAAGGTAAATTGTTATTTTACCTAAAATTCAAATATAGTGCGTTTGTGGCATCTTATCTGACCGCACAAACGGAATTCGTCAATCCCAATAGGCCTATTCACAATATTCGCGTTCACATGGAAGTGATTAATGGTTCATGATACAATTAGGGACTTATTTTGGCAATATCATTACTTTAGCAATAATATGTTCTGATAAATATACAATTTAAAGCACTTGTGTCCAAATTATAAAATAGCATGTATCCCCCCCCCAATGGGTTTATAAACAGTTTAAGAGTTAAAGTGGGGCTATGAACTCACCGTAAGCAAGAGTGAATAGCAAGGTGCAAATAAAGTGATGAGTAAACCGAGAAGTCCTACGAGCAACCTAGACATAATATGTTGCTTCTTATGTTTTTAAAATAATAGAATATGGATGCAAGAAAGTTTTATATATTTATTATATCAATCATGCAATTGTACATAGAGTTTTTAAGGTTTATAAAGTGATAGAGACTAAAATTGACAAGTTAGGAAAGTGTTAAGAGCCTTAATATATAAGTTGTCCGAGGTTCGGGTTTTATGATATTTTATAGTCCAAAAATCCTATTGTGTCGATATGTGGTTAGATTGTCCAAAAATGAGTTATCGGGTTTATTCCTGAAAGTGGGTCCTACCACTTCGGGTAAGTGTAAAATAAATTAATAAGTGTTTGTTAAAGTTTATAATTTTTAAAATTTTAAGTTACAAAATAATTATATTAGTTTTTATCATTCATAATGGGTATAGGTGTTATAAAAATATTTTAGACCATTTTTATGTCAACTTTAACAAGTTATAAGATTTTTTTAATTAAGTTATGGGTGGGTTTTGATAAAAAGTCGGTATTTAATATTAAAAATTCCGTTTCTCCTAAACAGTAAGGATTTATACTTCAAATTTTATATTCTCGAAAAGGTATTTAAGTGTACTAATCAGATTTGTAGGTCCCACTGCTCTGAAAATTATATAACTTACGTGAAATTACCATTTTACCCTAATATGTCAAGTCTGATCGGGACAACACCTAACAGTCCCACCGTTTTTAAGATAAGTTGAGTTCCGCAACTCCTTTTTATGCGGGGTTTTCAGCTACGTTCAAGTTAATGTGTTAGCTACAACTTTTACGTTTTGTGCAACAGAGGGTTCAATAAAAAAATTTAGACTTTTTAGCCATTCAAATCTGGTGTGCGTTTTCCGATGACCTTTGCCGTTTATTTTCTAATTAATTCATCGGGTATCGTCTCACGACCAACCACCCGGAAAATCGAAGCCAAGAAATAGATCTACAGGCGTATATTTTTACCTAAGTCTCTAAGTCTACTGATTAAGTGCAGAAATTACAAAAACAGTCCCTGGTCCAAATGGTCTTTGCAAACTTAGTCCCAATCATAGTTCTAGGTAATTTAAGCTATGTACAATGCATAAATTAATGTAACAAGTATATGAAACATGAAAAGTACATAAAATTAAAGGTATATCAGTAGGAAAATGGAAAATATTTGATGGTTGCTTACCCAAATGAGATGGAATACAAGAGAAATTAAGAACCAAGAGCACCAAAAATGAAATTACCACACCAACAAGCCTCCAATTCTTTTCACCAAAATTTTGTGCACACAAGATTAGGAGACCAAAAACCTTGTAAAAACTTCTTTAAAACATTATGTAACTTCTTGAATAAAGTACTTGAATGGATAATTTTTGAACAAGTACACACTATAGAACCAAGGCTTTCATCTTCTTCGTAAATATTTGGTAAAAAACAAAATACGGATGGTGTTTTGGTGGGCTGAAATTAACGGAAAAAGAAGGAGAAGGAAGGAAGAAGATAGCTAGTTTTGAGATCCACAAATTAGTGGTAAATGGTTTGCATGGTACTTTGATGGTTTTTGGTAGTTATGGGAACATATGTATGAAAACTTGATACAAGTGTCCTTGTGGTTGATCATATGGACGCCACCTCTTATGAGGTGGTGTATTTTGTGTTGCTCTGGTATAAAATGTATCATTCAGTGTATAGTTTGATCCCGGTAATTACAAACGTGGGGTTTTAAGACGCGAAACTTAAAACCAGGTAACGTAAAAATATAAAACTTACAAAAATATTAAAACTTGACAACAAAACCTATTTTGATATTTTAAGTGATCCTTGAGCTTGTTGGGTGATTATTTGGTGTTTAAAAATTGAAAACGCACAAAACGCAAAATGTGCAAAGTTTAATTAAAAATGCAAAAGTGAAAATGGGATATTTAAATTATGATTGTAAGAAACCAAAATGCATAAAAATAGTTATATTGTATATTGTCAGGTGTCGGTTTAAGTTAAATGTATGTTTAACGACGTACTCAGAATAACCTATATAGTTACTCCCAAGAGTAAATTTATTTAACATAAAATATTAAGTAAAATTAAATAATTATATAATGACCTCAAAATTGTGAATTGTTACAGTACCTAATCCTTAAAGGGAATCCCGCCCCGGGATTCAGTTCGAGTTAGATGTCGAAGTTGTGTTAGTGAAAAGGTGTGGATATTTCTGACGCATTTGGTCTACTCTCTCCAAAGTGTATTCTGGTCCTCGTCGAGAGTTCCAACGAACTTTGACATTAGGAATACGGCTCTGCTTGAGCATTCAAGAGTCTGTGCAGGAAAGTTTGAATTTATGGTCATGACCAAAGCTCGAACCGGTAGCGGCTTAATCCATTCCTTTCGGCTCAGGGTGTCAGCTACTACGTTTGTTTTTCCCTGGGATAACGAATTTCGCAGTCGTAATCACTTAGCAGTTCTACTCATCGACGCTGTCTTATGTTTAATTCCTTCTAATCAAGAATATGCTGAAGACTCTTGTGATTCATAAATACAGTACACTCTGTATCGAAAAATAGTGGCCACAAATCTTGTGTGTAAAGATTACAACTCCTAATTCTAAGTCATGGGTCGTGTAGTTCTCTTCGTGAGCCTTGAGTTATCAAGAGGCATAAGTTATAACATTCTTCCTCTACATCAATACAACACCTAATCCTTAATGCGAATGGTCATACTAAATTATAAAGTCTATGGTTCCTTCTGACAGGGTAAAAATGTGTGCACTATAAAGCTTCTCCTTTAATGGTTAAAAAGGATTTTTCTTTTTTATGAACAACACCGGAATTTCCCATGGTGATGAGCTTCGTAAAATAAACCCTTTAATTGAAAGTTCTTGCAGTTGATCGGATGAATGTTCGCATGATACGTAAATAGTCATACCGATGATGACGTCGAATTTTCTAAGTTTGGTCGGTATTAAATCAGTATCGAACGGGTGGTCTACTAAGTTAAGGGGGCAGCCTCATAAAACATTGTCATTGCTAACTATTTCCTTTCAGCTAATACTTGGTGTCTAAAATGGTTGTTGTGATGAAATCCGATCTTCAGTTTGATGTACAGAATATGGTTGATATAAAAATGGTATGGTTGTGGTAAGATTCTACTTAGTTTATGTGCTTACTAATACGTATACCTGTGACATGAACTTGTTTATACGCACACCAAAATTTGCTTTTTAGGGATATAAGTGAAAGATCATTTTTAACAAGATTTATAGATAACTACTCCCAGCATAACATGATCTTTCCTGAATTAGACATAGGTGATCAGGCTACGTGTAATTGAGGCTTAATGATGCAATGCTCGGCGTAGTCGATTAATTTTTATGGTCCTTAAAGTTAATTAGTATTAATCATAATGTTTATAAAATAGTATTCCAAATAGTTAATATTGTAGCGAAACAGTTTATGTGATTATGTCAAAGTAGTTTATAGGAGAATGGCAAAAATGATTTTATGATAATAGAATAGTTTATGAGGTAGTAGCAATTCAGCGTATTAGTTTATAAAATAGTGGTTGAGTAGTTTGTTAGAAAGTAACAAATTGGTTTATGGAATAGTGACAAACAACGTATAAGATAGTAGTAATTTAGGTTAGTAGTTTATAAGGTAATATTATAGTAATTCATATGAGAGTAGAAAATCGGTTTATAATATGGTGACAAAATAGTTTAAAAGTTATTAATAACACTGTTTACCAAATTGTAGCGAAATAGAAAGTGTAACGAACAGAAATTGTTACAACATGTTGATAATAAAAGTGATAGATAGTTATGATTTAAGTAAATCCTGCAACTCGGGATAAACATACACAAAATACAACGAAGTTCATGAAGAAGTACTAGTGTTATTCCCTTATGGGATACAACTTAAGAGGGCCTAGGCTTAGGTCTTATTATGCAAGGCAGGAGAATTCCTTCACTAAACATCATCATTTCGTAATGTCTTTATTAGCTTTGGTGGGCCTTTCCTTCTTTATTCTGGTTCTTCAGTGCTGGACATTTATTCTTGTAGTGTCATTTTTCTCCGCATCATAAGCAAGTAACCACTGGTTGCAAGTTGCTTCCAGTAGCAGGGCCTGTTTTTCTGCAGTCTTTAGCTTGGTATCCCACCTTCTGGCAATTCCTGCACTTAACAGTGCAAGGGCCTGTGTGATGCAGCCTGCATCGATCACAAAATGGGTAGTTTCCAGCATAGCCTCTACCTTTAGCCGGGGCAACAACATAAGCTCTAGCAATCTCCTGCCTTCTATTCTGTTGATTATGGTGATGGTTGTTACGGTTTTGGTTGTTATTATGGTTGTGAGGGTTGATGTTCCTTTTGTTGTCATCCCACTTACGCTTGTTGTCATTGTTGTTATCTCTCTGAACAGTCCCGTTTTTGATCAAAACCCACCCCTAACTAAGATTCGAACGTAGGGAATGAGCGAAATGAATTATAGTGCCACGACTTGATCCAAAATCCAAACGAATTCGTGAGCACTCCTCCGACCTTGTAACCAATTTTCGTGGGTCATGTACAACATGAGTAACATGAGAAAAATGTTGGACGAATTTATAAGAGGACGTATGATTTAAATCGAATGGTACCTTGTTTATAGGCGAGCGAAAAGAAATGATTCCTCAAAAATAGAATTCGACCAAGAACAGCTCCAATACTATTTTTCCTAGGTTGGACATGTTATAAGGAGTGTTAGAAAAATGAGAAACGAATTTTGTGAAGGCCGAATGAATATATGCGAATTATACCTCTCTTTCTCTAGCGCGACAAGAATAATTGTACCAAAACGAATCGTGCAATGAACCACTTCAAAATGATTTTCTTGGGACTCCTTGGATGATGCTTGAACTCAGAAAAATGGTTTAGGGTTTGTGGGATGTCGAATGGAGGCTATAATAATTTGTTTGTGTGTTATTTTCTCAATCGGCAAATTAGGGTTTCCAAGATAATTGTGTGGATTGATTTTTAACCAAGAAAGGCCGAGTCATAGGGGAGGTTAATGACCAAAATTTTGGGATTTCATGATAGGAAAATTAATGGCTTTAATTTTCTATTTTAATGAATTTTAATTCCATTTAGTTACCTTATTTAAATCATAAAATTTGAATTTAAACTCTATTTGGTGCCCAAGGGTATTTTGGTAATTTTTAGGCTTGTATAAATGTTAAATGGAGTTGTTAAAAATATTTGGGATCATAACTTGTTCATTGTTAGAAGTTTGGAATTTATTTTGTGCTTTACATATGTTTTATTTAGGTTTTAAATTCCTAAGGGCAATTTGGTCATTTTACATGTTATAGAATTTCAGGTATTACAACTTCTTCCCCACTAACAGAAAATTTTCGTCCTCGAAATTTGCAAGGACATAAGAAAGGAAGCATGACAGAAACGAAACTGAACATACCAGATCAAAACATGAAATGAGGATAACTCGATCGTATTGACTCTTCAGTCTCCCAGGTTGCCTCGCGCGCTGGGTGATTCCGCCAAAGAATCTTTACAAAAGGAATGACCTTATTCCTCATAACGCGCTCTTGACGCTCTAACACTGCTTCCGGTTCTTCAGATAAGGTCATATCGGGACGGATTTGATCAAACGGATAAGAAGCCACATGTAGAGGATGATAGTTGTATCCCCTCAAAAGAGATACATGAAATACATTATGAACATGAGCCAACTGAGGTGGTAAAGCTAGACGATACGATACTTCTCTGATACGCTCCAGAATTTCAAAAGGTCCAATAAACCGAGGGCTGAGCTTGCCCTTTATACCAAAACGTTTGACGCCTCGGAACGGAGATACTTTAAGAAATACCCGGTCGCCGACATTAAACTCTAGATCCCGACGGTGTTTATCCGCATAACTCTTTTGACGCGCTCGTGCCTCTTTCAATTTCTCCTTAGCCGTAGCAACCTTTTCATTTGTCACCTCTATCATCTCAGGTCCTTCAAGAAGACGTTCCCCTACTTCATTCCAACATACCGGTGCTCTGCACTTTCGCCCATATAACATCTCAAAAGGTGCCATATCGATGCTCGCGTGCCAACTGTTATTATAAGCGAACTCTACCAAACACAGATAATCGTCCCAGCTACCCGTCCATTCCAACGCACATGCCCGTAACATATCCTCTAATGTCTGGATGGTCCTCTCCGACTGACCATCAGTTTGGGGATGAAAAGCGGTACTGAATTTAAGACGAACACCCCAAACTTTATGCAATCCCTTCCAGAAGCGCGAAGTAAAACGAGGATCACGATCAGAAACGATAGAAGAAGGAGTGCCAAGCAATCTAACAATCTCCTGCGTGAAGATTTCTGACAACTTACTAACACTGAAGCTCATACGGATGGGTAAGAAATGAGCGGATTTAGTTAGCCGATCAACGACCACCCAAATCGCATCATGTTTCCTACGAGTCAACGGTAAACCACAAACAAAATCCATAGATATTTCATCCCACTTCCAAACTGGAATCTCCAAAGGCTGCAATAACCCACTAGCTCTCTGGTGTTCAATCTTGACCTGCTGACAGGTCATACATCTAGCTACAAACGATGCCACATCCTGCTTCATGCCGTTCCACCAGAAATGTTGCTTCAGATCCCGATACATCTTGGTAGAACCAGGATGGATAGAAAAAGGAGAACTATGAGCCTTAGTCAACAAAGCCTCACGTAGATCAGGATCATTAGGAACACATAATCGATCCCCATACCATACAATACCACTATCATCGACCCGAAACTCAGACTGCTTACCTTCCTCGACATTCTGCACAATAGCCCAGAGTTCACCATCGTCCTTCTGGGCTTCCTTAATTCGCAGCATTAAGTTTGATTCCACCTTCAAACTTGCCCAATACCCACTAACGCCCTTTACACATAGCTCAACCTCTAACCGCTCTAAGTCCTGAAGAATACGAGGCTCGATATTCATACTAGCAATCATACCCGATTTCCTGCTGAGTGCATCGGCAACAACATTCGCCTTGCCGGGATGATACTGGATATTAGTGTCGTAATCTTTCAGAAGCTCCAACCATCTCCTCTGCCTCATGTTGAGCTCCTTCTGGGTAAATATGTATTTGAGACTCTTATGATCCGTGAAGATATCACATGATTCACCGTATAAGTAATGTCTCCATATTTTCAACGCAAATACCACAGCTGCCAACTCTAGATCATGGGTCGGATAATTTTCCTCATAGGGTTTTAACTGCCTTGAAGCATAGGCAATTACTTTCCCGTTCTGCATGAGAACACAACCTAAACCCTTCTTGTACGCGTCACTATAAATCTGAAATCCTCTCGAACCCGACGGTAAAGTCAAAATAGGTGCAGACACTAGTCGTCGTTTCAACTCCTCAAAGCTCTGCTCACGCTCATCCGTCCACACAAACTTTTCACCTTTTCTCATCAACTGAGTCAACGGTAAAGCCAACTTCGAAAACCCCTCGACAAAACGTCGATAGTAGCCAGCTAACCCCAGAAAACTCCTGACTTCGGTTACCGTGGTAGGTCTTGGCCATTTTGTGATAGCCTCGACCTTAGCTGGATCCATGGTAATCCCATCTGCAGACACGACGTGACCAAGGAAAGCAACTCGGTCCAACCAGAATTCACACTTGGAAAATTTAGCGTATAATTTCTGCTGCCTCAGAATACTTAAAACAGTACGCAAATGCTGCTCGTGCTCTTCTGCCGACTTAGAATATACCAGAATATCATCAATGAAAACGATGACGAATTTATCAAGGAATTCATGGAAAACCCGGTTCATTAGGTCCATAAATACTGCAGGAGCATTTGTTAACCCGAAAGGCATAACTAAAAACTCATAATGTCCATACCGGGTACGGAAAGCAGTCTTAGAAATGTCCTGCTCTTTAACCCGCAACTGGTGATAACCAGATCGCAAGTCAATCTTGGAGAATACTTTAGCTCCCTGCAACTGATCGAACAAGTCATTGATGCGAGGTAGCGGATAACGGTTTCGAATAGTGATGCGGTTTAGCTCCCGGTAATCGATACACAACCGCATAGACCTATCTTTCTTCTTTACAAAAAGTACAGGAGCACCCCATGGTGACACACTCGGACGAATAAATCCACAGTCCAATAGCTCTTCTAGCTGCTCCTTTAACTCCTTAAGTTCCACCGGTGCCATCCGGTACGGAGCCTTAGAGATAGGCTCAGCGCCGGGAATCAGATCGATACTAAATTCAACCTCTCTGGCCGGAGCAAGACCAGGAAGTTTTTCAGGGAAAACATCAGAAAACTCCCGAACAATATGAACAGTATTAATATCAGGACTCTCTACAGAAGAATCTTTAACAGAGGCCAAATAACCTTGGCAACCATGAGATATTAGAGTCCTTGCTTTCAAAGCAGAGATAATTTTCACAGATTTTAGAGAGCGTGTTTCATGAAAGACAAATTCAGGCTGAGTTAGATTACCAAAAATTACTTTTCGAGCATGACAGTCAATGGTGGCTCTATGAAAAGATAACCAATCCATGCCCAGGATAACGTCGAAATCAACCATGTCCAAAGGAAGCAGATTTGCCGAACAAATCCGGTCATCGAATCGTAGAGGACAATTTACATATTCATGATCAATAAGGGTACTGAGTTTCATGGGAGTGGAGAGTGATACTTGATTACTTAGTGGTGTTGGTAATATTTTAAGTTTCTTAACCAGATTCAAAGATATAATTGAGTGTGTAGCTCCAGTATCAAAAAGTGTGAAAATAGCGTAATCACCAATATATAAAACGCCCGTAATCGTACCTGAAGACTGTGCCGCCTGATCCCGAGTCATAGAATATACACGGCCAGTGTTGGGTGGAGGGGGAGGTTTCAAGTAGTTCCCGGTTTTCTCCGGGTTTTGCTTGGGACAATCTTTCACCCGATGCTCTGTCGAACCACATCCAAAACAAGTCCCAGAAGCCCGACGACATGGTCCATTGTGGCGCTTGCCACACGTGGTACAAATAGGATAAGAATAAGAACCCCCAGATGCACCTCCCTGAGAACTAGAACCCGAAGCCCTGCTCTGCTGATTACCCCTAGCAGTCTGGTCTCTCCACTGTTTCTGACTGGTGTTGCGTCCCGAGCGATCATCTCCCTGCCTAGGAGTGAACCTGGAATCCTGCCCTCTAGTATCCGACCTCCTCTGATCATAGTTCCTGCCAGCCTGACCCTGATGGTCGTATCGTCGATCCCCCTGTCCACGAGAATCATAACTCCTGTCATTCCGGCCCTTAAAATCCCTGTTCTGACCCTGAGTCTGAATCCTATCCCCATCTCTGTTTCTCTTATACCCAGATCCCTAATGAAATATCTCGATATTGCGAGCTGCGTCGCAACATTCTGCCGGGTCTCGAAACTCATCATTAAGTATGCGGTCTAGTACCCACCTAATACAATAGCAAAAGAAAAATGTATTAATGTCTATTGGTACCAACCATCAACTTAAATAGGTTACTAACCTCTTGAGTCCCCATTTGAATTGCCTAGCCTGCTGCTTAGCATCCCCAGCAAGCGGACCCACAAAACTGACTAATCTCTGAAACCGCTCCAGATACTGCCCAACATTCTCAGAATCAAGCTGAGAGATAGTGTTGTACTCCCTAATGAATCTCTGCTGCTCGGAAACAGGGAAGTACCGATTATAGAACGTGGTACGAAAATCAGCCTAAGAACAACCGAGAACATATGCATCACCACCCTTAGCTTCTTTGTGCGCTTTCCACCAGTTGAGCGCATCACCCTCTAACTTGAACACAGCCAGACGAGTCTTGAACTCGTCCTCACAACCTAGCACTTCAAATAGTTTCTCCATGTGGGTGATCCAGTCTTCTGCTGCATGAGGAGTAGCAGCAGAAGTGAAGGACAACGGCTTGAGTTTATTAAAACTCTCCAGCCACCCATTAATGGTAGTGGGTCGGCCCCCACCACCAGAAGAACTGCCAGCACCCCCAGATGGACCAGCTCCACCACTGATAAGCCGGTTGATCACCGCCTCAGTGTTAAGGCCCGGTAGCAAACTGGCTACAGCATTAGCCACCATAGCCTCCAGATTGGGGATTTCAGCATCTCCTCCACTGTTATATTCCTGGTGACGAGTGTTAACCATCTATAGAATTATGAAGATGATTAGTAAGGTGAAGCAAAAATATGACAGAGCAGATTAAGGAAAAGAGTACGCGAAAGGAAAACCTAATGTCTACCCAATCCTCACAGGTCAAAGGCCTAAGCCAACGGGTTTCGGAAACCTGTCTCTGATACCATAAATTGTAACACCCCGACCCGACAAGGGTAAAGATATCACAAATATATGGTTTCATATCAGAACAACATAGCATCCATAAACCAAAATAGCGGAAGTCAAATACATAATCCAACGATAAGTCAACATGACTTATATCCAAATGAAAGGAAATAAAGGAAGTACATAAGTTCAATGCCCAAACAATGGCAACATAAAGTCTAAAGAAATCAAATGGTAGATAAGCTATAAGAACAAGCTCCACTCAAGCACTCAACCCCAAAGACATGCCCAGCTCCTAGCTTAATTACCTGCCGCGGGAAAAGAAAACGCGGCTGAGCTACTAGAGCTCAGTGAACAGATATAACGTAACAAGCAGCAGCAATATGAATAATACATGAATAAATGAGAATGGAAGCATGAATACATGGTAAGAATACATGGCAAGAATACATGATATAGTAAGGGAAAGGACAAAGGTGCATGGTAAAGAAAGGTCAGTAATCCACTACGAGCCCATAACATGAAATCATAATCATAATCATAGCCATAAACATGTAGAGGGGAGACCTCTTAGTATCCTGTAAATATGAGGGGTGTCCTCATCATGGGTTGGAGTAGCTAGCTCCCGGAGTGTGAAAGACGTGTATCGCACACACCATCAGTCACCATGAATAACATAACATAACATAACATGTACATGAACAAATCTAGGATGCATCCATACGCCCCAGGTGGCCATAATCTGCCTCTACGTAAACATAACATGCAGGGACGGGACAGGTCATCACTCTCCTGCCCTAGAGTCATGCCATCGGTGCATCGACTGACATGGACATGAAACCCTCATGCCTAGTGAGTGGCTCGTAGTATCAAACTGAGGGTAAAGGTCAAGTATCATGAATCATGTTTTTAGTTTACTTGCATAGGTCAATAATCATGTTTCATAAGTTCATAATCATAGGTTCATAATCATGGTTCATAAGCAAGGTTCATAACAAAGGTTCTTAAGCAAAGGTTCATGGTCAAGAGTTTATAATTAAAGGTTCATGCATGAAAGGTTCATAATCATAAAAGGTTCAATATCATGATGGTTCAAAAGATCGGAGTTCATGAATGAAGGGCACATAGCAAAGGTATAGGGAAACCCTAGTATGAATCATAATAAGAGAATGAAGGCCTCTTATCAAAGAAGCAGAATATCTGTACCTTATTGCTTGACAAGGATCACACTGAATAAGATGATAAAGAGCACAGGACTACTCCCTCTTCACACCTAGAGGAGTAAAGACATGATTACTAAAGATCCCATTTCCATATTAAGTAACTTTCTATTTTTAGCAGGTTTCCATTTTTAGAAAGTTTCCTTATTTAGTAAGTTTCTATATTTAGTAAGGTTTCCATAATTTACTAATTAGGTCAAAGTAAGATTAGTATTATCCAACTTACACTTTATACCCCTGAGGTTTCATAATTTACATGTTTAGTTCCTTAACTTAATAAAGTTACACTTTAGTCCTTAAGGTATTCATATTAACATATTAAGCCCCTTAGTTTTACAAATTACACATTAATCCCTTATTTTATCAAGTGGTACGATTTAACATTCATTTATATATAGTTTACAAGTTAAGTCCTCCAAGTTATGCTAATTTTATATTTAGTCCTTTATTTTATAATTTCAATCTTTAATTAACAACAATTACATATTAGCCCCTTAAATTATCAAAATGACCCAAAACACTTTAAATAGGATCTATTACACGAATGGCCCATAAGTTTCCCAAAATTACAAGTTTAGTCCCTCTAGTTTAATTAATTATAAAATCGATTTAAACTTTAATATAATTTCAAAATAAACCTTTAGACATTTAATTAACACAAAAGGTCCCTCCAATAAATTATCATACGATTCATACAAGTTTTATAAAGTTTCAAAGGTAACCCATAAGTTTTTAAAATTACAATTCGATCCCTATAGTTTTTAAAACAAATCGTATAACTTATTTTAAATCGAAATCAAGCCCTAACCAATCCAAATAATTAAGTCATGATTTCTCATCAATAAATACTCATTACAAACCCTAGTTCATGATTTAAAAACCCTAATTCAATCGGTAATATATTTTCCCAAATAATCTTATAAATCCGGTTTTAAACTTAATTCGAAAACAAATCCTTGGGGCCATGATAAATCAAATACATATTTTTCTTAGGTTAACCTGATCATATAGAGTCCATAAAAATTTATCTCTAGCCATGGTTCGACCGTATACATTTATTTTAGAATTATGGGTCGATTTATAGAATTAATTTACAAACGATTTAAAGATCATGCATGAGTCGACTTATATAATTTATATAGTGTTCTTAATGATCATAGAGCAAGGGAAAAATACCAAACCAAGATTCGAACGTAGGGAATGAGCGAAATGAATTATAGTGCCACGACTTGATCCAAAATCCAAACGAATTCGTGAGCACTCCTCCGACCTTGTAACCAATTTTTGTGGGTCATGTACAACATGAGTAACATGAGAAAAATGTTGGACGAATTTATAAGAGGACGTATGATTTAAATCGAATGGTACCTTGTTTATAGGCGAGCGAAAAGAAATGATTCCTCAAAAATAGAATTCGACCAAGAAAAGCTCCAATACTATTTTTCCTAGGTTGGACATGTTATAAGGAGTGTTAGAAAAATGAGAAACGAATTTTGTGAAGGCCGAATGAATATATGCGAATTATACCTCTCTTTCTCTAGCGCGACAAGAATAATTGTACCAAAACGAATCGTGCAATGAACCACTTCAAAATGATTTTCTTGGGACTCCTTGGATGATGCTTGAACACAGAAAAATGGTTTAGGGTTTGTGGGATGTCGAATGGAGGCTATAATAATTTGTTTGTGTGTTATTTTCTCAATCGGCAAATTAGGGTTTCCAAGATAATTGTGTGGATTGATTTTTAACCAAGAAAGGCCGAGTCATAGGGGAGGTTAATGACCAAAATTTCGGGATTTCATGATAGGAAAATTAATGGCTTTAATTTTCTATTTTAATGAATTTTAATTCCATTTAGTTACCTTATTTAAATCATAAAATTTGAATTTAAACTCTATTTGGCGCCCAAGGGTATTTTGGTAATTTTATGGCTTGTATAAATGTTAAATGGAGTTGTTAAAAATATTTGGGATCATAACTTGTTCATTGTTAGAAGTTTAGAATTTATTTTGTGCTTTACATATGTTTTATTTAGGTTTTAAATTTCCAGGGGCAATTTGGTCATTTTACATGTTATAGAATTTCAGGTATTACATGCTTTCTGTGAACCTTTTTCAGCAATAACATCATCTTTCTTTGAATTGAAAACAAACAATACCTTGAATAAAAGATGATGCAATTTCCTTGGATGGAGGAATTATAAGAGGCAATGATGCTGTATATCTTGGATGCTTGTTTCAACAAGTGAAATCATCTATCAGCATGCCTTTGCAAGTGATGAACAAACGTAGTGAACTGAAATTGAAACTTTTCTCCGTTTGACCTAGATAGAAATTTCTCCTTTGGAATGCTTCATCCCTTCTGAATATATAAAATACTCTAGAATCTTGTTCATGAAGAAGAGATTATCAGCTCTATTCTTGTCATTTTCAACCTCTATGTCATCATCTTGTATGCTCTTATCTTTTCCTCCCTTTCATTGGTTAATCTTCCTTCTTTGGATTTATTTCCTCCCCTGGATTGCAAATAACATTTCCTCCCCTGTTTGAAAGATCTCTCACAATGTACCAAAATATTTTACTCCCCATCATCTGATCTTATCAATTAGAACTTGTTATCAGACAATGTTGTACATGTAGCCATCAATTCCTTAAGAGTTTAATTTGCTGCCCTCATCACTTCTAGGTGTGTTAACTCCTATGAGAGGTGATTCATGGGGCATTGAATCATTATCCATCAATGGATGGTTTTATTGAGTCCCTTTGAAAATCATTTTTAAGAAACTTTTGACTTAGCAGTATGTTCATGATTTTATTATAGAAAAATCATACTGCTTACAACCATTTTGAAGAGATTAACTGTATAACAGACACTTAATCTAGAATTCGGTTTAAAGCAACCTCTGGTTGTGTGAGAACCAATGTTTTTCAGTTATAAATAACTGCCTGTGTAAAGATAAACCTATTCAAAAGGCTTTCTTGACAGGGTTTCCAGCTCATAGCAATTGTTACCTCTAACACAAGTGTTAGATTCACTTTTACTAGCTGTTCTTTCTATCAGATGTCCTTAGACTTGCTCATTATACTTAAAAGTATAAAATGATAGAAAGTGAGTTGTATCAGTTACTTTCTGATCAACTAAGTCATCAATTCAATGTGAAATTTCATAATCAGGTTTCAAGAAAGAAGTTTTAAGGAGGTGTAAATTCCCAAACTCTTTCGATCATGAAACTATTATCTCAGCAACTGTATTATCATTCTGCTGCTTCCAATTCACTTGAAACTTCTCTTTTTGTTCAATCTTCATACCTGAAAATGTTTGTCCAAAACCAAGAAACAAAATGCAAAGCATATGTCTTATAGCAGTATCATAGATATGACTAACAAATATGAACTTAACAAAACAAAAATTTGTACCAACAGCACAAACTTTTTACTAACAGTAGTATTTTATAAATTCAGCAGCACAAACAAAAAATTTATTTTCAAAAACACAAAGTTTAAAATCATTGAGGATTAAGCATCCCAATACTTGCTACCAAGTACTGAAACCTTCCAACATCAAAAGCTTTAGTGAGAAGATCTGCAAAGTTGTGTTCTAAAGCAATTTTAAGAACTTGAATTAATCTTTTCTCATTGCAGTCTCTTATAAAGTGATATCTAATTTCAATGTGTTTTGTTTTAGAATGTTGTACTGGATTTTTAATAATGCAAATAGTACTACTATTATCAATATGAATAACAGTGTTCATAAAATTGTACCCATAGTCAAGAAGTTGGTTTTGAAGCCATAGGACTTGAGCACAGCAACTTGCAGCAGCTACATATTCAGCTTCAGTTGTTGAAGTAGCCACAATTGTTTGCTTCTTACACTGCCATGAGATAAGTCTACACCCAAGGAATTGACATCCTCCAGTTGTTGACTTTCTGTCCAAGCTAGCACCAGCATAATCACTATCTGAGAATGCTACCAAGTCAAAAGGTGACTCCCTTGAATACCATAGACCCAACCTAGGTTGACCCTTGAGATATCTAAAAATCCTCTTGACTGCTATTAAATGAGAAACCTTTGGAGTTACTTGAAATCTTGCACAAGCACAAACAAAGAACATGATGTCAGGTCTTGATGGTGTGAGATATATCAAAGAACCTATCATAGATCTGTAAGTGTGTACATCTACATTGTCTCCATCTAAATCTTTAAGAAGTGGCTTCTCAGAGTCCATTGGTGTGCTTGCCATTTTTGAATCAGCAAAGTTGAACTTCCTAAGTATCTCAGCAACATATTTATCTTGACTAATAAATATGCCTTCACATGATTGTTTAACTTGCAAACCCAAAAAGAATGTAAGTTCCCCCATGGAACTCATCTGAAACTTATCATGCATAAGTTTCTCAAACTCCAAACACATCTCCTTCTTTGTAGATCCAAAGATGATATCATCCACATACACCTGTACTAACAAAAGATCACTCTTCTACTTCTTGATGAATAATGTCTGATCTATCTTGCCTCTTTGAAATCCATTTTCAATTAAGTAGGAAGCTAGTGTTTCATACCATGCTCTAGGTGCCTGATGAAGGCCATAAAGAGCCTTAACTACTCTGTACACTTTTTCTGGATGGTCAGGATCAATGAAACCTGGAGGTTGTGAGACATACTCCTCTTCTTCAATAGTACCATATAAAAATGTACTCTTTGACATCCATTTGATAGACTGTGAAGCCTATAAATGAAGCATAAGCTAAGAAAAGCCTAATTGCCTCAAGTCTTGCTACTGGAGCAAAATCCTCATCATAGTCTATCCCTTCTTGTTGTGTGTACCCTTGGGCTACTAATCTAGCCTTATTCCTAATAACTATTCCCCTTTCATCCCTTTTATTCTTGAAAACCCATCTAGTGCCAATTACCTTTGCATCCTTAGGTAAATCAACTAGCACCCATACCTTCTGAATCTTGAACTGAAGAAGCTCCTCTTGCATAGCCTCTACCCAGCTTGAATCATCTAAGGCTTTCAGAATGTTCTTTGGTTCATCTTGTGAGAGAAAACATACAAACGAGCAGGAGTTGGAAAACTCATGCTGCTTTGAAGCATAAAGGGCATCAAGAAGCCCTTGTTGGTCTGAAGACATCAGTTGTTTCCTTGTCTTCACACTTGATTGTACATCTCCAATCACATTTTCTAGGGAGTGGACTTTGTGAATCCTGGTGTGAGGGGTTGAAGGAACTTGATAGTTAGGTGAGATAAGGCTCAAATCCACCTCTTTATCTGAGAAATCTGCTTCATTTGAGTCTGAAGGGCCAGCAGTAGAAACATTTGGTCTAGCAGCAGAAAAATTAAGCCTAGCAGTAGAATGCTCTGTCTCAGAAGCACTATCAATAGCAGAAACCTTTTCTTGCTCTTTTGTTCCATCTTCCTTGTGATCATCTTCAACATCTTCTTTAGCTTTACCAGAAGAAGATTCATCATTTGTTGAAGTTGATGCCACACTTGTACTGGTCCATATTGGCATCCAAACATGATCTTGATCTGACTCCTTGTTTAACCCTGCCTCATTTGTTGTTTCATCAGACTTTGAACCTGAAAATTCATTAGATTCAACAACAACAGGCACATAATTCATAGAATGGGTTAGTGTTTCAAGATCAAATAGCCAATTAGGACCTTGACCTGCTACATTGAATTTATTCTCTAAAAATTCCACATGCAGGTTCTCATCTACTTTCTTAGTTCTTAAGTTGTATACTCTAAATGCTTTACTATGGAGAGAATATCCAACTAAGAATCCTTCATCCGCTTTACCATCAAACTTTCCAAGATGGTCTAAGGTATTTAGAATTGTCACATGACATCCAAAAGGTCTAAGAAATCCTATTGCAGGAGTTCTACCTCTAAAAAGCTCATATGATGTCTTATTGTGAGACTTGACAACCAAAACCCTATTTTGAACATAGCAAGCAGTGTTGACTGCTTCAGCCCAAAAAGTGATAGGCAACTTAGAGTCAGCTAACATAGTTCTAGTAACTTTTATTAGTGTTCTATTTCTCCTTTCAGCAACTCCATTTTGCTGAGGAGTTCTAACTACACTAAACTCTCTCCTAATACCTTTTTCTTTGCAGAAATCATCCATAACTCTATTCTTAAACTCTGTCCCATTATCACATCTAATGACTTTTACTCTTTTGCTTACTAGGTTTTCTATCTCTGTAATGAAAGTCTTAAGGTTGCTAGAAGTCTCATCCTTAGAGGCTAAAAAGAAAACCCATGTAAATCTACTATAGTCATCAGTAATAACTAGACAATATCTCTTATGCTGCATACTTCTAACATTTGTAGGACCAAGTAAGTCCATATGAAGCATAAACAATGATTGATTGATAGAGTTAAAAATCTTGGGCTTACAAGTGGCTTTGTGTTGTTTGCCTTTAAGACAAGCAATGCATGTTTGATCATTTTTAAATCTTTTGTGAGGTAAACCTCTTACCAAACCATTCTTTACAATCTGATTTATGGTTTTGAAATTAATATGACCAAGCCTCCTATGCCATAACATTGATTCATCCAATGTGGCCTTTGCTACAAGACAAGTTAGATCCTTTTTAGGAACAATGTTCTTCATATCAACACTGTACATATTGTCCTTTCTAGGAATTTTAAGAAGTACTTGACTTTCATTAGGCATCTTAAAATAAGGAGAAAGCACAAGACATTCAGTGTCACAGAAAAGAACTTTGTTCTTTTTATCACACATTTGTGAGACACTAAAAAGATTATAATTTAGCTCTTGTACATAGTACACATCTTCAAAATCTAAATTTCCAGTTTTAATGGTACCTTTACCGGAAATTTTGCCACCAACACCTCCTCCAAAGGTAACATAGCCACCATCTAATGTTTGAAAATCAGAAAGATAGGACTTGTTTCCTGTCATATGCCTTGAACATCCACTATCTGAGTATCCATGATCCTCTTGTTTATCAATTGAATGTTCCTGCACAGTAATAAGGAGTATTAGTTTCCTTTGGGGACCCAAGCCATTACTGACTTGGATCTGCCTCTTGCATCAATGAAATGTAATCTTTTGAGAACAGTTGATGCAACATTAGATTTAAGAACCCAACATGCTGAGGCCTTAACAGCATTTGCCCTGTTTCCCTTAGCAGTAGTATGAACTACATGCTTAGCAGCAGAAACTGCTAGCTTTGTAGTTGTTCCCTTTGGTTTCCAAACTTGTTTTTGGACCACTGCTTTTGTTTTAATGGGCCTTTGAACAATTTTTGATGCATTTTTATAAAAAGATTTTGCATATTTAACTGTTGGTCTTGGGTTAACAGCCATGAATGGTCTAGCAGTAGAAACTGCTTTTGTAACTGCTCTGGGTTTTGTTCTTTTAGACTTAGAGTGAAAGTGAGTTTGAGGAGTTTGCCTTTTGAAATTCACCCTATTGTTTTCATACCCAGATACCCATTTGTTACAGAAAGCTGCAAGATGATCAAAGCTACCACATGAGTAACAAGCTTTATTATAAAAGAAAAAGTCATCACCTAATTGGTTAGACTTGAGGCCATTCCAATTTCTTTGGTTACCTATGGGCTTGCTTGTGGATCTATATTGTTCACAATATTTAACTGGTTGCCTAACATGTTTAGTGTTGATTCTAGGCTTAACAGTATCCTTTTTGATCACTTTAGGAACCCTTGTTCCTGCTTTCTTAACTACTTCAGGTTTAGACATAACCTGTTCATTTTTATCATCATCAGATACCCAGTCTTCAATGACTACTCTATCTGATCTTCTATCAGAGGACACCTTGTCCTCAGGAAGTGAAGTTTTACTTAAACTTTCAATTACTTTCTTAGGTTCATCAACAACTAGCTTTGTTTTTGGTTATACACCATATTGTAGCTCAGGTTGTTGAAATTCAGGGACACCTAAATTTTCTAGGTCAATCCCTGGGGGTTAGGTATTCCTCTGTAAGGAGGTGGGACACTCTTATATCCTATTCCTGACTTAGCTCTATTAATCACTTGACATTCTATCATGTTGGTCACACCTCTAGAAGCATGTTCTAGTGTTTGTGTAGTCAAGTGAATGTTTCCATTTTCCTTTTTGACCCTATCAAAAGCCTCTCTTAAAAGCTTAATTTCAGCATCTCTAAAGAATATGTCCTGTCTTAGAAGAGCTTTGTCATCAGAAAAAGCAAGTTCATTTTCCTTGTAGTATAGGATCTGCTTTTCTACTGATTCTAAACCACACTTATAATCAATATAGTTTTGATGAGTTTTGCTTAGCTCTTTCTTTTGTTCATCATAATGTTTGATTAAAGTTTGTAATTCTTTAAGAGCAGTACAAGCATTTGAACAAGCTTTATGAGATTGTACCTCAGTAGTAGAAAAAGCCATGAGTGCCATCTGTGAAGAATCTTCTTCTTTATCTGCCATGAAACTCCAATCAAAACCTAGCCCATTAATAGCTACCATAGCTTTTGAGTTTGGCTCAGAAACCTCCCTTGTTTTGGATGTGCTTCCAAAACCTTTGTTCTTGCTATCCTGCTGCCTTGGCCTTCTACATTCTCTTGAGAAGTGCCCCATCATGTGGCAGTTATAGCACTCTATCTTTGACTTGTCAAAACTAGCAGTATCAGTGTTGCTGATTAAGAACTTCTTCCCCGTCTTTTGATAGAACTTCTTGGCTCTCATGCTAAGAAGAGAAATTTGCCATTTTAGGTCCATTTCCTCTAGATCATCATCATTGATCTCTTGGAGGTCTTCATAAGTGAGCATGGACCCATCAATTCGACTTGTGAGAAATGCACAACAAGTCTTCTCACCCAAAATACCCATGGTACTGCTTGATGAACTAACAGCACCAACACCATCAACAACTTTCACCTCTTCACTTGATTTTGAGGTACTAGGAGTTGAAATAAATGCCATGTTCCCAGTATTAGAGCTAGTACCTCCATTTTTCTTCAAATCTTGCTCCACAATCTTAAAGTTGCTATACAAATCTATCAGTTCCATTGTATCAAGGTCTGGCTTATTCTTCCAGACAACAACATGTATAGCCCACTCTTCTAGTAAGCTTCTCAGAAATTTTGAGTTCAAATCTTCTTGAGGTATTTCAACCCCAAGAATAGCAAGTTGGCTCACAATATTCTGAAGCCTATTAAACATATGGTCAAGAGATTCATTGTTGGTAGAGGAGAAGTTTTCAAACTGCTGCTTGAGCAGTGTCTTGTGGGTTTTCTTGGTGGCTTCATTCCCACCATACCTTGCAATAATGGCTTCAAATAATGACCTGACATCTTTGAACTTGCTGAAGTTTAAAAGTTGATCATTGGGAATGGTCATCATCAGCATGCTTCTTGCCTTTAAGTCATTTTTCTTCTTTATTCTGTCTTCTGCAGATATTGGGTGTGTCTGCAGAGTAGTCACCACTTTGCCATCCACTGTTGACGTAGTGGTTGTAGGCTGGTAAGATTTTCCATTTTCAATGATTTCCCAAAGTGCATAGTCTTGCACTTGGAAATATTGCTCTATCCTCAGCCTCCACATCTCAAACTCATTCTGTTTGAGCATGGGTAGTTTTGCAGCAACATTGGTTTGAATAGATTCAACGCCCATTTCTTCTTCTTCTTCTTCTTCTTCTAAATCAACTATATCAGCCTTGCTCTGATACCAATTGAGAGGATGCTTTGATACACTTATAAGGTTGTTAGACCTTTGTTGCTTTGTGTATGTGATATGTTGAGTTAATATGATCAAGTATGCAGAATCTACTTAATCACACTTAGAAGGTTATTTTGGTTTATGGAAATTGAAAGTAATGCTTTAGTAACGAACAATGAACATGCAATGTTAACACCAAACGATTCAATATTATTCAAGATAATACGAGTGATCTTCACTATCACTAGGGTTACAAAAACCTTGAATCTTATGTTTCTATGACTTATGATATTGTTGTGTTTGTTCTATGTTCTTAACAGTTATAAATTAAGCATGCACTTAATTAGTCACACATATATCTAGGCTAAGATCTTTCTTTTATATCACAAGAAAGATCTTTACAAAGTTGATAAGACAAGTCGAACACATGCAAAACTTATCTTATGTGTGTCAGTAACTAAGATACAACATGTATCTGAATATACAACTTGTTACTGAACACTTTGTCTAAAGATATTATCTACCGTGTATTGTTGACTTAAATACACATAATATCTTTGTATACTTATCTACTCAGCAGCAGAATACTTCGATAGTTATCCACTTAGCAGTAGAAAGTTTTTGACCAGCAGCAGAATCATTTCAGCAGTAGAATGTTTAACGCTAGCAGTAGAATGATACTTAAGACTATTTCTTGAGCAGAAACCGATATTAATCTTCTTGAATATTTAATTCCCAACAGTAGCATTGATAGTATTTTTGGTTTCTCTGATTCTTACATTAGTGAGCACCCACCATGGTATTCTGGAAGCATGAATGAAAAAAGGGCAAAAAGGTGGAATGATGAATTCAAGTTCAAAAAACTCTTATTTGAGATTGACTGTGACTTTGATTTAAGCCATGATCCTATAGCGATGACAAATGAGGTCAAAGCTGAACAGGGGATGGAAGAGCCTATGCATTAGGAGTTTGATGGTGTAATGTATCACACTGATGATGATGTTAGCATAAGCGGTAAAGAAGGGGATTTAGAGACATGGATGGATGATGATGATGTGTTGCAGAAAGATGATCTAGTTGATTGGAAACAAGATCCTTACCATTGAGACGATGAATCTGAAGAGACTGCAAAGTTATTTGCGGAGCTAGATCAAGTAATTCAGCATGTGGCTTTTCCAAATTATGAACTAAGAGAAACTATAGTAGTTGTTGATGTCCAGTTGTAGTTTTTTATGCTCCCAGTTGTACCTGTTGATGCTCCAGTTATAGCTGTTGAAGATGTGTTGGAAAAGGTAGAGCATGTGGCTAATGAGGAGATTGGAAGACCAACGAAGAAGAGGAAATAAGATAATGAAGAGGACAGTGCATATGGCAATGTTCCCTTTTGAAGACCAAACAAGAATAGAAGATTGAATCCAACTGACAAGGCAATGGAAGATTATGGTTTGGGATTTCATGTTTAAGACACTTATATATTGTTATGGTTATCTACCATCTTTTTTATGGTTATGTTTAAGACACTTAACTTTTGTTAATGGTTGTTTACTACAATATTAGTTGTGTATTTGGCATTTGTATTCCATCTATTTGACTTGCAATAGTCACATTATTGGTATTTGTTAGTAATAATGGTTTCATACAGTGGTTGGAGCATTCTAATTGACTTGAAACAGTCAAACTTACGTTATTTGTAATCATTAGTTAGTTTACAGGGTGTTTGTATCACTTGAATTGACTAGCAAAAGTCAAACTTGTGGAAAATTTTGGTAATTATATGCATTGTAATTGTCTTGCAATAGTCAAACTTTTGTTAGTCTATAGGGTGTTTGGATCACTTGAATGGACTAGCAAAAGTCCAAACTTGTGGAAAATTTTGGTAATTGTATGCATTGTAATATACTTGCAACAGTCAAACTTGTGTTAGTTCACAGGGTGCTTAAATAGAGTGCTTAAATACACCTATCAACCTTCCATAAATACACCTGCCAACCTTCCACAATATAGTGCTTAAATACACCAACCTTTAATTTCATTCTTGTCTCAATAGTTACATTGCCTTCAGTTTGATTTCAAAATGGTAAAAGGTTAGTTTCATAGATAGTGGTGTTCATTATTGTTGTTATATGCTTGATTTTGTTTGGATACACTCTTTGTAGATGTGATCATTATTTATGATGATACAAGTAGTGACGTTGATGTGATCATTATTAAAGGTGAGGAAATCCACCTCTCTAAGTTGCCTCAAGAAGAGTTAGAAGATTTGCTTTTAGCACTATTACCAAGTGAATGACCAAGTGAGCAAACTGTTGTGCCAGCAAAAGGTAAGCAAGCTAAGAGAACGGTTGCAAAGCCTTTAGTTGTTGACAAAGGTAACAAAGCCAAAAGGCCACCTCCTATAAGAAATTGCATACTTGGTTTACAAGCTGTTGTAGTCAATGGTAAAGAGAGGTTGCAGATATGAAGTAGGCAAAGAAAGAATGGTAAAGATGCTATTATTTACTAGCAAAAGTCAAACATGGTATAACAAAGATCTAACATGGAACACTAAATGACCACAATGTTTACAAGCAGTTTACGATCTACCTTAAACCATGTTTCCAAACACCCCTAAAACAAGGAACAATGAATGATCAAGAACACCCGGTTCAACATACACACACTTTAAGCAGCCACAAGGTCACCACTTTACTTTTCAAGATGATCGATAACATTTTCCCTCTCTTTATGAGTATCAACCACTTCCAAGAAGAACACACATAACTTATTCTCAATCTTCATGTCATTATCTATTTCTTTCCTAACTAACTCTATCATTGATCTTCAATCTTTGTAGATGATGATGTGGTACGGGCCATTGATGCGGTTTGGTTTGATTAAGTATTTGGCTTTTTAGGGTTTTTAAGGAATGATAATGAAAAATATTATGCTTGGCTTAAATACAAGAAGGGTTGGAATTGGAAGGGTTACAGGTATTCGAAAGGGTGCAATAGTTGAGTCTTGTCAACTTAATGATGATGATGAAAGTTTAAGTGCATATTTTGTCCCTAAGCATAAGTCTTCCTTGGGAACACAAGTTGGCAGGTGGAGTAATGTGGGCGGGAAAATGGAAATGACCTCACTTGGATGGAACTTAACGCGCAAAAGTAACGCCTGTTAGCCATAATGGCTATTTTGCAAAAAAAAAAAAAAAAAAAAAAAAAAAAAAAAAAAGAAAAAAAATAAACGACTTTTAGAGCGAATGGTATAAAAACTTTGTTTTAATGGCCAGCGTGCGAAAATCTGAAATTTTAAAGCCGGTTTACCTTTTTATAAAAGTTATTTAGGTGGACAAGGATAAATTCCAACACAACATGATCCTTGAATGCATATAATCAAACCATGAGAGAGAAAGAATGCTACGTGTTAGGGAGAAGTAATTCTATATTTTTAATTTTCAAAAAAAAAAAGTAATTCTATATTTTTCGCTTTTCTTATATACTTTTATGACATGTGAATTACATATCTATGTTAAAAAAAAAAAAAAAAATACATATCTGATTTTAGTTATTTTTATACTTTATATAAAACTAACCTTATATAATTCGAGTGAATATATGAAAATTTTAGGTCTCAAATCTTATTCACCAAAAATAAAAGATGCCTTTATATGTGAATGATAAGATGATATCGTACGTTTTTATTATACGAAAATATAAAGTCCACATCTTCCTGGAGCTCAACATATACCAGGTTTTCTTTATGCTACTAGCTGTTTTTCTTGTTACCAGCTTAAAGTGACAAAGTTTAATACAGAGATGAGCCAACAGTTGTCCTCGATTAACCAAACATCGACAGAGATAACGACTGTCGTTAAACGAAACAAATATTCATCTCTTTTCGCCTCGGGTCATCGCGACTTTCTGATCTCTCCCACCGGAGCTCAGGTTATACATCTTTTTCTCTAGCTCTAGGTTATGAATTATGGGGTGCATGACAAAATATAAGTCTGTAATAAACAAACAAATGTTTGTGTAAAATTTGATTAAAACAAGTCTTGTTTTACTAGAGTTTCTTAGATCTAGTTTTGGATGTATCAAGGTAAGAAATATTTTTATTTTCAAAAGTTCTAAAAAAGAAGAAAAATAGGTAGAAATTAGTTGATATATATAATTATGATTTTCATACTGCCATAGTGAGTTATAGCATACAAATGGATGGAGCTCCATGTTGTATATCCTTAGTTTTGACATGATAATTGATCATACAAAGATTGTTTCTTAGAAAGTTAAGAAATGGCAATATGTCAGCGATCTTTGAGAGGTATGTATAAGTGTATAGCCAACGTTTAGCATACAAGTCTTTTAGATCTTGATTCATAATCAAAAGTTGGATCATATATCTATGATCGTTACATAAGTTGTAGTCATGGACGGAAACGGGACTAAATATGATCGGGTGCACCAAAAAAATTGAACACTAATATTAGAAACATATTTTGATGGAACGGTTGCATTTAAGATGATTTTAGGAAAAATCGATGTTTTTTTCAAAAATTAACACTACATTGAAAAAATCTATGGGGTGCCCGGGCACCCGCGGGAACCCCCGGCTCCGTCCGTTGTAGTTCTTGATGATAGTTACCTTCTAGGATCATACGTTAAGTGGCTGTGTAAGAACAAGGAATGATTTAACGAAAAGAATAAATGCTATAACGAATATATGCTATGGAGAATAATAATCAATTTAAACAGAATCAACATATTCCTAGAAACTTTAACTTGGTGTCGCGAATATCCCTTGTTACATCGGAGGCAATTCACATGTTATGGGACGAAAAGTTGCTACCGATCTAGGTGACACCATATTTATTGTAGAAACAACATATATTTCATCTTCGTAAAGCCAAATGATATGTGTTGCTAATTTAGTTGCATAATTATATCAGGGGCCTTATATTAGCAATCAAGGAATGTATAAGTCTTTGATAATTGTCATTTATCTTTTACTCCCTCCGTCCTATAATAATTGTCCACTTTGATTTTTTTTAGTCTTTCTTGCTCAACTTTGACCATTAATATTTTTCTTTGTGTTATATAATACTTGATGAAAATTATATTAATGAAAATGCATTTAAAACTCAATTTATTCATATATTTTTCATCGTGTATTATATTACACAAATAAAAATATTTATGGTTAAAGTTGGATAAAAAAGACTAAAAAAAATCAAAGTGGACAATTATTATGAGACGGAGGTATTATTACCCATGTATAGTAGTTGCTCTTAAACATTAACTCAAGAAGTACACCACCTTATTTTATGGTACCTTTCTAAAACACACAAACGACTTCCATCAATCTACCCTATATGATTATATGAGTTGTATGCAACATTAAAGGAATCCCATAAATGTGGTATGCCTCTCCCTTTCAGTCGCCATTTAAGTTTATGCTCAGAAGTGGGGCTAAACTTTGCATTATTTGTGTCCTCAAAACCTCATAGCAATTCACACGATACACAAGTACGTGGGGCTAACATTTGCATTATTAGCCAAGGACACTATTACACATGTCATATATATCATTAACGGGCCGGATTTTACGATCAACAGATAGTTGTTGGATTTTTTTTCATAACGCTAAGTCAAAGGGCCTTTGAGTAAAAATGCCTCTTACTAGCGTCAATTGTGGTATTAGAAACCAACTAGGATAGTTCAGTTGGCCACCAAGGTTTCCTTAAGGTGTTTTGGGGACGGGATGTTTGGTTAGGGGAGGTCTCAAGTTCGAGTCCTACCCGGGACTTTTACACCTTCAGGTGATAAAGGAGGAGCATGCGGGTCTCAGGATCACCGTTAAAAAAAAAGTGGTATTAGAAGGTTTTTATTTGTCTTCTTTTGGATGGCCGGGTGGGCTTAATTACATGTTAATGACACAAAAGATGAATACTGGTGTTATTGATTGTATATCTTCATTGTAGATAAAGATTTCGGATCTTGAAGACAAAATCGTGGGCATATACTTCTCAGCAAATTGGTATCCTCAATGCCAAAGTTTTACCAAACTCTTAACCGACGTATACAAGCAAATCAAAGAAAAAGAAGGAAAAAAGCTTGAGATCATCTTTGTTTCATCCGATGAAGACTTGAATGCATTCCACAACTACTATGAATCATATATGCCATGGCTTGCAATTCCTTTTTCTGATTTGGAGACTAAAAAGGCGTTAAACAAGAAGTTTGATGTCGAGGGGATTCCATGCTTGATCATCTTACAACCCGATGATGATACATTTGTTTTACATGACGGAGTTGAGTTGATTTATCGTTATGGTGTTGAAGTATACCCGTTTACTAATGAGAGGTTGGATGAATTGTTGAATCAAGAGAAGGAGAAACATGAACGACAAACTTTGTTGAAGTTGCTTACAAATCATGATAGAGATTTTGTCTTGGCTCATACGGCTTCCAAAGAGGTTAGTGCATATTGCATTTTACCATGAATACATTGATAGGTTGTCAATTATATACCGCATGTCATGAACAGATTCTGGGTATTATCTAATTTGAATGGTCGGAACTCAGAGACATGTTCTGTGATGTGAAAATAATATTTACGTTTCTTAGAGGTAGGGTACCATTTCTTTTGAAAACATGTAGTACTACGTGAAATTTATCTTCAAATAAATTGTTAGTGGCAGCTATAAGTAACTATTTTGGAATAAAGTTTGGTTTCTTTTTTTCATTGGGCAACATTGTACCTTATAAGTTTGTGACAACACTATGCAGGTACCAGTTTCTTCCTTGGTGGGCAAGACTATTGGGCTTTACTTTTCAGCCCATTGGTGCGTCCCAAGTCACAAATTTACTCCAAAGTTGATATCCATTTACAAAAAGATCAAACAAAAGCTAATGCAACAAGATTTCAATGGAGAACAAGAAAACTTTGAAATCATCTATGTATCAACCGATCACAACGAGCTAGAGTTTGACTCATCATTCACAGAAATGCCGTGGCTAGCCCTTCCATTTGGGGACTCGACTAGCAAGGACCTGACCAAGTACTTTGATATCCGGGGTATTCCTACTTTGATCATTTTGGGCCCGGATGGGAAAACTGTTACAAAGAATGGAAGAAGTTTGATCAACTTATATGAAGAGAATGCATACCCTTTTACTGAGGCTAGGGTCAAGTTATTAGAGAAGCAAATGGACGAGGATGCAAAGAATCTCCGTAGCATGGAACTACATTCGGGACATTGCCATGAACTCACGTTGGTGTCTCAAGGGAACGGCGGGGGGCCTTTCATATGCTGTGATTGCGACGAGCAAGGTTTGGGTTGGGCTTACCAATGCATCGATTGTGGGTACGAAGTGCACACTAAATGTGTTAGGCCCGTGGTTCAAGTCTCAAGTGCTTGACTCGAAATTGGCTTTGGTGATGTGCACTAGAGTGGCATGCATTTAAAAAACTTATTACAAGTCATTCAATATTTACAGACCATAAGGTAGGTTATGAGTTAATGGTAGCAATTTGGAGTGATTAACTGTGTATAATAATCTTAAATATACTTCCTCAGTGTGTAACATTTCAACAGTTTGATGCAAAAATGCATTGCCATCCGATGAAATTAATTGTAACTTGTTTCTTCTGGATGGTTAATATAATATTGACTGTGTGTTTATGGATAAGGTTATAGTAGTCATTAAAATAAACCCTTTGTTAAGAAGCAAACACAAGAAAGAAGGAAACTTACGAAATTAATGGTAGACAAGGCAAACAAACCATGAAACCAATATGATGCGTGACGCTGGCTACCTATTTAATTATGAAATTGATTCAAAACCTTTTTGTTTTTGTTTTTTTGACTTCTTAAATATTCAAGTTGTTCAATTCATAGAGTCATATATAATTTTAGTATCCATTTGATAATAGCTAGCTATTATTACGTGCTTAATGTAGTTTAATTTACACGTTAGATTGAGTATTGTTCCTAAATTAGATAGATGCCAAAATTGTTATATACTCCCTTTACAGGTTCGTCAATATTCTATAAACTTTTTTACGAAAGTTATTGTCACAAAAGTACCATGACAAATAAATAGATACAACAAACAAAATACGTAACGAAAATATAAATAATAGAATAAATGTCTAGCTAGAAAAAGAATGAATGTAATGAATTTGAATGTACAAGTTAATTAAATCTGTGAGTTGACTTGACTATATTGTTCTTCTGCATACTGGGCATGAATTGTGGGCATCAAGCCATTGTGATATGCATTGTGGATGAAACTTGTGCTCACACTTTGGAAATATTCCAGCTGCATCCCCAACCAAAAAGTCCTGTTTCAAATCATTTTTTAGTAAGATGTTACAATATTCTTCATCTATAAATGTTGTTATTATCGTTTCACGTACCTGAAGGCAAATCGAACAGCAAGTTGCGTTTCCAGAAGCGTCATACAAGTCGTGGTCTGATATTTCAACCTTTGGAAGTTTAATGAGCTTTTCACAACTTGCAACCTGGTCACACCAAGTTAAGTTTAATGAGAAGCTGGTTTAGTAGTCAACTATGGAATGTATGCTTTGAATGCAAATCATATCCTTTTTATTAACTATAAAAACTTTGTCATTACCTTGGTAATTAGAAATACATGATCCTGATCTCGAAGTAGTTTCGGTTCCAAATCTCCTGCTACAATACTAATCTGTAACAAAATATTTAATTTAATATATTATGCAAAATGCCCACAAAAAGAATAAATAAAGATATTGAAATTTGAGATATATATGCATGATTTAGTTACCAGGTGAAGGAAGTAATCATGTTCATCAACATGATCACATTGCAAGAACTGATCAAATGTAAGCCTAGTGATTTTATGTGACAAGATTGCTCCTGATACCGCCCCCTCAATTACATCTTGTAAGAAGTTCATTTTGTTCTTGAACCCGATTAAAGCTCCTCCCACTGCCCCAATGGTACCTCCAACTACATCCATAACACATCATATCAAAAACAGGTTTTGAATTGTACAACCAATTACAACACATGTGTGTGCTTGTCACGGTCATTTAAGAACAATGAATATGGTAAGAACGTCATATTATCGTGCATTTTCGTCAACTATGCCACACAAAAAAAAGGTCATATATAACGTTCTCCCTAAATTTGTGGTTCTTATTAGATGATTTCAACTCTATATATATTATGGATACTTACCTACACCGAAATGGAAGATGAAGATCATCAAGAGTGCTTGGATGAAGAGTTGGGAAAGTATGGAGGTGCAAAGCTCTCTCATCTTGTCAAAATTTCCATTATTCTTCAAATATAACGATGAATAGGTACAAAGTTTTATGGAGGCCAAACACTTGTTCATGATGATTTCACAAATGTTTTATTGGTTAATTATGAAATGAAACTTTCAAATAGAGTTTTAGCGTTTTAATATATGAATGAATAAAGGAGTGTCTTGGAAAGTTTAAAGAAGTAAGCAGGAAGCTACAAGTCATTATGCATTTTAGTCAAAGTTGAATATTCTCAGAATTTTGGGGACTACTTATTCAAACTGTCAATTACTCCCTAATATATTTTCTATATACTTGGAAAACGAGTCGGGCGACGGTCGGCAGCGTTGCGGCCTCGCGGGTTTTTTGAACGTAATTTTTTTGCTAAAGAAAGGCACACTACCAATCTGTCATCAAAACAGTTTTCTTTTGCCCTTGGTATCTGCCATATGTTTATGATTGGCTAGTGAATCTTGGTAATTGAGAATTCTATCATCCTCCCCTGCATCTTAATTCTTCTTCTGTAACATGTTCTATACATGCAACATATTCATAAAGGTTCTCTACATAGCTAATGAGCTTGTATTGTTATATTTCAGAACCCAGTTGACTGAAGACTTTGGGATCCTTGTTAGATTATTCTTGTAGTTCACATAATACAGTCCGAATCTAACTGTCTACTCGTAGTTCCATTCCCAGTTGTCAAGTAGTGACCACACAAAATAGCCACGCACATCACAGGCATCTTCCCTGTATTAGTCAAGTGTTTAGTCTGTTAGTGAAAGTCATAGTATCCAAACTTAGTCAAATGAATGAAGGTTGCATTTTGTTTACCTATTAGCAGCTGAGAGGTTTGACAAATAGTCCCTGTGGTAACTTATCCGCTTGTCGGCCTGTAGTGCCCCGTCCAAATCTATATGAGATTTATTTGGGTCATCCATACCTGCATGATTCAAGCTTGTTAGGCATGTTAGAAGGTTGGTTAATAGGTCAAAACGGATTCAAGGTGACCCACTTACATGTTAAAAGATTGAAGAAATCCTAAATGTGTTTATTATGATTACAAAGTTAATAATGATTATTAGGAATCCACATATTCGACCATTTGACACGTTTCTACTTGGCTTAAAGAATACTATTATTGGCCCCATTTGGGAGAAAACACGACTGAGTTCGATAAGTTTATCAGTAAGTGGTTCAAAATTGCCATATCTATGCTTCAGCCTATCGCAATGACTTTACCATTTTCAGTGATAATTGTGGCCACTGTATTATCTAAAAGCCTATTAAAAATATGTTCTACTTAGGAATCAATTTTATGACCAACAGGTCGACCCTCAGGATCATACAATGGACATTTATCTTTGTCAAGAGGTATCGAAAGTTGTATAGCCAAAACCCCAAGAAGGTTTGCGTCGATACCAGTTATATTTACTCAATTGATAACAATTTTTCACGTAATAGAAAAATGACATCATCTCTATAAAATGGGGAATTGGGACATACCTGGTCAACACTTACAGAAAGTGAAACCCATTCCCAAAAAATTTGAACATGTCGTCAAACTTACAATAAAATGGGGAATTGGGACATACCTGGTCATCATCTTCTAACGGTTTATGTACTCGTGTCCGTAGCCCCGCCGTTCCATGAGCTGCAAGCAAATTGCAAAAGCAAAACAGCGTGAGTAAGTTTGACGAAGGTCATAAGAGTATTGTTATGACTTCTGCAGATAAAACCACCGTAACTGTACACGCAAAAAGCTATCAAAGAGTGTATGACACTGTGAGGATATTATACCTATTTTATTTAATCATGCTAAAGACAAAAACCAACATTATCAACTATATTTTGTATTACAATGAAAGTTTTATTAAACACATGCGATCATCCAGGGATCATTCTCGTTCACTGATATTTAGAAGATAACACATTCAGAGTCTTTATTCCAAGTTAAAAACATTAATTGTCAATATTAACAACTGATAAGATAATATGCTTTGACTATTGAGGTCAACCTTACTACTTTTAGCTATTAGATTTGATACTCCATATTAAATTATTAAGTTCCTGAGATGATGGTCAGTTTGCAAGAAATAGCTAATTCCAGCATATAATTTACCCTCAAATGTAAGCTATATCAACCGGACTAACCAACGAGTAGCTGCTGCGTTATATCAACCAGACCAAACAGCCAACAATAAACTAATACGATCAAAAATATATATATATATATAGAAAATTGCATATCTTATATCACACTTAAAGTTAATCGGATGCCCATATCCGATGGTCATATTGGGTCACATGTAATTAGAAATAAAAAAACTATCTCAAGGTTATGAGCAAATCTAAACACTATCTCCTGCATTAAATTTCGCAACATCTAATTCTCTCATTCCTAACCACATTCGTAATTCCAATAACCAACCCCAAACAATCCTAAAACACGAAACAACACAAATAATAAATAAAAAAAACCAAAACCGAAACACATACCTCAAGAATCCTCGCAGTATCATCTGCCCCAATCCTCATCCTAACAAATTCAGTCCCCTTCTTTGACCCAACAGAGAATGCATATATTCCTTAACTAAAAAAGGGGAATAACAATACTTTGTTATGAGCAACGGGTGCATAACATGCAAACCCTGCAACGTGAGTTCTGCATTTTTTGCCCGCCTGCAACTAAAAGCATAAATCAAATAAGCTCATAATCCCGAAAATAGGCTTCAACAAACACCCTCCAACAAACTAAGATCGTAGACCTTTATCTACCTTTTTTTTTCTTTTTAATCTATAGCGACAGCTTATACACCACTTATGACCACAACTTACGCACACCTTATGCACAAAAAATATAAAATCATAAATCCTATACTATGAAAGCGAACCACAACCATCAAGTTAATCACCTTTTGTAACAAAGCAAACATTTATTTATAAAAGCAGCCAAAAAAAAGGGCAACAAAAGCAACATTCACAGGTTGTAGAAGCGTGTAAAATCAGTGCTCACACACAGCTTATAAACAACGCTCATGACTGTATAAAGTCAGCAAGCATGACCACAACCCATGACATCTCTAACTACATCTTTTCTAAACCATAAATTACACACAGTTTAGACACGGCCTATAACAACATAGAATATGAGCAACGATGACTTCATGCTGTAGCACACGAAACTTTATTCAAATCACATTTTTCAAACATACCATTAGCTCAAATACTTGCACACAAACACCATCCGTTTATTGAATCAACAAAAAAAAAAAAAAAACTGAATTGGCATTTTCACAAACACTTGGAGTGCATTGAAGATGAAGTATACCCACTACACATACCAACATCTCTTCCACCAATCAATTACCCAAAAATTTCAAATCTTTAACCAAGAAACATATAAAAATTAAAACTTGAAGCGAAAACCAATACGGGCTATATATTGACAAAACAAAAAAAATATTAAAACTTGGTTATACCTTTGCACACCAACAAACCTGGTATCCCCAGCAAATTGAAAGACACACGGACCAAACCTTAGACATAATAAAAACCAACAAAACATCAGCACAACCAATCCTCATTCATCAAACAATAACCGTAACTAATCAAGTGTTCTTTATTCTCAAACAATAACCCTAACCAATCAGCTCATCTTTCTACTGAAGTATAAGAACCAAAAACATCATTCATCCAACACGATCTTTTTGTGTGATGGTACCTCATATGCTATAAACTCATATGCTAAAATGAAAATACGAAAAATCAATCGGAAAAGAATAACCTTATGAAAGAAACCCACAAAAATGCATCAGTAACTTAACTATAATGGAAACGTCGGTGCAACCTTCATCGGAAAACGTGGATTCATTTGTTGTGTTACTTCCATCCTTCGATGATCATCATCTTCCTATCATCGTGGTTTTCCTTCACACCGTTCGATCTCATCAGCAGCAGCAGCCAGTAGAGATGTGTGGAATGTTCCACCTTTGTCAGCCTCTATTATTGAGGCGAAGACTGGCTAAAAAACGGAAGATTGGACCAGCCCACAACATCTACCGGGCCAAAAAAAAAGTAGCCCACGAAGAGTACTGTTCATTGTACGACGTAGTTTCAAATGGTATTAGTATATATATTAAAACACGTTTGATACATTGCCGTTTCATCTCTTTAGCTACAGTAGCTACAGTAGCTACAGTAACGGGCCGGTTTGGCCCGGCCCGTTTACCACTAGCCCAAAATCAAGTTTCGCAAATTGGCAAAAAATACCCCTGAAGTTGACGCATCTTTGCGAAAGTAGTCCTTTTTCAAAAAAAAATTTTTTTTTCCCAAAATCAAGTTTCGAAACTTAACAAAAAATACCCCTGAATCTGTCGCCTCTTTGCAAAAGTAGTCCTTTTTCCAAAAAAATTGGCGAAAAATACCCTCAAAATTCACGGGTCTTTGCAAAAGAGGTTTTTTTTTTTTTAAACGTAAATTAAGGCTAAGATCACTGCCCTGCCGCAACGCGGTTATCCGTAGCCGGCCTCTTACATCAATATTCTGTCTTAAAATCCTAATTAAATTTTTTGTCAAATACAGCGCCCCGCCGCAACGCGGCGCACCGGCGCCCGACTCGTTTAATATATATAGTAATTCATACCTGAGGGTGACATGAGCCATCGCTTATATAATGCATAAAAAATAAATAAAAACCTTAAAAATCTAACAATCTTTTAAATAATAAAATAAAAAATTATATCATTTCGATATAATTCTGTCAAGACAATCTTATTGAAAAAAATTGGAACAATCAGGTTACTCTATCTTGACAAGCGGCAAAATTGAGCAATGTGATTGGCCAATAAAATTCAAAATTAAAGCTCAATTTAGTTAAATTATTAAATTTTCGTCTAATTTGTAAAATGTGCTAAAAAAACAAATGCGTCAATCTTGTAAAAAAATACTTTAAAAAAAAATGAGACAATTAATAAAACTTTAATTGTTAAATTTTAAATAACGTATACTTATCAGTTTCCATGTTTACTACAGTAATAACTTTATAAGTTTAATTAATATTCCATATACTTTATATTTAAAAAAAAAAAAAAAAAAAAAAAAAAAAAAAAAAAAAAAACTATGTTGTTATTTATAAATATAAGTATTATTTGGGATATAGCTACAATTTTTGTAGCAAATTGGCTACAATCCTTCATAAAAAATACACAAGCAATGAATCAGAGACCCAAAGAAAAGAATCAGGACCCACAAAAAGAATAAAGGACCCACATTTATATCACAAAACTAGCTTATTGACCCGTTGACACCGGGTTGTTTTTAAAGAAAAAGGGAATGAGATGATAAGAAAAGGGATAACGTAAACATGTTGTATTTAATATATGAAATAAAGAATGAGACAACGCGTAAACACTTTCTGACTTTTTACTCTTGGAACATCAATAAAAGTAAACGGCAAATGGAATTTTAATCAAAACAACAAACGTAAACATGTTACATTAAAATAAGGCCAATGTTCACACGTTACATGAATTAAAAGTTGAATATTCATAAAATGCTAACAATGAAAGGTTGGAGTTTTTTCCGGGTCAAATGGTAAATGTGTATCTTCTACATAGCTTTTATAGGATCATAGACCTTCAAGAACTTCTTTATACACGACATTGGTTGTAGTTTTTGAGATATTACCTTCATTATCACATACAACAACCTTCAAACCTTTTTTGCTCTTCACTCTTGAAACAGCAACGTAGAGTTGTCCATGTGTGAAAACAGGACGTGGCAAGTATAAACCAACTTTAGAAAGCGATTGACCTTGGCTTTTGTTGATTGTCATTGCAAAAGAAACAGATATAGGATACTGCTTTCTGACAATCTTAATAGGTAAACGCTTATCCGACGGAGTAATTCGCAACCTTGGTATAATAACCTTTTTTCCAAAGTTGTTTCCATTAATGATCTGCGCCTGAATAGATGTTCTTGTTAATTTAAGCACTTGCAGTCTTGTTCCGTTACATAAACCATTGGCTTGATCTATATTTCTTAACAACATAATCGGTACTCCCACTTTTAAAGCAAGCCTGTGGTTTGGAACACCTGAGAACTTCAGTCCATTGATAAATTCAGGCGAGAAAACGGCCTGATCTATGACGGTGCCACGCTCACTTTTATCGATGTTGTCGCAACTTAGGTAGACCATTTCTTCACCTGGAAACTTGTCCAGCAAATGATCATTTATAGTGTCGACAATTTCATTGGTGGGAGCAAGAATCGCCTTTTCTTGGAAGTACTCCGGATCATGTATGTTATCCAAAATGTTTGGATAAGTAAAGTCGATAATAGATGCTATTGGATCATCAGACTCATCTATTAGAATGTCTTCCGGCACATCTATCTCAACCTCTCCATCATTTGGTCCTCCAAGCTTGCCATCTCCAACTTTGAGGATCCACTCTGCAAATTCCCTTATTTCACTGACATCTTCAGGGCGTGATCCCACAGTAAGCCTCATGTTGGCTGTTAGCTTAAGCACTTTGCAGTAATCCCATAAGTAAGATTGCTTCAAGGAAGCACCAACAATATCTTGCCGAGATCCTTTTGGAATGACAGGAAGAACCTGTCTAAAATCACCACCAAACACCATGGTCATGTTTCCAAAAGGCTCATCACACGTGTCATACCGGCTCTTACGAAGTATATCTCTCAAAGACCGATCTAAGGCCTCGAAACAAAGCTTATTTTCCATGGGCGCTTCATCCCATATAATAAGCTTACACTTCTTTAGCATGTGTCCCAGATCGCTTTGTGCACTTATTGAGCAAGTGGAGGTCTCATCAACATTTATTGGAATATGAAATCTTGAGTGAGCAGTCCGACCTCCCGACATTAACAAAGATGCAATACCGCTGGATGCTACATTCAATACTATATCACCTTTTCTTCTAATGCCGGCTGCAAGTGTTTTCCACAAAAACGTCTTCCCGGTACCACCGTAACCATAAACAAAATAGACTCCTCCTGTTGCACTATCAACAGAGTTCACTATGGTGTCATACACACCCTTTTGTTCCGGAGTCAATAAAGCGTACAAACGTTGATATTCAGATTCCATCTCTACTGGATTGTAGTCCGTCTCATCATATATAAGCCGGTTACCAAATTCAGTTATGTATCGGTCATCCGGATAAGGCATCTCAGGCCAACGCCTCAAAGTAGTGCCTCTTGATCGCAATAGTTGTTCAATATAGTACAAAGCTATATTCTTTTTTTCCTCATCACCAAGAATCAAGTCTGCATAAAACAAACGACATGTGGTTAGCTAATTAAGAGCAAGATTATTAAAAGATAAGATGTAACATCAATAATCCATGACTTAAATATTTTATAAGATTATTAATAGAAAACATGACTTAACTGTTTTATAACCTTTTGGTAACTAAAAATGTTGCATGGTCAGAAGTGTTGTATCAGATAACCTTTAACTTTAAGATTATTAATAGAAAACATCACTTACTTAACTGTATGACTTAACGTTAAGATATTAATATAAAGCATCTCAGAAGTGTTGCATAAGATAACCTTTTGGTAGCTAAAAAAAACGTATGACTTGACTGTTTTATAAGATTATAATTTCAATTAAAGATGCATAAAAGATATTAGTAACACAGCTTGTTTCAAAGTTATACCTGGAATGCGTAAAATCTGTCTTCTCTTGTATTGAACATCTTCTGAGAGCAAATGCCATGTTTGCATCCAAACAGTCAGAGGTGTAGTAAGTTCCTTTTGAGACAGCAATGTTGCAAAGAGTTCACGAAGATGTTCAGCGGATGCCCAATGGGCTGCGTCTTTGATACTTTCAACATACTCATTATCATCCTCCAAAAGGCCCGCTGCATAGCAAGCTTCTTTGTAAGTAGGATAAACAACACCGTTAACTTTTCTAATCTCAGCGTGCGATCGACATCCTTTACGACTGTTCAACAGCATCCTACAATAGTAAGCATCTCCTGTTCCTATAGGAACATTATGAATTCTTCCTATAGCTTTACCTTGCTTTCTATACGTCCACATTCTCTTTTGTAAGTTCCAAACATATTTTGTAGGAAACTCAGCGTACGTTAACTCCCTTGCTTGTGGAAATTTTTGATTCATTTTCATCCAACCATCAAACATAGAAACACCAACTGTTGGCTTTTGAATAGAAACTTCAAGGTCTGCGTTTTCATCATACACAACTGACTCCTCACCTTCAAGATGAAAGGATAGCCTCTCAACGTTCGGTGTTCTATAATGAATCTCAAAACCAAATATCCTCCATGCCGCCTCACACGTAGATAGGTACCTACAATCCGACGACGCATTAATGTGATTAACTTGTTATATACCGGAAAAGGTGTGTTGCATATGAAAGTCCATTGTATTTATAAGACTATTATTTTAACTGAATTGGTTTACATGTTGAAGTTATTTGACCAAAAGTTCTAAGTGGAAATTAAATACATGTTTCTCAAGTACTGCAATTTCCAACTATGTTTTCAAATCGTTAGAACTACTTAAGCATCAGCTAAATGTGCAAATATCCGTTGTATTATGTCTACGGATCCAGCTAAAGTAGATCAGCTGACTAAAAATGAAGCATTAGTGATGGCACGATATAGATGAAACACCATATAATTTGTTACAAAAATTTGATGCATTAAAATAGATTTAACCGGTTAAATAAGGAAGTAGACATTAACAAAGCTTTTATAAGCTCAGTTGTAGGCTTTTTTTAAGCTCATTCATTAACTTGTTAGATACCGGAAAAGTTTTGTTGTATATGAATGTTGGATCTAATTATAAGACTCTTCTTAGAACTGATTTGGTTTACATGTTGAACTTCTTTGACCAAAACTTCTAACTCGAATTTAAGTACATGTTTCTTAACTACTGCAATTTTCAACTATATTTTCAAATCATTATAACTACTTAACCATCAACTAAATGTGCAAATATCATTTTGTATTATGTCTACGGATCCATCTAAAGTAGATCACCTGACCGAAAATGAAGCATTAGTGATGGCACGATATAGATCAAACACCCTATAACTTGTTAGGAAAATTTGATGCATAAAATAGATTGAACCGGTTAAATAAGGAACTATACATAAAATAATTAAAGAGAATGTTACCTGCAATCCAAGTACGCTTTAATCTCATCAACAGGTTTATCAACTTGTTCACCTTCAGGTGTGGTAACCGGCTCATACAACTGTGCCGACACTCTATCAGGACCTTTGTTGATATACTTAAACAAATATTTGATTGAACCGGTCTGGTTACACCACTCAACGTTAATGTGGCATTGATAACGTTTTAGAAGTGTAGCATTGTACGGAATAACATAACCATCATGCAACTGATGGCCATTCTTTTCCACATATTTTCCATCGTCCCGTCTTCTATAAATGGGATAGCCATCGGCGTCAACTGAGCTGTGTTGTGTGAATTTTTTTGGAAAGTGTTTAGTACATTGACCCCCATCCATACACACCTGTTTTGGATCATCTTCCCCGCAAGGACCATGCATCATAAAATCAGTAACTAACTTGTACAAATCCGGGTCATCATCTTTATCTGGTATCTCGGCGGAAATGTATTTATCAATCTGATCAGCATTGGGAACCTTGTCGTCCTTGTGCAAGAACAAACAAACATGTGCGTGCGGAAGTCCTCGCTTTTGGAACTCAACGGTGTACACCACTGCACAATATTGTTACCGTAATTTTCAAAAGTAGAATTGTATAAAATTTGGGAGATCAAATAAAATTTATACTAAACGTATTAAAATTTAGTAAATTGTTACGTATAGTACCTGCTTGAACGCGTCCAAATAAACGTAATTCTTTGAAATCCTTCACTAACTGGTCAAGTTTGATCTTAAACACTCTTGTCATCACATCAGGGCGATCTGTGGCAGAAAGGTTATGCTCTCGCATATATCTTGCAATCTCCGGCCAGTTAGGATTGCAAGTTACGGTTATGAACAAATTTGGGCAGCCATACCATCTACACAACGCCATGGCATCCATATAGTTCTGTTTCATGTACCTTGGTCCGCCGGTAAATGTAGAAGGCAAGATGACTGGCTTTCCAAGCTTTGTTGGGTCGTTATTACCATCCGCAATGCTCTTACGAATGTTTGAATACGTATCACACCTAAGCTTTGTCTGTTTTGATCGATGGAAAAACAAACGTTCCGTCTCGACCATAGTGTAACCATCCACAACAAATTGCTGAAACAAACGACCTCCACGCGTAAATAAGTTTTCTTGATTGGGACGATCCTGTATATGAAAAGCAAACCACTCCCTCATAGTAACTGTTTTGTCCTTCTTGTCGTTGGACGGATTTGAGCTTTCTGACCGAACAGGGCGTTTGCCACGTCTCTTTTGATGTGGTATACCCAAATAATAACCATCTTGCGCTCGAGGCATCAACAAAGGGTATTGCAAAGGAAGGTACATAGGATGGAAAATGTTGATACGTTCCAAACCTTCACGATGTTTTTCAATCACAATATCTCTATCTTCTACACATGTATCGAAGTCACCTACAATAAGACCAGCAACCTCGTTGGTAGTTGGAAGGTTGTAATTTCGTCCATCTTTTCCTCTCTTTGCAGTGAGCTTTATTTTTATATTCTGTTCTTTGTCTTCGTCGTACCGATCACGGGCTCTTCTAAATGTTTGTACCAAATCGCTGGCAGTGTCTAATACCTCCCTTACCTGGCCGATAATGTTCCGATCAATACGATCATTTGGAGTTGGAGTGGTAGAGGAGGACGAAGACCCGCTGCAAATGAGAGGATATATGTTATTACTTGTAATTTGAGATAATTACAAAACATGTGTTACTCAACTTGGATAAAGAAAATAAAAACTTAAGTAACGCAAATTACCTTAACGCTTTTGCTCGATTCTCAGTTTCGTTTTCAGTGTCATAGATATACAGCTGTGCAAATTTTGGAGGAGCACCTGCTTCGGGAAGCAAACTACCGATACTATGGTATGTTTGTCCATGTAATCGAAATACGTATGGAGCACGGCCTTGTCTGTTAATGGAATCATCCACCTTTCCGCCCATGGAAGTAAACGCGAACATGCTGTTGTACGTTCTAATATTTTTTTTGAAATTTCTACTACTTGCATCGTCATTATAAAACAAATCATGTAACGGCTGTGGAGCAGAGGGAGGTTGTTTGACAAAAACTTTTCCTTTGTCACAGCATATACTATATGATTTATTTGTTGGATTAGAGTTTCCTTTTCTTGCTTCTGCCTCCCATACCAATGCATGACATTCGGTACACTCAAACGACGGATCACCAATATCATAGTACTCTGCAATTAAAATTTTTATCTTAATGTGATATTAGGCAATTATATACAATTTTTAATGATATTAAATTCAACTTAAGCGAAGTACCTTCGGATACACCAACATATTTGTCATATTCTTTAGTCACATCCCCATCATGTACACTAAGATTAAATCTAACTGGCGTGCGAGTCTGTAAATCTGGTCTCTTTGTCCTCTTTGCCCTTCTTGATGATTCTCCTACTTCAAATGTTGAGTTTCGTGTTGCTGTGACAGGATAGGTTGTGTTAGCACCAGGTGTTGATGTGATGGTATTTCGTTGATTAACACGAACAACAGCAGGTGTGTTGAAAGAAACTGCAAACCCCATAAAAGACATAGTTAAAAGCAACTTAAAGACATAACAATGCTGCTAATGGTAATATATATTTTCTTAAAAGCTTACCATTTGAAACATTGGTTAGGGGAGTTTGTTTTGTACGTGTGCCGGGAGCTGGCGTAACTTGATTACTACTTCTTGGCGAATCATTAGTCATGGTTGTACTACGAATAACATTGGCACTCGTGGTCGAAGTAAGTGGAGTTGGAGATACTATAAATACATTAAGAAATTTAGTGACATATTATATAATTTAATAAAAACATGTTGCATAATAAACATGTATATTTTTCTTACCATTTGAGCTTCCAGAGGGAGGAGTTCTAAGGAACGCATTAGAGGAAGGACACATTGTAACATTTCCTGGTTGATTCGGCATAAGTGCGAAAGGACCTACCAGATTTTTGGGAATGACATGAATGTTGGATATTTCATTTATATTTTATGTTGTTCGTCAAATAAACTTATTTGCACATATTGTTAAATAAGAACATAGAAGAAATATAATGTAGCAGTCATAAACGCGAATGGAATGTTTTAATAATACCGTTTGAAAAAGGATTAAAATGAGACTGTCTTTTTCGTGGTGCAGCAAACGTAGATGCTTGTTGATCACTTCTTGGCAAAGAATTAGATGCAAAGTTTGTATGTGATGAGGCGAAAAGTGTACCGCTTTTAAGGGGTCATTTAAGCCCGAAATCGTATTTATTTGATCAAATATTGCCCTAAATCGTTCCTTTTGTCATTTTAGGTACTTTTGAGGAGAAATCTGGAAAAGGAGGCATTTTGGACGTTTTTGGAGCATAAAAGTGAAGAAAACGGCAAAGTCTCAAAATTGTGCTGAAAGTCACCTTTGACGGCGTCAACATTAACTCCAGACGGCGTCATGCCTTGGCAAGAAAAGTTGGATGTGAAATTTACTCATGACGGGCCAGTGAGTTTGCATGAGAATTCTGACGGCGTCACGCTTTAACTAAATCAAGGGCGTCACGGCTTAAATCAAAGAGGGACGGCGTCACGTTATAGGTCCGACGGCGTCAAGCCTTGATAAGCCAGAATGGATTTTTGAAGAGCTAAAGAGGGACGGCGTCAAGAAGGTCATCCGGGAACCCTAAAAGCGGCGAGGTGACGGCGTCACAATGCATAAGGTGACGCCGTCAGATGTCAAAGTCTATATATAGTTTTCTAATTTTTTGTCATTAAGGAGAGCTTAGTGTGTGGAATTTTGGGATAAAACCCTAAGACGATTTTAGCTACTTTTTCAGGGCTTCTTGCCTTGAGATCTTCCATGTTTCATTGAAAGATAAGTTATCAATTAATCATTCAATATGTCTATGTGTTGTTTGATTTTATCTTATGCTTGTCTTTTGTTTAACATGTTAGGCTAATTTTATCTTGTGTTTGCTTAGATCTAATGAAACCTAGCTATTGATTATTGGTTGTTAGTGTGTTGTTAGTTGTATTGGATGATTGTTTATCTATGTTAGGCTTAAGAAAACTGGCTAACTTCCTATTCGGTAACTTGCTTGAACGTCTTAAGAAACATGAACCAAATGCGTACTAAAGGTTTTTATGGTTGTATTTAATGCACAAGCGAATTCTAGTGATCCCATGTTAGGAGCTTCCTAGCCGGCTCGACATAGGAGTGAAGTAGGAGCTTGTAGAGTTTGGGGAAGTAAGTACGCCACCCCACGAATGGTATTAAGGAATACACCCGTCATCCACGCGACTAATACACACTAATTAACCGGTAAAAGATAGTTAGGGAGTAAGGAAATCTAAGTAAACACATTTCTCCACACATAAGTTTCTCACCACTTTTCATTTTTGTTATTTTATTTTATTTGCATTTGTAGTAATTTGGGTTAGTTGACTAGCAACTAATTCCGCCCACTCCTTCAAAACCCGAGATTTTACTTGCTTTCATAAAATATAAAAACATAAAAAAAGAATCTTCCTCAACCCTTAGACCTAATTAGAGTAGCCTTTCACACCTAACGAACACTATTCCCTGTGGAGAACGATCAATCCCCCGTACTTACCACTACACTATACTACATCGGTCAGGTACACTGCCTGGTGGGGTTGTAAGCCTCTTGAGATCCCTCGAGAGGTAAAACCTGTTGTAAGGTTGCAAAACCCACGCATCAAGTTTTTGGCGCCGTTGCCGGGGAATAGTTATTGTTTAGGTTGAATTTTTATTTCTATTAGGTCTACTCACTAGATTCCTTTCTAGTGAGATTTTTATTTTATTTTTATAGGTCTTCTTTAGTCTATCTTATTTCTTTGTTTGTTTGTTCGTAATTTCCATTGACTCTTCCGTTCACCATTATGGAGAACGCGAATCCACCATACCACCAACCACGTAATTCACCCACTCCATATGACATCTTGATGTTTAAACAACATAAAGATGAACCTCTCTATGATGCATGGACTCGTTTTAAATATTTACTCCAAAAAGTCCCTCATCATAACTTCGATTTTTGGTCCCTAACTCAATTCTTTTACAATCATGTCGACCGACAAGCCCAAAGGTACATTTACCATATTGCCGGCAGGGATATTAGGGAATTAAGTGCTGAGAAAGCATGGGAAGCTATTGAAGAGTGTGCCCAATATTATTATATAGTAGACAACCCAACAAACGTTAGTACAAGTCAATTGACCACAAAATTCGAGGATCATGAAACAAGTTTGTTTGGGGATGAATATGTTAGTGTTGAGATACCTAAGTGGTTGTCATGTAATGCCATAGTACAAAACAAACACATAGGTGACCTTGATGTGATGGAGGATTTAGCCAAACATGATCACATTGATCAAAAAGACCTAGGTTTTATGATCGATGATGATGAATCTCAAGAAACACATGATGAATCTTTTGGGCAATTTGAATATAGCAGTCATAATATTGAGGATGATCCTTATGATTCGGATATAGAAGTTAAGATGCCTAGAGAAGCACTTGAGATACTTGGGAAAATGTTAGGGTTGGATTATAATGAAACACATGTTGAGGATATAGGTGATCTTGATAAGATGGATGATAAAGTAGAAAATCCAAGCCCGCCAAATACCCCACAAGTCCTACCATCATTTGAGGCATACACACCGCCCGTGACTTATTCAGAAGAAGTAGAAGAGACTTTAGGAACCCCAATTGAGGTAGAACCCTTGGACCAAGCACCACTAGAGCATATAGGTTTGAATACTCATAATGATAACCTTACTCTTAGTTCTAGGGAAGTTCCTAGTTTTGATGAACCGGAGCCTAAACCAAAACCGTTACCTAATCTTCCATCCTTAGATGTGAACTTAGGAATTGAATTAGGTCCCGATCCACCCATCAAACCATGTAGTCCGGGTAATGTTAAGATTAAGGAAGTAGACTCTAGGCCTTGTAGAGAGGAAGCTAACATAGGAGTGAACCATGACCTTACATACTTACATCACCCATTCATGATTGACCGCAAGAAACATTATGGGTTTAAACCGGGTTTATTAGGTCAAGATGGATTCCCAACTAGGAGTCTCTCGAAGTTGATAGAAGATGATCCCTTTTTAGGAGGAAACTCAAAATCACCCATTGACCAAAGTGAACTAGGCAAGGTTATGATGAAAGGAGCACACCCCTTTGAGCATATAATTCATCCACCACTCTTTCCTTACGTGGCATACTCCTACCGAGCTGGTGTGTATCGCTACTATCACCCGCACTTAATCCTAAGTGTAGGGAAAACCTCTCCTTTATCCATTAAATAAGGGTAGAGTCAGGCTCGTGACTCGAACAAAAACAAGCGCTCTTGGGAGGCAGCCCATGGTTTATTTGCTTTGTGTGTTTATTTATTTGTTTGTTTGATTTTATTTGTTTCCGTATGTGTGTTTAATTTTTATTAGTATTGATTCATGTTCAAAAGTAATTTGTGAAAATGCTTTATTTTGTTTTTAACTTCGTCTTAACTACATATAAAGGTATTTTGCAAAAGATAAGTGTAAGGGAAATCTAAATCGGTTTATTAGAACACAAATGAACATGAATCATAATAATATTAAATTAACATACATATTAGTATTTGTTTGAGTCAAATGCTTGTATCGAGTCATAATGATGTTTTGCAGGATTTCCAGGAAGTAAGGTAAAGGTTTTTCCAGAAATTTTCCGGAAACTTAAAACGAAAATTTTTGTCAGGTCATTTCTGACGGCGTCAGGGGTTATAACCTGACGGCGTCAGATTTAATTTCCAGAAATTTTTGAAAATTTTGTTTTCATAAAAAGTTTTTATTAAAATCTCCAACTTATAATCTCCAGGAATCTGCAAAGTTATCATTCCACAAGCATTATATCCTTATATATAGATTTTATCCCGCCGATGTTATGCAGGTTTTCGTGTTTGTTTTCTCAGGTTCAACAGGTTATTTTGGACAAGGAAATGTTTTGAATCAAGCTTATGGCGATGCATTAGTCATGGAGCTTCAACATTCTCTTTGGAGGAAGATTTAACCGTGTAATTTCATTATCCAACGAGCGAATCAGGGGAGTATTTGATTTCATTCTTTTACTTTTTCTTTTACATCTTGTTATTTGAACATTAGGGACAATGTTCATCTTAAGTGTAAGGGGAGGGTAAAAGTACGATTAGAGAATGCTATTACGCTTGATTTTTGTTTGTTTAATAGTAGATGTGTAATAAAACTGAGATAAATACCTGTTAGGGCAATTTTAGTGCCAAATTTAAAATTTTTTACAACATATAGGAGTGAAACTTTGATCTTAATGAGCGTCTCACGGATAGGAGTTATATGACTAGCACAAAAACCGTACCACTAAAAATTTTTTCCACCCCCAAATATGTGAGGTTCGCCCCTAGAATTGGTAGGAAAAGCATTTATGCTATGATGTGTGTACCGGTAGCACTTAGATTCTAGAACTTGCGTTAGGACCATTCCGAGGCCACAAGTGAGACTACATTCGTGTAGTTAGATTTACTACATGATAAGAGGCATTAGGATTAACCCATGTTTTACACCTGTGTTTTTGTTATAATTACATTGGCTACATTGGTCAAGTAATTCTCCCACACCCTTTGCGTTGTACTCATTTTTAGTACACGATACCCCTAGTACACCCCTCAGAGCCTATCTTTTCGTTTCGACCTTTAAGCATTTTACTTAAAGGAAGAATTTGTTACACCCCACTTAAATGTACACCCAAATCGCCTTAGCCTACCTTGTATGCACTCATCTTTAGTGCATTATTGTGACAACATTTGTTTAAACCCAAGTTAATTATCTAATTGATTACATGGTTGCTAAGTCGAGTCATATCCTTGTACATATTGTTTTGGGACGATTGGGACTCATGGGTAAAGTACTAGTGTAATGGAGTAATGGGGAAGAACATCATTTATTACCCCCATATGTGCTAAATGTTTTAAAAGTACTCCAAGTTTTTCAATTATCTTAATTCGAGTCATTAGAATAGTTATTTGTAAAGTTATATAAAAGTTCAAGTGTAAGGGGATGCAACGCCCCTTTGATGTATTATTTTGGATGGTAGGGTAAAAGTGTATGCAAAAAAAAAAAAAAAAAAAAAAAAAAAAAAAAAATCGAAAAAATCAAGAAAAATACAAAAAAATGAGAAAAGAGAAAAATAGAAAAAACATACGGACTACCATCCCATTTCATTTTATGTTTATTTTATGTTTTTGTTTTTGTTATTTCGTTTCTAGCTTAAGATCGAGTCTAGTCTTGGCTTAGCAACGTTGTATAGTACATGTAATTGATCAAGATCTTTAACTCGCCACCAGTAAAATATCCCGTATCCAACAAAACCGTGTTTTCCTTTTCCCTACACCTAACGTTATAACCCATTTAAAAGCCCTCTTTGATAGTTTATCTTAGGTGCTTACGCCTAGTGGAGGAGGTTTTCGATCCTTTCCCAAGCCTATGGTAATCTATTTGCTATGACAGGTAGTGAGAGATATTTTCCGTTTTCATTTATGAGATTTATTTTGATGACACTTGAGAGATGTGAGTATCTAAACACTACTTGTGAGGTGCTAGTATGTAATCTCCGTGCTTATTATGATTGAAGTGGAACGATTATTTGTTGTAATTACTTTTATGTTTGCATTAAATGACCCCTAACTTGTATTTTGATTAGAATAAAAGCGCATTTGCTTGAGGACAAGCAAATCTCAAGTGTAAGGGTATTTGATGAGGCGAAAAGTGTACCGCTTTTAAGGGGTCATTTAAGCCCGAAATCGTATTTATTTGATCAAATATTGCCCTAAATCGTTCCTTTTGTCATTTTAGGTACTTTTGAGGAGAAATCTGGAAAAGGAGGCATTTTGGACGTTTTTGGAGCATAAAAGTGAAGAAAACGGCAAAGTCTCAAAATTGTGCTGAAAGTCACCTTTGACGGCGTCAACATTAACTCCAGACGGCGTCATGCCTTGGCAAGAAAAGTTGGATGTGAAATTTACTCATGACGGGCCAGTGAGTTTGCATGAGAATTCTGACGGCGTCACGCTTTAACTAAATCAAGGGCGTCACGGCTTAAATCAAAGAGGGACGGCGTCACGTTATAGGTCCGACGGCGTCAAGCCTTGATAAGCCAGAATGGATTTTTGAAGAGCTAAAGAGGGACGGCGTCAAGAAGGTCATCCGGGAACCCTAAAAGCGGCGAGGTGACGGCGTCACAATGCATAAGGTGACGCCGTCAGATGTCAAAGTCTATATATAGTTTTCTAATTTTTTGTCATTAAGGAGAGCTTAGTGTGTGGAATTTTGGGATAAAACCCTAAGACGATTTTAGCTACTTTTTCAGGGCTTCTTGCCTTGAGATCTTCCATGTTTCATTGAAAGATAAGTTATCAATTAATCATTCAATATGTCTATGTGTTGTTTGATTTTATCTTATGCTTGTCTTTTGTTTAACATGTTAGGCTAATTTTATCTTGTGTTTGCTTAGATCTAATGAAACCTAGCTATTGATTATTGGTTGTTAGTGTGTTGTTAGTTGTATTGGATGATTGTTTATCTATGTTAGGCTTAAGAAAACTGGCTAACTTCCTATTCGGTAACTTGCTTGAACGTCTTAAGAAACATGAACCAAATGCGTACTAAAGGTTTTTATGGTTGTATTTAATGCACAAGCGAATTCTAGTGATCCCATGTTAGGAGCTTCCTAGCCGGCTCGACATAGGAGTGAAGTAGGAGCTTGTAGAGTTTGGGGAAGTAAGTACGCCACCCCACGAATGGTATTAAGGAATACACCCGTCATCCACGCGACTAATACACACTAATTAACCGGTAAAAGATAGTTAGGGAGTAAGGAAATCTAAGTAAACACATTTCTCCACACATAAGTTTCTCACCACTTTTCATTTTTGTTATTTTATTTTATTTGCATTTGTAGTAATTTGGGTTAGTTGACTAGCAACTAATTCCGCCCACTCCTTCAAAACCCGAGATTTTACTTGCTTTCATAAAATATAAAAACATAAAAAAAGAATCTTCCTCAACCCTTAGACCTAATTAGAGTAGCCTTTCACACCTAACGAACACTATTCCCTGTGGAGAACGATCAATCCCCCGTACTTACCACTACACTATACTACATCGGTCAGGTACACTGCCTGGTGGGGTTGTAAGCCTCTTGAGATCCCTCGAGAGGTAAAACCTGTTGTAAGGTTGCAAAACCCACGCATCAGTATGCTGACCATTGCCAGTGGTGTTGGAAACAACAGATGTTTGGGATCCTAATAAAAAGAAAATACACTGGACTTGTTAAAAACTACAACAATGCTTCACCTAAGTACATTATCAACCATTTACTATCCTATAAATAATAGATATGTTACCTAATTGTGGTTGAAAAGTGGAAGTTGTACTTCTGTTAACATGCAAATTCTGTGACGGAGTCAATGGGGATGAGGATCGTGCAAATGGGACGTGACTGTTTAAGGGCAATATGTTGTTTGTTGTCTGAAAAGGTAATCCTGAAATCATAAAAAAACTTTATGAAACTTTATGACCCTGGTGTAGTTTTATATAACACAGCGAAAAACTAACTTACGATTTGTTAAGTCCGCAAGAGGTAGTCTACTATGAGTTCTTGGCTGCAAGCGTGTAGAGTGAGTAGATGACCCTATAATTGCAAACAAAATTAAGAATAGCGAAACATATTTGAAATCAGTTTATTAGGTGTATAAAGAAATTGTTCGACAAACAAAAGTAATGTATTGAGAGTTAAAACCTGGTAACTTTGACAGTGGTGTTGAAGATGTATTTGATTGCGAAGATGCAGGCAAGTTTTCCTTTAGAGGATCATCTATTAAATACATACATACAAAGTTAGCTACAATAATATGAAGCTATATCATGTTGTTTTATACAGATACATAAAGTTACATGTGAGAAGCTCTGCCAAAGAAACTCTTTTGCTTGAAGGTGGTGTTAGTAAATCTGACAAAGGAACTCTTCTGTTTGACCCTTGATTCGTGTGTATGTGTGTTAAACCAACACTTTGCTGATTTGTATATTGAGGGTTTTGGCCGGAAGACGCTTGTTTTTTTTGACGTTTTCTTGAATCTGGTTGTTTGTTTTGTTCCATGATTATAACGTAACAGGAGTAGTTGTCGTCTAAAAGAAGAGTATGGAGTTTATAGTTGTGTGATTAGGGTAACATGTAACTCAAAATTTGAAATTGAAACAATGAGCATTAATAATTTTTGACAATCAAGTTTTCTATTTTTGTAAAGTAAAATTCGGTATTAATAGATTTCAATAATATTCAATGTAATTTATTGAGATTAAAAAAAAAAGATTTGAATATCAATATCTTATAATATGTTATACGTTGATAATAAGAAGTAAATTCAAAGGAAGGCACAAATAACAATATTAGATAAAACAATTCCATAGACATGTTAATATCCGAATACATTTATTAAGATAAGTGAAATAACGAAACTCAGTTGAACCATAAGGATATGTGGAAAGTTCAATCCTGACTAAAGAAGCTTAAATCGACAACGTAATCATCAATTATCTCATGACCCATCGCGCGTAATTCGGTGATCAAAGAACCTGTCTTTAAAAGCTTCGAATTAACACCATTCAGAACCTTTCGAGACTCTTCAAGATCACCCACATTTTCTTTAAGCCAGTCAAGAAGAATGGATTCATCAAGCTCATCTATGACAGCAAAACAACATAGAGATACAAATAATTATGATGAAAAAAAACACATATCGATTTAATTTTAGTAAACCATTTATATTAAGTACCTTTATTATTCTCACATGAATCACCTTCTTCAAATACTGATGCAAGAAACCTCATTGCTTCGTCAACTTTAGAATCTATTCGTTTACTGTCTTGTTCACGAACCTCATGTTCAGTTTTTGCTTGGGTTTCAGGGTTGTTGCCAGCAATGATTGGATCTTTGAATTTCGAACTTTTCTCACTAACGGGTGATTTTGCGTGTTCATTGTTTTTAGGGTTTGATGAGGCCATGGATAAAACGTAAACTGTTATGGGACGGTATATATAGACGTACATGTTGGTGATCCTTGATGGTTTAAGGGTTTTTTTATTATTTTGTATATTTATGTTACAATATTTGCAGATATGTTTATTTTGATTATATTGTATATATAGAAACTGTATCATGCTATATATATAGACGTGGAGTTGTTAACAATGGGGTAATGGAAATAAATGAATTAGTAAAAGTAAAATCAAAAGCTTCATAAAATGTCAACAACAAATAAGGCAATAGATAAAAAGAGTTCATAAAAAACAGCATAAAATACCAATAAAATAAGACGAAAGCATTTGATTATTTAGAAAAGGCTGACCACGTTGAGTAACGATGTTTTGAATATCAAAAATCGTCATCGTCGCTTTCGTCAGACGAATCATCAGAAGGAGCATCTTTATCGTCAATGAAGTCGGATAAGTCAGCTCCATCATCTGTCTCATTTTCAGATTCGTCGGAATTAGTTTCAAGATCGGATAAACCAATTCCATCTTCCGAATCAGTAAGATCTTCAACAATATCGCTTATGTGAACGGTGTTGTCTTCAAAACTGTTATCAGGTTCGTCATCCGTCTCATTGTCACTAACGTTGACTTGATGAGCATTTGATGAGGACGTCCTCTTTTTCTTGTTTGACCGACTAAAACTTATTGGAGCATCGTCATCAAGTTCCTAAGTGAAAGAGTTAAGTAAGATCCATCAGTAGTATGTTTTACATATTAAGATTTTTAATTACAACAAATGTAAAGAATTATATGTTTTGTGGAATTAATATACCTCCTTAGGTTTAGTTTTAATGTCAGCGTCATTTGAGTCATTTTTTTTTGTGACAATGATTCGCCTTGTTCGTCGTCAGAGGACGGAATATCAATAACATTTTTAGTTACAACATGGCCATCTTTCATCAACCTACCACGTTTTCGCGGTAGTGGGACAGGCTGCATAATTTAAAAATTAAGTTACATCTATAATAAAGTTTACATTATTTATGTCAAAATAAAACAAATACAATTTAACGGGAAAATATATAGTCATAATACTTACTACGTCATCATCACTAATCTCGACAACTGATTTTTCTTTACCGGTCACATCTATAGGATTCGGTGCTTTAGCGTGATTGATTGGCTACATTGAAAAAATAAACAAAAACAATAAATTTAAAGTAAGCTACAAAGAAACTGGTTACAAATGAATTCAAAAGCAACAATAAAAAATTGTTTGTTGCGTATAAAGATATATACTCATAATTCTTACAACGTCATCATCACTAATATCGACAACCGATTTTTCTTTACCGGTCACATATATAGGATTGGGTGCTTTAGCGTCTTCTTGTTGGTTGTTTGGCTACATGGAAAAAAATAACAATAAATTTAAAGTAAGCTACAAACAATCCACTTACAAATGAATTCAAAAGGAACAAACAAAAAATGGTTTGGTACGTATACATGTGTACCTTTGATGAGTTAGTGTTCACCATAATGAGATGTTAAGAAAAGTGTGTCAATGATGTGTGAATGAAGAGACCTTATATATATATAAAATGAAGATGAAAATATATTAGGAATTGATTAGTAAAATATTTTATTTTATGTGTAAATTACATATTAGTTGAGAGTTGATTACATCAAATATTGTTTTGTATAAATAAAAAAACTTTTGTTTAAAAATTATTACTTAACATAGTTTGAATAACTTGTTGCATAATTCTTCAAATGGGTCTAATTAGTTGATTTGTGCTCCAATATAGAGGTTGTCAATGTGTTTCGGCAACATGTTATGAGCATAATGTGTTGGGCCCGAAATTTGTGTGATAATAATGTAAAATTGAGAGGTTTGGTAAGAGCCCAACACATTATTATACTACTGGGAATAAACATGTTTACTTGATAAACAACAGAAGGGTTCGTACCAAAGTAGGATTAGTTACACCATACCATAGACCCATGGCATTAAAGGGTTACAAATGGAGTTCATGGGCTGTGTTGAACCAAACTCCTTTACGGTTTAATAATTATTTTAAACTTGTTTTCCAGTATTCGGAAGTATTATGATTAACATATGTTTCTGTTGTGATCTGTCAAGTATAATCTTTGCTTTCCTACAGATATAGGTTTGGTGTGCAAGTTGATGATTTACAATCATGTTAATATAGGTTCATTGTGGATAATTATGTTATACTTAGGCAACTTTGGAATGGATTCAAAATTTTATTGTTTGATGGGTTGTTAATATAATTTACAATCATGTTAATATAGGTACATTTATTTCCTAATTATGTTCATCCTTAATAAAGTGATACAAATGTTGTTTCTCATAGTTTTGAAGATCATGAAAATGTTGTTTCTTTTGATTTTGGACGAATTTTTTAGCTTTTAAACCAACTGTATTGTCAAAATGTTGGCAATCTTCATTGGATTTATCTTTGTCGTCACCAGACGATTCATCAAGACAACAAAATGCTTGTTTACAAATTCAACATTCTTGGCGAATCTCCTTCTTTGGGTGATTGGAAAAGGCTGTAATGCAAACACAAACATAGAGTGTATAGATATAAAGTCAAGTATAACCTGCACATATATACCTACAAACCACATGATAAAGTACCATAGACAAAGTAATCCATAGTTTATAAAGTGTCATAAAGTATTAAATGGGTTTCCTCATTGACAATAACAATCCAAACTGTCCAAAAACCACCAGACCAAACGTAGGAAGAAAAATTCATAATGCTTATTCAAATCAACAAAAATTCATAATGCTTATTCAAAATGGAAAAAGTAGAAAGAAATGTCTGTAAACCACCAGACCAAACGTAGGAACATATGTCTAAAAGTGAGCTGGACTCCCAAATCACAATAAACGGAAAAAAAATTCATAATGCTTATTCAAAATGGAAAAAGTAGAAAGAAATGTTGAGTTGCGGCTTTCTCCATCTTAATCTTGAGTTGCGGCTTTCTCCATCTTAATCTCCAGGATCTGTTTTTTAATGCTTGAACAATCACTTTCAGGGTCCCCATCGGACGCACGTTTTGCACTCTTTTGTTTCTCCACTGGTGTAGTATTTTCGTCAGTTTGAGATTCCAGATCCTGTATAGTAGTTGTTATTAAGCATAAATGCATTTTGATAAGAGTAACATGATAATATGAAACACTAAGATGCACTTACCATTGGAGTTATAACAGGGAATGATGAACTGGTCGCCTCAGTGTCCTATATAAAAATTAATAGTTAAAGAATAAATAGGTTGTACAACATTATATAATGCGTTATAGAAAAACTTGTTGGAACAAACAGTACCTTAACAGGAGTTGCCGTGACAACGATAGAGTTCATAATCTCAGCATCATCCGTGAGACGAAGAACAGTGAAGACCGGCAAAAGTTTTTTGGCGTTGAGCTCGTCAATAGCCACTTTAAATGCGTATTTCTTACCAACCAGGTTAGTAATCTCTTTTGGAAAGATTTGATCCTCAACATTCTATAGTGCAAAAAAGAATGTGTTGATGACCATAATGTTGTATTAACCCAAAAAAAGTAGATAATTTAAATATGTTATAACGTTTACATTACCTTGCATCCATACTTGTCGCACAGCTGGTAAGCAGACCTACCCAGCATTACCTGCACCTCATCGTTAAAGAGCGACAGGGATATCGTGCCTGACTCATCCTGGACTCTAATCTGAAGACGAAATCTAATAAAACAACCAAATCCAAAAAAAATCTTAAGGTGATGGTTTCAACTAACTGTCGTATTAATATCTCACTTATAAGAGACAATGATAAAGCACTTACTCAGTTTTTATCCCAGTAACGGTCTTAGCACATTTGGTGCATGTCCATTGATCAGGTGTTTGCTGATATCCAAACTTGGGTTTGGTTTCGGCGTCGAGGTCTACAAACTGAGATTCTTTAACCACTTTTTTGTTGCACTTGCGGCAACCGAGGTACCACCAGCCCTCCTCTTCGTGAATGGCAATAATTGTTCCAACAATTACGCTCGCCTTACCCTGAAAATGGTAGAAACTGAAGTTTAGGTTACCAAAGGATATGCAATATTTTATAAAGTTGTGTAGCGGTAGTAAGTGTAACCTGAGCAACATCAAGCAGCTCAACAATGTTTTTGACCTGCAACTTATTAAGAAACTCATCTCTAGTTGAATGTTTGGACTGAGTCGAAATACGGGAAGCCGTATTTTCAGATATTGCATCATCCTTATCAGCAAACAGACTGAAAATAATCAAAATATATAAGTAACGATATGAGGGACAAAATAGATGCATGGCATTGAAATAAAGGTATAATCCTGTAAAGTGTTAGCAGACCGAAGCCTATAAAACTCGACATCCATAAATTCTTCTTTGGGAATGCTTTCATGCCCGTTGAAACGAAAAAGCCTTGTCCCATTATAGCCATTTTGAACTCCCATTTTGCCTATTTATAAAAAAACCATATTTAATAAGATTTATGTAGAATAATATATAGGAAAATAACACATGTAAAATGAATTATATATACCGTCCCATATTTTCATCATGCCCAATTGAAGAATTAACATGATCTTCCCACTGTTGAGGCAAGTATCGACAAAATCTTGAAATTGCTGTGCATATGCACCCCACAAAGTGCATCTGAGTTCGTTACCACTGTAAAGCATTGGACATTAAGAAGCAGAACAAACTCCAATTATAAAGTTTAAAAAAAGGTACATAGAAACACGACTCAGTTTAGGATACTAACTCTGCGTCAGCAATGGTCAACGGCTTCTTCTTGCCTGATCTGCCATTCTTATCGTAGTTGTCTAAGTCGTCACAAGCAACCACATGTCCAATAACATCTACACGATAACATAGATGGTAGAAAGACATTCATAAAACCATAATGCAACAAAGAAATAAAGTGATTAGACATTGACAAAAACCAACCACATGTCATTTACACACACAGATATCCTATAAACTGTTTTCATTATAACGTTTTCATCAAACAGCTTCTAACATAAGTTACTTATATACAATAATTACAGAAACTGTTTTCATTAGAATATTACCTAATCAACTAAAGAAACAACATGTTATATTTACACACATAGGCGTATACATGTACAAAATTTTGAATACTAAGCAATGTGTAAATTTATATATAATGATGTCATTAACACAGATATATACATTTCCAAAACCCAGAACACATTAGAAAATTGATGTAGCAGATGTCATGTAATAATAAGCATACATAAGCCAAAAAGTTTCAAGATAAGATGAAAAGAAAATTAGCTTATGAGATACGTACCAAACTGCTCGTCTTCTTCCTGCTGCAGATTCGCTATTGTGTTGAATGCTCTAAAATCAAAACCATAAACAGAACCGGTAAAATCAGGACACGGTTCAATTATTGTGTTGGACAAAAAACTGAGTCGAAGTGGCTTGTTGACCATGCGATACTTGGGCTGAATCTCCCCAAGACTGTATCGAGAAAGCGTAACAGCAGTACCCTCTTCAACCTTTTTCTTAATCCCATTCACCAATGCCATACGCATAGTAGCCTGCATCTTAGTGCTCTGTTGAAAATTATTATAACAATGGAAAAAATTAGTAACTGAGTTCAATCATTAACTAACAACATTAGAATAATTATAATAACAAACTTACTTGTTCATCCATAAGCACTAATTCCAAATTTTTTAGTCCTGGTCTGCCATACACGTCCTGCATCCAACTTCTTACTATTCGCACTCGAAGTTTGATGTTGTCCTTAACTGCCGATAAGTCGTTGATATAGCCTGAAACATATGTAGCCATGGTTGTTCTGGTTATTGAAAGTGGTAAGAGAATTGAAAGCGTGTAGAGAAAATGGGAGTTGGAGTGATTGAAACGCTACTCCTTAAACAAATTATATAGAATTATAGTTCCCAAAAATAAAAAGCGTAAATTTAGAATAGATCAAACACATACAATTAGGAAAGTATTTTATTTTATTGAATTTTTTTATTTTAAAAACCAAAATTTAGGAAATAATATTAGGATTTCATTGAATTTTTTTATTTTAAAAACCAAAATTTAGGAAATAATATTAGGATTTCAATAAAAAAATTAATCTAATAAACAAAATGTTTATGATTTTCCCCAAATAAAAAATTATTAGGGTTTCATAATAAAAATCAATTAAATTCGAATCCATAGGGGCTTTACTAATCTATACTCATATTACAATGAATACATTGAATTAACACAAACGAAAGTATGCAACAATAAAATATAATCATCTACACGAAAATTTAAAAAAAATTAATAATAAAAAAATGAGATCTTACAATAACGGGATAAAAATGGGCCGGCATCTCCAAATCGTGTAGAGGAAGATTTGGAGCTCAATTAATGGGTGATTTTTGATAGTTTCCTAAATTAAGATCCAGCGTGTAGAGGAAGCATTATTCAAACTTTTTGCTGGCATTGACAAACCGTGTAGAGGATGTGGAGGAATTAATAGGGAGTAGTTGTTTCAAAAAATAATATGAAAACTGATGAGTGGTGTATACGAAATTCCAAAAATAAAGTGATTGTTTTATACTCGTGTATAGGGATGGTTAGTTTTTCTTCTGCTTAAAAAGAGTTGTACTTACACACTATATAAGGAAATCCACATCATAATATTAATTGAGTTTTTAATGCTGCGCGCTTAGGGGGACTTGTACAAAACCTTTGTTTATTAGATAGTATAGATTGTAGCCAATTGACTACAAAAAATTGTAGCTAATATATTCCCTTATTAGTATATATTAAACAAATGTATTTGCACTAAAAAAAAAAGAAAAGAAAAAGGAGTTACTCTGACATGTAAATGAATACACGAGATTATACATATACGAACGACTCATGTTATTCTTCTTTATGAGATTAATTAGTAAGGATATCCGGGAAAAGTATTTTGTTTTTAACTATCCGCTAACGACTCATTATTCCTATTTATAAGTTTAACTCGAGTCGAGTACAAATTTAAAAGTAAGATTAGATTATTATTAACATAATAAGAAAGTATTGTGGTTTTGATTAGGGGTGTTAACGAGTCGAGCTACTCGAGCTCGAGCTCGTTTAACTCGAGTCGAGCTTAATAATTTTCGAGCTCGAGTCGAGCTCAAACAAAATGTAGAGCTAGAATAATTTCACGAGCCAGGCTTTAAAAACTTGTATTTAGCTTGGCTCGTTCGAAAGCTCGTTTAGTTATTCGAGCTAATCGAGCTTAATATGTAGTTTCAAAATATTTTAATTATAAATTTTTATTACTATTAGTATTATAGGTTAAACTTAAAACCAAAACTAATAATATGTTAATCTTTAATCACATCAAAGATCAACACTTTAGTTTATATATAAAATATAAATAGAAATTAGTAAGTTTGGGCTTTTATTTTTGTAGACCTCACATTGCCTTCCTTTTGTTTCACTCATCCAATGTGTGATGTTAAATGAAATATTTTTTCTTTTCTTTTTTCATTTCTTCATTCAAGCTTACAAGTATTACTTGGATTTTTAATATGTATGAATAAGTTAAATGTGTTAAATAAATTGTTACTCATATATATTCATTGATCATATTACTATTAGATTTCAACGAATCTCGCTCGTATGGCTCACGTGATGTTGAGAGTTATATCAAGGTTATTGTATATAAACGATTCCCTTTTATCATTTTCACGCTTACACACACAAAAGACACATTCGATGAAATTCCGATATGTGTTATCACATGTGACACATATATATATGATACTCAAATATGTATAGACACATAGGACACGTACGTATGAAAGCCAAATATGTATGGACATACACATATGAAATACATAAGTGTGACCAATACTTACATATAAAGAGCTTACAAAATTATATATATAACTGATTTGGTTGACGATTCAAACAATTCATAATTTACTTGAGCTCATTAAATAATTTATGATCTTGATTATAGCTCGAATAACAAAATTTCCTCAACCAATTTCATGAGTCAAGCTTACAAAATTATATACTTGGCTATACTTACTCGAAAATCATGTATATAGAAAGAGGTAAAACATATACTAGTGAATCATAGATGATACAAGTATATCAATTATGTGTCATCTATGAACCTTAATTAATCATTTATTTTATTCTTAGAGCATCAATTTTTTTTTTCTTTTCTATTATTAGATCAAGTGTATTAACTTTTTTATTTAGTTTAATTAGTAAATTTGTTAGCATAAGTTAATGAATATTTTTAATTAAGAATTATAATTGTTAGGAATATAAATATTCATGTGAAGACTCGGTCACCCCGAGTATCTATTTAGCATTTATGTAGCTCGTAGGCTTATTAGTATTATTATTATTAGTTTAGTTATATTAATATTTGTGGAGTTGGGTCGGGTCTTTACCCACTGTCAGCTCACTCCACAGCCCACTAGGGGCAACTTATGTTAGTTAGTATAAATACCCCTCTCCACCTAGGGGGAGGGTTGGAACTTCTCACTCTTACAATCTAATACATTTTCAGTTTCTCTCAAGTTCCCTCTCTACTCTCTCTCTCTCTCTAACTCAAACATGGATTTGTTCTTCCACAATCCAAGACCTCCTGAATCTACATAATCAATACATGTATCGATCCTACAATTGGTAAGAGCCAAGGTTGGTAGTTGTGTTGATTTTTGTGGTTTGACTCACGGTTTTAAGCTGCTTTTTGAAGTTGTTTTCAGGTTGTTATATTAGTTTGATTTTGTGGTTTGTGTGTTTAAATCTGTCATTTTTAACAAGTCAAAAAGTCCAAATCGTCATGTTTCTGGTCCGGATCTATTCTTTTTTGGGTATCTAAATCTGTGGTTGTGTCCAAGAGCTATATATTGTGACTTTCTGTTCCTGAAAATCATTGTCTCTAACTGGTAAAAAATGAACGGAAAAAGTGGTCAGAAAGTACGAAAACCAAGATCCGGTTGTACATATTTTCTTAGTTGCGATTTGATGAAAGAGAAAACTCAGATCCGGTTTTTCCGGAAAAGTGAGTTTTGACTGGTCAAATGCGATTTGACTATGGTTGCGATTTGATCTTGCGATTTGACTATTGAAAACCAATTATCAAGATAATCTAAACTAAATGCTGTCAAATTTTCTTTAAAAGTTGTGATTTGTCCATAAAAGAATTAAGATGAAGAATAGAAGACTTTGACCAAACCAAAATACCAAACTCCTTGTGACCTCAAGCATTAAACATCATCAGTCAATTACTAACAGATAAACAGAATTGAAGATGAAGCACTTCAGCGCAACCACATGACCATCGACTACTTCATCAATCTAATCCTACATCCCATCTCCTCTACTCACAGTCAAACAAATATCAACGTCAACCCTCTCGACTTCTAAATACCACAAGACTCGAAACTTTAAAAAATTCTCAAACGATCTCAGTTTTTTGCTTCCTTTTTGTGGGGTACAACCAAAAGCCCAAAGACCTTTAAGATCATAACACGAAAGAAGTTAACTCATCATTGATCGAATTTTTTGAAGCCTAGCTTCATTCAATTAATATCCGAAACAAAAGAAATAGAAAAATAACAATCATGTTACTTTCTTTTTTCTTGGTTCGATTGAAAGACAAACATAAAACAAGACTCACAACACAACCACTAAAACAAAAATAAAACCTACCCGAGACCTCAAGTAGAGATCTTGAAGCCGAACTGGGTGATACATGGGTAACTTTATCTTCTCTCGTGGGTTTTTTCCTTTTGTGCTAGTGGGCTATTTGTCTCAATCTGAATGAAACAATTGAAGATTTGTGGGTGTCTTTAGAATAGATATTAGAGTGTTAACTGAGTTTGTGTTCATCGTAAAGAGATAAGGAGGAGATGATGTGTGAAGTCTCTTGATCCTCTTTGATGATCGGATATTAAAGGTTGATATGTAGATGAGATGATGGGGGAGCAGGTATAGATCTGGGAGAGAGTGAAGAAGAGGGGGTGGAGGAAATGACTAAATGAGATTAGGGTTAGGATATTAGGATAATGTGTATTTAGGGTTAAGACAACTTATATCTGATATAAATTATTCACTGGATTGGTTCTATTTCTTTTTGGAATGGACTTCTAAATCGGGTTGATGATATTGCATTGGACTGGGCTTCTTTCAATTTGATTGAGGTATTAATGCATCCGATTAAATGTATTGGTTTTGGGCTGAAAATATTATATCACAAAGATTTTGGCTGCTAAGTAACCATTGGGTCGAATGCTTGAAAAGTGTGATTGATCGAAAGATTATATCACAAAGATTTTGGCTTGCAAAGTGTGATTGATCCGAAATGTTATATCAAACAAGTTGATAAATGGACTTACGTTCGATAATCATTTTGTGAAAAGTGTGGTATTTTGGATTATAAATTTTCACGAGGATACACACGTCACGGCTAGTATTTGGGTATATGAATGTCAACGTGATTACAGAGTTGTGGATTTGACAGTGTTGTCCTATTGGTGCCTGCGATTTGAGTGAGCCTGCGATTTGATGTTTGCGATTTGAGTTACAGTTGACTAATTGCGATTTGGTTAATTGCGAATTGACAAGTTGCTATTTGACGTGTTGCGACTTGACTGATTGCGATGGTACCAGTTGCGATTTGACGTTGCGAGTTGACACTTGCGATTTGACTTATTGCGATTTGGTTGACCGCGAGTTGACTTGCTGCAATTTGACGAACTGTGACTTGACTTGTTGCGATTTGATCAAGTTGAGATTTGACTTCTTTGACTTGAATTTTGAAGATTAGTATTACACTTCACTCTTGGTTATTCTTGTTGATTTCACGGTTTCTCTTGTTGATTTTAGAAAATCCCGCGAAAGATTCGATTTCTCGGTTTAAATCTCAAGAGTTGTAAAATCCCGTCAAATTAATTTTGGACAAGTCGGTTGGACTTGGATTTAGACATAATAAAACTTACGGGGTTTGACTATTTTTTTTGGGATAAGTTTGTGCTACGAGATCGGTAGGAATTGGGAAATTATGGTAGCTTGGTTGGTTTGTTAATTCACGGGTTCGTTTACTTAGTATCTCAAATATCTCGGGGTTGGTTGGATGCACGATGTTTGATGATCCTTGTTCGAGCGTATTACTAGTGATTAGACTTGGATAGTTCAAGAGGCGGATATATACAATAAAGGATGGAAGGTTGGGTATATACCACTACCTATATTTAAAGGAGTTACGTTGTTGTGCTCAATATAGGTTCTAAATCACAAATTTAGTGCAAGTATAAGTCGCGGATTTATCTTTTATGAAGCTTCATCAAGAGATCGTTGTTTCTCAAGCTTCTAATGGGATTGTAGTATAAGATCTTCTCAAGAGGTGGTCAGACTTAAAGACACGAGGTGGATTGTTTAGAGACGTGTTTTAACCTTTTACTCCCTCTAAAGTTAAATACACTTCATCAAGCGGTTTTGGCATATTACGAGCTTCATTGAATTCTTAATCTGCTAAACCATTGATGAGGAGACAAAAGAGGGGTTACTACAAGAGAGTCTTAATCACCATCTTCTTTGCAGTAGTTTTTTTTTGGGGTCTTTCCATGCATCTATGCTGTGCCTGACAAAATCACAACCATCACGGACTCTCAGCTATGGAAAATATGTCATTGCATGCCATTTTTGAGGGGGAGAATAGGCGCATGTTTCTTCTCCTTTTGATTATTTAACCGCACAAGATGATCACGAAGTTCATTTGGTATTCCTTATTTGAGATTGAAGTGGGTTTCTCGAAGGCTCGTACTTATTGTATCTTGAATTCGGGGTTGGTTGGATGCATGACTTTCAATGATAACTTGCTCGTGCTTAAGATTTAAGTTGAAGACTTGGGTTATCTAGTTTCCAGAAGTCGGGGTGGATAGGTGAAGACCTGGTTAACTATCACTTAAAGGAGCTACATATTGGAGAATGCTCTTGTCATAATAACTAATTATATGGCTAGACATATGTGAGCCTATGGGGTCACACACTTATACACAGAGACATCATTTTATAGATTGTAATTATCGTATTTACAATATATAAATGACTACGTAACTCGGGATCTATAACGGGTCGTTAAATACTAAGTTAGACTTAGTGTTTTTGGATTGGACCAACAATGGGCAAGCCCATTGTGGGCCCTCATGGTGGCCGGCCTTTATGAAGGGCTTGGAGGGGCTAATGAGCTTTTATGAGGTGTTAAGTGTAATTGTAACTTGATAAGGTCAAATCTATTTTGAACCATATCAATTACAATTATGACTAACCACATGTGAAGGAGAAAATCTCTCCTCCCTCCTCCATACCTCAAAAGCCACGAAATAAACACACCAAAATTAGGGTTTGTGTTTTCTTGATCCCTTCTTTGCTCATTCTAATGTAGATGCATCAAGGATGATTGTTACGAGGTCATGACTAGCATCGGGTGGTGATCGATGATGTGTAGTGTGCTTCATTCTTAGAGAAGATCAATCTTATTGATCTTTTAGTTTCTTACATCTCTACGTGGTGGTGATATTGGTGGTGTTACCCGGATCACGCTACAAAGGTATAAAACATGTTTGTTTAATTTGTTTTTCATTAGATTGATCATATGGCTATATGGATCCTTGTCGGTGATGTATTCCGCTGCGTTTATATGTTGTTAATTGTTAATTTATATTTACATCACCTATAGTGGTATCACGAGCCATCATATGTTGTCATATGATCATCATGTATGCGTAAAAATGGCTAAAAACATGTTTTTTAATGGATTTAAAGGTGTCACTTTAAAACAGCCCCTAGGGCTTATATATCATGATTATGTCGACCTTAAGATGGTCTTAAGATCTGGACTTTTTGATCCTATGGCCATTTGTTATGCATACGTTATTTGTTTACTTGATCGGTACCCGTAAAATGGCCTAAAAACGTGTTTTTTAAGAGATTTTTAACCCGATTTCAAATCAGCCCATGAGGCTTATTTTTCTGTGGTAAAATGGTGTTAAGATGGTCCTAATATCAGTGGGTTATGATTCTATGGCCATTTGTCACGTGTACCATTCGGGGTTTTAATTCTTGTTAATTATTTCTTCGATTCGTTGGCTAACAATTTAATTCTTGTTATTTATTTTGTTATCCATGGCAAATACATGCATGTTTGTCCATGGAGTTAGCCAAAACCTTGTCATGATCATAATCTTAATGTATTATTATGTGAATATGCAAATCCGATGAAAACCTAGACCACTTATGCATTGTGATGTTGTGATTGTTGGTTGTTTTTCTTGTTTTGGAGTTTGCCATTGTTTCGGCACTTTTGTAATGTAATTCATCTTTGGTGTAGCCAATGTTTGGGCATTTTATAGTAGATACAAAGTAGATTAGTTGTATTTTACTTTATATGTATTGTAAACAAGAGCTTGGAAGCAAATGGCGAAAGATTGATGAGTTGTAGACCGAAAGTTGCTGCTGGACACCTGTTGGAAAAACGTGATTTACCGCTGATTGGTAAGGTATTTTTTTTCTAAAATTTGTTTTCCAGGTCCTCAAGACATAGGGCTACAACTTTGTAAACTGGGCCGAACGATGAAGAGGTCGTCTTCTAGGAGCATTGGGCCTCGCAAAACAGAAAAACTGGGCTGACAGAATCTAAAGTTCATGTGCATTATGGGCTTTTTACTTGCTCATGATTGTCTTGGAGCAAGTGGGAGCCCTCCATGTGGTTGTGATATATGTCCCTAGTTGACTCTTGGTTCTTGTGATGGCTCACAAGACCAAGCATAGGATTTTCATCGGTTGAGGCTTTGCATATTGTGGTTGTATGTTTGTTTGGTTGTTTTGTGTATGTTGAGACTACATGAAAAACGGAAAGGTTTTCTTAAAAACATCAAACGAAACATAAACCATTTTGAACTAAGTCTTATGATTTAGTTTAACTAAGTTTAAATATGATTTGAAACTTAAAATCATTGTTTTAAAAACAAAACTTAAACATGTTAAGATTGTTTGTTTATTTATTTATTTGTATTGTCCAAACTAAATAATAATCCACTTAGGATATATATTAGTCTTGAAAATAGGCAACTTGACACACATAAATTAAAACAATGATTAGACTTGAGTTAAGAAAAGTTTTTAACTTGTGCTACGAAGAATGAATGCATGCTTCTTTCGTCCACGGTTTTGATCCACATCAAAACTATTTACCCGTCAAAATTTAAGTCACGCCGTCCAATTATGAGAACACTTGCAATTACCTTTTAGCATCTGGTCAGACCTAGGCTGAATTGTAACCCAAGGTGACTATTCTCCATGGTCAGACCTAGGATTATTCTCACAGTTTTCAAATTGGATGACTTAATCGAGTAGTGTGGTCAGACCCTTACCCGAGGCAAAGATGGGACTAAACATGCCTACATGACACTAGTTGTTTGACACTAGATGCCATGAGTCCCATAAGGATCTAAGAGTTGTACATGTAATACAATTGGTGATCGTCGCCTACCTATTGAATCCACCATTTCTAGTAGATCAACTGCATTAATGGTCGAACCTCAATGAGGATCTTAGCCTTTTCGTAAATTAATTGTTTTATATTATAAACATGGGGTAGTTAATTTATAAAAGGACAATTATTGAAAATACTAAAATTGAACTTTGTAAATTCAATTAATGCAATGCATACCGTAAACAAGAGTTTGTTCTTTTCTTGTTAAAAGGATGAACTAAGTCGATCTTTCCTTGTAAGAAAGAGACTTATTCCTATCCTTTTTCTTTATGAGGAAAAGCCATAATATGAATATTTGAATTTTCCCAATTCTAATAAAACTCAAAGAATACCTACTCTAGAAATCGTGATGTCTTGTAAAAGTCAAAACGGTTAAGTATGGTTACACATCTTATTCTTTCAAGATTGTTTTATAACCCTAGTTTCGGTTTTGAAACATTGATGAAATATAAGATATTTGGATAACTAGAGAACACGTTTTCTATAGCTACCAAACTAAAATGAGTTTAAATAATTAGAAGATGGAAGTATCAATAAACCTCAAAGAGGTAAAGGCAATTACTAGCATGATTACCTAACTGTTTGTCTTAACCCAATAAGCCTACTAAGGTCCTACATACCATTGTGGTAAAGTAGACCAATTATGGAGGAAATGCATGCCTATTTTCAAGTTAAAATAGCAATGATGGCTAGCCCATCATCTATATGTTAGAACTTGATGCACTTTCTTGAATACCTAAGTACATGTTTACTAGTCAAAGTGACTCACATTAACAATAATGTGTAGATATTCAAAGAAAGATGGAAAGTATCCAATCGCTACTCACTCTCCACTGGTGACGTAACACATTGTAATGTTGTCTAATCCAGTGGGAGCTACGTGATTATATTACTGGTGACGAAACACATGTAATGTTGTCTAATCCAGTGGGAGCTGTAAGCTTTATTACCTTGCAAGTTGCCCATCTTATTTCTAGATTGTCTTGAAATAATACATTACTTTCCACATGTCAAGCATCATAGTTTATATAAGAACCATTGCATAAATTTTATAACTTGTCGCGTTCCTGATGTTGCCTCCTGAAATGTTATCTATAAAATTGTTATGCATGATTCATTATTCAAACGATAAAGTTCTACATATCTATATTTTGATTTTGACTAAAAATCATATGTTATCTTAGACATTGTCATATTGCTCATACAAACACAAGAGCGTAGTGGTGCTTGTATACTCTCATGATGTTGTGCCATGCACAAGTGGGAGAAATCTCAATTGTGTGCAAGGTACAACATATAACAATATGACTAATAGTTTTTCTTGACTGAAAGGTAAGAAACTAAGATTCTACTAGGACTTCTACACATAAAATGTAGGTTGCCCTAATTAGAACAAATATCAAGATAACATGAAAAGCTACTTCAACATATTCACTGAATCGTTTAGTAAGTATGATTATGTTTTCTTGTAAACTCATAATCATGAAGTACAAAATTAACTTGAATATACTATTGAAGCCAAGAGTCGGCGCTCGTAATTACTTTAGTTGAATATGTTTAGGTCTCTTGTAAAGACACAAACATTAATTCCGTTAATTGTTGAAAGACTTATAACGTAAAGTAAGACTTCAAATTTGTTATGTCTTCTTGTTATAGACATGTACACTTACGACGTCTACGTTAATTTGTTATGTCTTCTTGTTAAAGACATGTACACTTACGACGTATAATATTAAATGTTTATGTTTTCTAGTCAAAACATGCACATGAAGTAAAGTATGCAGTAGGCTAAAATTACTATTGATGCCATCTGGTTTGACTTGGTTGGCAGATATGTAAGCCAAAATGTATAAGTTCATCTAATGAGTTGTGTGATAGTCTCACAACATCAGTCCTCATGGAATACCACAACTTTATGGTATGTCCATCATGGAAAATCAAACACTATTGATATTGTTTGATCTTTGATGACTTAAATTGTTTTACCTCCAAAGCTATCAAGGTTAGAAATTGGGTGTGCCATGTGTACACTCAATATGATTCCAACCCAGAAGGAATTTAAGACACCATTGTATTATGGCATGGGATGAATCCCATTATGTCTTAATTGAAGTTCTTAATTTGTTAACTACTTAAGAGTAAATAATTAACAAACTAGAGTCAAGAACTAACGGTGTATTTTGGATGTCCCACTTGAAAACAATTTATTGTTACTCAAGATGCTGAGTATCTAGAGATTAGTCTCTACATACAAAAGCAAGTGGAAGTACCTTTAGACCTTGAAGTTATTCAAGAACGAAATACACAACCTTCTGAGTACACTTGCTAATGTCATACTATGGTTGAACATGCATATGTTAAACCATAGATTGATATCTCTCATTCATAAATCCGCAAGGATACCTCTTGCACCTGAATGATATAGTTTTTATATCAATGCTGAGGGACATAAGTTAGAGGATCATGGTGAACCTGCTAACTACTGAGATGCATTATCAGATATTGTATCTGATGAGTAGCTCAAAACTATGAATGTTAAAGATGCAGCCCTTGGAAGACAATCACTCATGGAGCTTGATTGATCTCTTACCAATCAGTTAGACTGTGAGGTTAAGAATGAGTTTCTTGATGAGAAGACTCAAAAGGACAAACTTGTACACACATTTAATGCACGTGTAGTAAAAGGAGTTTACTCGTACTCAAGAAATTGACTATGATTAAATCTTCCTAGCTACAAACATTAAATGTATAAAGATGATTAATTGTCATACCTGTTTTCATGTAAATGAAATATGACAATAGGATATCAAAACACTTTTCTTGTTGATTACCTTTGCGAGGACGATAAGTAATCAAAAGGGTTTATGAATCCATATAGTCTTTATAATGTATACAAGATAAAAGTATCCATGTGTGGATTAGATCATGCATCTAGGAGCAGAGGTCTTGAGTTAATTATAAAATCATTAATTTGATTTTGATTAACAAGATTACTCCTAAGTACACTAAGAGCAAGTTGGAGCACTGTATTTATTTTCTTAAATCTCATATGTCATTAACATATTAGAAACAATATTCTATCTAAGCTAGACTTTAATCCTTAGCTTGGAATGAAGTTTCTCTTAAGGGATTTATAAAATAAGACATACAACCTTGTTATATATATGTTTATTAGAATAAACATAAGCGGTTATTAAGTCTAAACACAATATGACACGTTATTGAGGGGAGTCTCAATGATCAATCTTACTTGATGAGATTGAACACATGATTGGAAATCTTAAGTTTGACTGAAGGATTCATCATGTAAGTCATATTAAGTATTGGAATATATATTTATCATTTGCATGAATGCAAGATGAGTTGATAACAACCAATATCTAAGTGAAAGTCGTTAGAAAACGAACATTATATTGGACCTGCATAGGACCAAAGATATGTTCAAACGTTTACGGATATTTGAGGAGCTCTGTTTTGTTTGCATACGCTGATGCTTATTTAACTGAGATAATACTCAACCCTAGTCATGGTAGGATGTCATCATGAATGATGACATTGCTGACTAGATGTGCTCGACTGAGAGCATTAATGCGTTATACATTAAAAGAATAAGAATACTTTATAGTTTGAGAAACTATTCAGATGACTATCTAAAGTAGGTGTTTTGCTGGCTTCAAACACCCTATGGAATGTATTGTTGCGATACTTGTCTTGTACTTGAATGTGCACATACAAAGGACAATCATCATTCAAACCTTTCATGAGTTTTGAAACAAGTATTCTCAAAGTTTACTCAGATGACTACTTGTTGTCTTGTACAACATGATTCGATCATGGTGGGAACATCGGATCCCGACCTATGAGTAGTCTTATGCATATCTGTTTTTAGTATTTGGATAATGGAACTGTAAGCAGTCGTATTATACAATGAATTGATATACCGGGTATGATCGTCTTCATTTATACTATTGTGTTCTATATTTGCATGTTTAATCCATGAATAATTTATTTATTCTAAAATTATCCATTGTCGGTTGACGATACGGGAGTATCATAAAATTAAGACAAATGTGAGCGTGTTGGTGATTTATTTGCCACACTCACATGTTGTTCATTGGGATGAACATTGGATTGACCCAACCTACGAGTATTCACTACATGGATCGTCGTCAATAGTGAATCTCGCAAATGGTTATGTCTCTTATCCTCAGACTTGAGATGCAAGCAGGTCTTGCACGTGTGGAATTTCATTCCTTGATATGGTTAAACGCTATCCTGAATAAGGTAGTTATAAAAGCCATTATCAGGAGTGATATGAAGCATGTGAATGACACGTGTAGTCAAAATGGGATTTGTTCCTCCACTTGTTTTGGAGTTAGATACTATTGGGCCCCTTGATGAATTGAACAGATGTTTATATGGCCGTACCCAAATGAGATTAAGATGAATCTTAATTCACTTGGTAATCTTGTTCAATATCTATATCGAGAAACATAATAGTTGAACTATTAGAATGACATTTGATCCATGTCTAATGTTCAACACGGTATCTGTAACAAAAGGATAGATGACATATAAACCATCTTATATGAGACGTTTAAGAAATTGCCCTCACATATTTCTAGGGGCATTGGCATGTTGCTAGACGCTAACCATTGCTTGTATAATTACTTGATTATTATGACGTCGCAAGTGGGAGCTGTTGGAGAATGCTCTTGTCATAATAACTAATTATATGGCTAGACATATGTGAGCCTATGGGGTCACACACTTATACACAGAGACATCATTTTATAGATTGTAATTATCGTATTTACAATATATAAATGACTACGTAACTCGGGATCTATAACGGGTCGTTAAATACTAAGTTAGACTTAGTGTTTTTGGATTGGACCAACAATGGGCAAGCCCATTGTGGGCCCTCATGGTGGCCGGCCTTTATGAAGGGCTTGGAGGGGCTAATGAGCTTTTATGAGGTGCTAAGTGTAATTGTAACATGATAAGGTCAAATCTATTTTGAACCATATCAATTACAATTATGACTAACCACATGTGAAGGAGAAAATCTCTCCTCCCTCCTCCATACCTCAAAAGCCACGAAATAAACACACCCAAATTAGGGTTTGTGTTTTCTTGATCCCTTCTTTGCTCATTCTAATGTAGATGCATCAAGGATGATTGTTACGAGGTCATGACTAGCATCGGGTGGTGATCGATGATGTGTAGTGTGTTTCATTCTTAGAGAAGATCAACCTTATTGATCTTTTGGTTTCTTACATCTCTACGTGGTGGTGATATTGGTGGTGTTACCCGGATCATGCTACAAAGGTATAAAACATGTTTGTTTAATTTGTTTTTCATTTAGATTGATCATATGGCTATATGGATCCTTGTCGGTGATGTATTCCGCTGCGTTTATATGTTGTTAATTGTTAATTTATATTTACATCACCTATACTACATTATAGTACTCAGTGTCACACGCAGAAGACGTTGTGGATAATCGCAAGAGGTGATGAAAGTCTCATACCCTGTCGGGATGGTATTGAGTACTTAGAGATTTGCATGGTGCACAAATTCTCTACATCGTTCTTCCAACAACAGTGCAAGCTTAAGTAAAAAATTTGAGGAATTCTACTTCATTTTCAAGTTGGGTATATCGGGTTTCCTTCACCTAGTGGTCATAGCAATAGCCGACAGAATACGAGGTTGGTTAGTTGGCCAAAGTGTTTAAAGGTTGAGATGTGATCAGCAATTCTCATGTGATATTCGACGCTATAGCACGTCAAAGATGTCTCACAGTCTAAGCAAAATCTTTCAAGATCCTTCAATGTTCTTCATGACTTTTCAAGACGTTCGCTTAAAGACAAGAACTTCTCGAGTTTTATGGTCGTACACGTCAATGATGCTTCCGAATGTTCGAAACCATCATGGGGGAGAAACGTGTACTTTGATGATCTCTTGCATGTTACCCCAAACAGATATTCACCAAAAACCAAACTTTTCATAACACATTCAATTGGTTATTGTCTCACGGTTTCTTCTTGGTTTTGTAAAATCCCGCGAAAGAATCTATTTCTCGGTTTAAATCATAGATTTGTAAAATCCCGTGATGATGGAACTATCCTGGAGAAAGAAAAAGTGCATTTCCGGATCTTAATTGATTCTGGTAATACGGTTTCAACTTCGAAGAAGGGATAAAGTGTGTACTTCATGTATAGCAATTTGGTTATAACAAAGTTTTACGGGGTTATGCGCTTTTGACAATGATCGGGATAAAACCATTATCAAAGTTCATTTAAAATATCATAAAGGGCTAGATCTGGGCATTTAAACCACAAGATGTGACTACGGCGTTAATTCAATATTATTTATTTGAGGTTGAAGTGAAATTTCACGGGTGCGTGTACTTAGTATCTGAAGATATCGGGGTTGGTTGGATGAAGATTCTTCGAGATCCTTGTTCGAGCTTTTAACCTTTAAAATGACGAGGACTTGAATATCTAGTTATTTTTGTGATTCTTCCTCTCTATTACCACAAAATAACTATCACTTTAAGGAGTTACGTTGTAGTGCTCAGTGTCACACGAAGTTGTGGATATTCAAGAGGTGATGTACGTCTTATACTTGATGGTTGGTTGGTTGAATAGTATAGAGTACATAGGGATTCAAAGTTGCACGAAGTCTCTACACCGCTCTTAGTCACACATTAGTGCAAGTTTAAGTCACAAGTTCGGGTTATGTTACTTCAGTCTCAAGTTCAACATATTGGGTTTTTCTCCATCAGTAGTCACGACATCAAGCCGACAGAATGATAATGGGGTTGGTAACGAGTTAGATGAGAGAATTAGAAAAGAGAGAGATGACGTCTGTTCACATCAGTCAGGCCTCGTTCTTCATCGACAGTGGCATCTGCAGATAACGCTTCAGGCCCCGTTCCTCAAAGAAAAGAAAGGCTTACGCTTAAGTGCGCTTTATCTTCGGAAGAAGAGAAATCTTCTTGTTTAGGACCATTCTCATCAACGAGTTTCATGCTCTTCCAATGCTCACTCAGTCATCAAGTGGATCTACTTATATTGGAGTATACTCTTATTCACTTGTTCTATCAAAAATTGCAGTCATATGCAATTTTTTAGAGGGGGAAAGGTGAATAAACTAAATGTCAGTTATCAAGTGGATCTACTTACCGTTGATGGTATTATTATTCACTCGTTCAATCAAAAATTGCAGTCATATGCAATTTTTGAGGGGGGGGGGGAAGGGTGAATAAACAAAATGTTGATTGATGTTTGAGTAATGGCCATACGACTTCTGAATACATCAGTTCAGGAGTCGTGGAAACCATGTTTCTTCAACACTATATGTTCCATCGTCCATGAAGAAAGAAGATATGCTACTTCAACCATTGATTTGAAGAAGTACCATCTGGTAGTACTTCTCCAACAACTCATGAAAGCATATCTCTATTCATTCATCATTATGCTTCATGTACACATCATTATGATGATTCCGATTAATCGTAACCATCCAGGGAGAGAAATGTGTACACCAAGGACGCACAGCAAGTTCACGTGATCGGGATTAATGTCTTATGATACAAATTATAGATGATCAGTGTTTCAACTTGTTACCTTGGTATTATCATTTCATGTGTATGTCACGGGCTGTTTAATCGTAACCATCAGGGGAGAGAAATGTGTACATCAAGGACGCACAACAAGTTCATGTGATCGGGCTTAATATCTCATGATACAAATTATAGATGATCAGTGTTTCAACTTGTTACTTTGGTGTTATCATCTCATGTGTATGTTTCGGGCTGATGGGTTATATGTAAGATTACTGGAATGCATTTGGTGAGATGAAGATGTTGGTATTCTGTTCCCCCAAATGGACAATCTTGAAGAAGGTCGAGTCTATAGTCTATTCTATATTCTCCGATATGCGTTAGAAGACTAAAGACGGCATGCATTTGGTTATCAAAAGACTTCTTCATATTATGGGCATTCATCTGAAAGGTGATCAGTTTGGGGGAGAGCACTAATTAGGGGAGAGTGAAAAGCCAGATTTAATCCCTGATTAAATGTGCTCACATTGCTCTTCAGCAAGTAAAGTGACGACAGCCGAGAAGATTCAGGAAGCTGAGGAGTAATGGATTTGCCTCGTATACTTGTATATATTTGATTCATATATCCTTGCATATACTTGTATATATCTTAAAACAAAAAGAAAATAGAAAAATATAAAACCTATAAAAACCCTAAAAATCAGAAGAAAAAAAAAAAAAACCAAAAATAGCTTCTCTAGGCATGTCTTCTGTTTATCGATAACATTTACGGACCTAAAAATGTCATTCAATAATGGCACGGGTCTTTAAATGAAGCTCGAGCAAAAGTTATATTAACTGGTTAAAACATGTCTAATCGGCTGGCAGTTACTTCAGACTGCAACCCGTGCATTATGATGGGGAAAGCATGTCGCCAAAAAGACGGCTGTTCCTCCAACTAGGTGATGTTCACCTGGGCATGGATTACTTTATATCCATGTTTCTTCGATCTGATGTACGTTTCAGTGCATCATTTCTTGTATAAGAAGAGAAGTCTTCTTTGCACCACAAACTCTTTATCTTCTATGATTCTTCAGGAGAGTTTTGGTGTTTCACAAGGTGGGAACTGGACTTAAAATTTCACAAATACTTAACGCTCAATTGAATGACAACAGCTCTTTAAATAGAAAATGGGTCATTAATTGAGGGGGTGAGTATTTGTTCAAAATTTTGACACCTTTTTAAGCATTGTGCAACATCAGCAGTGACACTCTCTCATGGTTTAAGGGGGAGCATAGTATGCTCCATAATCAGATTGTATATTAAAACCTGACCACATTTTCTCCTTAATTTTCTAAACATATTTAAATCAATTGGGATCACAAATCTCAAATGGTTTGAAATTTTTGATCGGGGGAGAGAATGTGATTTAAATATGAAATCTGATAAAAAATGTGATGTTTTGGACCTAAATGTAAGCTCTCCCATATGTGCTAAACTCTTTCGTATATCGATGCACATATTGAGGGGGAGCAAATGAGTTATGGTGACAAAAAGGATATGGCATCTCATGTGAGCGTGACTCAGACTTCACCAATGAATTGACGAAACATAAACTGTCATTAATCGAAAGGATGCGTCCTGGCCGGGTAATAATTTCAAGCTGGTCTAACCAGTGATGTAAGGGTGTCTCGAAGAGGACGTATCTAAGTAGAGTGTACCGTTTCGAGAAACTTTCTGTGGACTTGACCAGGCCGGGTAATAATTTCAAGCTAGTCTAACTAGTGATGTAAGCGTGTCTCGAATCGGTCATGTTCACTGAAAGTGGATCAATTCAAAAAGTGCGAACTCCACCCAACATGTGCAAATTTACAATAAAATCATCTGAACACATGTTAAGGGGGAGCATTTGAAAAATATAAAACTCTCAAAGTGTTAGCAAAATGTGTTTCATAATCAAGAACACTTTGAGAGATTTTTCAAGGATTTGGTAAATGGCAACATAGGATAGTCATGAAGTTATAAGGTGGCTAAGGTTAGAAAAACCGTCCTATGATCCGCCAGAGCCGGAGGGATCTACCCATGGACAATACCGAATAGTTAGTATTAGAAAGTCCTTAGGTATGATCATGAAAAAAGGAGTGATATGAGAAAGGAGAAAGAAGGGGTTGAAGAATTAAAAAAAATGAAATGAGAAAGGGTGAAAAGAAATAGCCCTCCATTTATTCAACCTTAGGGCAGAAACCGGGTTCAATTCATATGCTACTGGTCGTTAATAAGGTAACACCGATATTGAAGACAAGACGTCATGGACCCAGTGACGCACTGCACTAAACCTTCTAAACCACTCAAGTTCTCTTAAAAGGACTTGTTTCATTCTCACGGGGAACCCTGCATAATCTATCGACCGCTCATTACGAGTCATGTTGATATTGAAACAGGAGACACCGCTCCAGTCTCCGACTACCAAAAATGCACTTATCGAGTCTAGAGCCACGAGATGCATCATAAGATCTCATAGGAACACGTGTTACTCCTACACTGGTTGTTCAACATTAAGGACACCAGATGTAAACTTATGAGTCCTACGCAGATCTCAGTAATCTGCCAGAACATTTATGAGGGAATTTAAAAATGTAGTTCTCAGTGATTGAATGGAAATTCTTGCCAGGGTTAACATCAAACAGCCCTGAAAGCAGGTCACTTCGGTAATTCCTTGTGGATTACGCTTAGTGGTCGCGGCGGTTTCAAACGGTCTACAGTCGTGGAGTGAACTCCAGTGACTCACCTAATCGTTGATTTACTACGGTAGATCTTTAAAGCCCTCTATGGGTTTCCGATTTAGGAACGGCCTTGGTAAGGATTAAAGAGAGTCTTCACACTATGCTGTTAACAATCTCGAAGTCCGAACCTGTAAGTACCATACGTTTTATTGCTAACTGTCGTATGCAGAAACACCTTGCAGTTGTAGCTGATTGCTGAACAAGATGCCAATCCATCACCACATGCTCACACCACACCATCATCATCATAATCAACGAAATCATGATATCTAAAAGACCTTTAACACTGCTTCCGCAACTCTAATGCTGAAAATCATGATTCAGAAAAGTGTGAGCACGTCGACCCAAAGATCACAACATCACATGGAGACATAATGCTAAAAGATGACCTGGAGAAATACGTTGGATGATGACATCAAAGAATCACCAAAGATCATCCAAGACAGAAGAACGGTCATCAAAAGAACACTGCTGAATGTACAAAGAGTAATGAACTTGAAGAATCAAAGACTCCGAGCTAGAAAGTTACAGTCATGTAATAGAATGCTAGAATTCAAATTATTATTTCCGGGGTGACCTCCCTTAGGGGGAGATTGTTAGGAATATAAATATTCATGTGAAGACTCGGTCACCCCGAGTATCTATTTAGCATTTATGTAGCTCGTAGGCTTATTAGTATTATTATTATTATTAGTTTAGTTATATTAATATTTGTGGAGTTGGGTCGGGTCTTTACCCACTGTCAGCTCACTCCACAACCCACTATGGGCAACTTATGTTAGTTAGTATAAATACCCCTCCCCACCTAGGGAGAGGGTTGAAACTTCTCACTCTTACAATCTAATACATTTTCAGTTTCTCTCAAGTTCCCTCTCTACTCTCTCTCTCTCTCTCTCTAACTCAAACATGGATTTGTTCTTCCACAATCTAAGACCTCCTGAATCCACATAATCAATACATGTATCGATCCTACAATAATTATAATAGAAAATGTAAAAATATAAAATTTATGTTTTGAAAATTTTGTGTACTAGTTGTATATTGCCTAAAAAAAAAAAGTATCTCACATTAAAAAGAGAGGAGTGCTACACCTACATAAAAACATCCACAAAATGACGTGTTAGGAAGTGATTGGTAGATTTTACTATATTTCCCTCTCTTCTCTTTTATTCCACCAATCACTCTTTGACAAATCATTTTGTGGAACTTTTTATGTGGTTGTATCATTCTCCTTAAAAATAATAAGAAAAGTGAAGAGAGATGAACACTATAAAACAAAGACCCACTTCATTTTTTTATAGAGAACTACATTTACTTGAAATTATAAAATATATAAGTACGATTGTTATACATTCTTTTGCTTCAAATGCAAACTAGTGTTTATTATAAGTTATATAAACTTTAGTTTAAGCATTATAACAATCTTTATAATTGTAAACGAGCTTTCGAGATCGAGCTTGAGTTAATAAACGAGTCTATCAAGTTCGAATTTCTATACGAGCATCTTAAACTTGATAGTTTATTATAGGATTAAAAAAAAAAGAAAAAAAAAAAGATGTTAAAATTTAAACGAGCTTTCGAGCTCAAGCTCGAACAACAAAAAAAAAATTCGAGCTCGAGCTTGAGCCAATTTATAAAAGTTTATTCGAGCTCGAGCCGAGTAGTTAATAAACGAGCCTAGCTGTTGGGAATTAAATATTCTGAAGATCAGTATTGGGAATTACAAGTTCACAAAGTTAGTACTGCTGAGAAGAATACACTAACAGTTCCTACTGCTAGTGTATATCTAAAGCCTCTCAAGTTATAACTAACAGTACTAACTGAAGTTAGTACTGCTGGTACAAAGAAGGTACTACTGGTTGATCCTACTGCTGGTGTAACTTATACTACTGCTGGATGGATAAGTGTCACATTTACTACTACTGGTTGGATATGTATAAAAAGATATTTGTATATAAAAGTCAAGTATATACGGTAGATAATATCTTTGATTTGTAGTCAGTCAAACAAGTTGTAAACATAGATACATGTTGTATCTTAGCTACTGACACACTCAACATAAGCTAGCAAGTAGTTCGACAAGACTTGACATTATTGTAAAAGATCTTCTTTGGACTATAAAAGGAAGATCTTAGCTTAGAGATAAGTAACTTGATGCATGAACTTAAAATACATATCTCTCAAGAACAAAGAACATAACTTAACATAGAAATCATAAGTCATAGAAACATATAGATTCAAGGCTTGTAACCCTAGCGATAGTGAAGATCACTCGTATTATTATCTTAATAATATTGAATCGTTTGGTGTTAACATTGTGTGTTCATTGTTCATTACTCAAGCATTACTTTCCATTTCCAATAACCAAATAAACCTTCTAAGTGTAGTTAAGTAGATTCCGCATACTTAACCATATTAACTCAAAGTATCACATACAGAAAGCAACAAAGGACTAACATCCTATTAGGTGTATCGAATCCCTCTCAATTGGTATCAGAGCAAGGCTGATATATTTGATTCAGAAGAAGAAGAAGAAATGGACGTGGAGAATACTCAGGCTACAAATATTGCTACAAAGTTGCCCATGATCAAACAGAATGAGTTTGAGTTATGCAGGTTAAGGATTGAGCAATACTTTATGGTTCAAGATTATGCTCTTTGGGATATCATTCTGTATGGTGATTCTTTTACACTAGGTTATTCAGATGTCATTCTTGAAGGCAAAACAATTAGAAAATTAAATTTGGACCAAATACCAATGAAGAAAGGATACAGAAGAGGAATGATCAAAAGACAAGAAATTTGTTACTTATGACCATTCCTGGTGAACAGATGATTTCTTTTAGCAAGTATCCTGATGCAAAAACACTTTTTGAAGAGATTTGTGCATGGTTTGGTGGTAATGAAACTACCAAGAAAACACAGAAGACATTGCTGAAACAACAATTTGAAAATTTTAGTTCAAATAGCAATGAATCTCTTGATAAGCTGTTCTCTAGATTACACAAGCTTGTCAGTCAGTTAGCTATGTTGGGAGTTGAGATAGCCAAGGAAGATCTCAACATGAAGTTTTTAAGAAGTCTACCTGATGAATTCCATACTCATGTGGTTGTCTGGATGAACAAGCCAGACATTGAAACCATGAAACTCAATGATTTGTACAACAACTTCAAAATTGTTGAACAAAGTCTAAAGAAGTCTGGAAGCTATAGTACTAGTTCTGGGAATATGGCATTTATGTCATCTCCTAACATTAGTAAGTTTGAAGAGGTAGATGAAGATGAAGATGTTTCTACTGCTAGTTATGGTGTTTCTACTGATACTACACAAAAGAATGTTGTTGTACTTAGAGATCCAACATTCTATGTATTCCTGTCTAGTCAACCTAGTGGTTCTCCTCTAAATCATTTAGACCTTGAACATGTGGATGATGATGATTTAGAAGAAATGGATATCAAGTGGCAGGTTGCTTTACTGAGCATAAGGGCTAAAATTTTTTGGCAAAGAACAGGAAAGCAGATTACCATTAATGGTAATGAAACTGCTGGGTTTGATAAGAAGAAAGTAGAGTGTTTCAATTGTCACAAGGTGGGACACTTTGCAAAAGAGTGTAGAAAGCCAAGAAGACAAGAAAATAGGAGCACATGGTACAAGCAAGATAAGAAGAAGGAAGTCACTGTGGAAGAGCCAAAGGCTATGCTAGCCATTGATGGTGTTAGCTATGATTGGAGCTTCATGGCTGATGAAGAGGAAGTACCAAGAGAAGCTGCAATGGTTGCAACTGAGACTGCACTGATGGCCTTTTCTGATTCAGAGGTAAATTCTATAATCAAGTGTACTAAATCTTGCTCTGCTCTTAAAGCTTATGAAAAGCTTAAAAATGAATCTGATGATCAACTAGAACTGCTATATAAAACAATGGCCAATTTATCTAATCATAAAAGAGGTCTAGCTGTTCTTGAAAAACAAATCTTACATTTTCAAGGAAATGAATCTAAGTTTACTGATGACATGGCTGCACTAAAAAGAAACATAGAATTCAAAGATGAGTGCATTGTTGTGCTGAATGAATCATGTGCAAAGCACAAAAAGGCAAATGAAAATGTTAAGATAATAGTAGATACACTAGCTTATGCCTCAGATGGAATCAATAAGATTTGGGAAGCTCAAGTTGTTAATAAAGCTAAGTCTGGTATAGGTTACAATTCTATTCCTCCACCATACAGAGGTGTTCCTTCACCTCCAGGCATTGACCTAGCCCACACAGGATTAGCTGAGTTTCAAGACCCAATAATGGAACATGGTTCTAAGTCTACTGAGAGTCCTAAGGTAGAGAAAGTAAGTGAAAGTTTAAGTAAAACTTCACTTCCTGAGGACAAGGTGTCCTCTAATAGGAAATCAGATGTTGTAGTCATTGAGGACTGGAAATCTGATAGTGATGAAGAAGAACAGGTTATGTCTAAACCTGAAGTTGTTAAGAAAGCAGGAACAAGTGTTCCTAAAGTGGTCAAAATTGATGTTGTTAGGCCTAAAACTAATATTAAACATGTTAGGCAACCAGTTAGATATTGTGAACAATATAGAACCACTAACAAGCCTAGAGGTAACCAAAGAAATTGGAATGAACTCAAGTCTCACCAACTAGGTGATGACGTTGCCTTTTATAATAAAGCTTGTTACACTTGTGGTAGTTTTGATCATCTTGCTGCTTTATGTAACCAATGGGTATCTGGGTATACAAACAATAGAGTGAACTTAAAAAGGCATACTCCTAAATTTCACTTTCACTCTAATTCTAATAGAACAAAACCCAGAGCAGTTTCAAAAGCAGTTCCTACTGCTAGGCAAGCAGTTCATACTACTAGACCATTTCAGACTGTTTACCCAAAACAAATAGTTAAAGGTGCAAAAACAACTTACAATCATGCATCTACAACTGTTAAAAGGCCCATTCAAACAAAATCAGTGGTCCAAAAACAAGTTTGGAAACCAAAGGGAACAACTGCAAAGCTAGCAGTTTCTACTGCTAAGCATGTAGTTCATACTGCTGCTAGGGAAAAAAAGGCAAATGCTGTTAAGGCCTCAGCATGTTGGGTTTGGAGACAAACTAAACCCAATGGTGCATCAACCATTCTTAAGAGATTAAACGTTAGACCCGTATCCCGGTTACGAATAGGCCCCACCCTAGATGGAACATACTAAGGACTTTATGTGATTGGTTGGTCAACAAAGTTACGTGAAAGTCAACCTGATTGTCAAACTAATAGTCAAAGTATGACCAATGTAGTAATATAAAATATGATGCATAACTAAAGGGACCTAAGTTGTCATTGTGGTGAAGTGTTATATTAAGTTAATTGTGGCTAAAGTAAGAAGAAAGATACTAGAAGGACCATTCTTGCCAATAGCCCAAAGAAGCCACCTACCTTATTATATCTAGGATATTCTAGATTTATCCTCCATTATTATTAAGGGTGTTATTTGGTCCGGTCTTTAGAAGAAGAAAAAGAGAGGGAAGTTAAGTTGAATGATCAAGGAAGAAAAGATAAGAAATTCACCTCAAGACCTATGTTATAGCAATGATCCTTGAAGGTAAGTAACCTATAATTAGTGTCTAATTGGCTAATTTAAGAGTTAGGGTTTATGTACTCAATTTGGGGAAAATGGGTAAATGGTGGTTTTAAGATAATTGATGGGTTATAGTGATTATGAGGTAAGTTTGTGTGGGTTTAGTTAGTAAGAAAAAGGGTGTACATCATATGATCAAAGTATGATCATATGATGATCAAGTATGTTATAGGGTGTGTTGGTAATTATAGATATCGATTATGTGTTGTTAAGTATTTGTGTATGGTCATGAAGTAGGAAAAATGATGGTGATGATGTGTTGATGGTGTCTAGTAAGGATGACGATGATGATGATGAAGTAATGACATGGTAGCTAGCTTGGATTGAAGGTAAGTAACTCTCCCTAAAACATGTATTATATGTGTATTATCATGTATGTATTGTGGTGGTATAAGAGTATAGGAGTTGGACTTAGAATGATTGTAAGCTAAGGGTGGATGGCTAGTGATCTTGACTAAGGGTATGTTAGCTTGTGGACTTGGACTAGTTAAGGTATGTTGTTGATTATGGTTGTGATGAATGGATGTGATTATGTTATGAAGTTGTGTATGACATGAGTGGTATGTAGTAGTTTAGAAGCTTTTATGTGATATTGATGCTTATGTGGAAATATGTGTATGAGATATGTTTTATGTCGGGTTACTTACTAAGCGTAAGCTTATTCTTTTAGTTGTCAATGTTTTGTAGGTTCGAATGTTGGTACTATGGCTTGGAAGAGAGTAAGGCTCGGATTATAGCTTAAGGATTTGGAAGCGGTTGGAAGATAGTGAGCGTTAGGAGCTAGGTAGAATACCGAGCTCGAGTCAAGGTTGTACCCCCGAGAGTCTCTTTTATGAGTCGTATGTTGTGTGTCAAAGTTGTGTAATGATTTGGTGGTCTAACGATGTGTCAAGTGTGTTTTAAGTGTTTTTAGTAAAAGTTGAGGGGGCGTTTGGATTAAGTGTGTTCGTACCCATTTTGGATTGTAAACGGGTCAAGTGTTATTGGGACATGTTTATGATGTTAATTTAATGAAGTTGGTCAAGTTTGATGTAAAACGGAAGTGGTATAAGTGGTTTTGTGGTGTAATGGGTCAAAATGAGTTTTATGTATAACCCGTCAATTTTGGAAGTACTATTCCGGGTGGTCAAATGGTAGATGTTTTTGTATGAAATTGAGCCCATAGATATACTAATGAAATCTGTAAAATTTGGTTAGGTTTCGAGTCCGGGAGGTTGGAGTTTCGGCCGGGGATTTTGAAAATCCAAAATCTGGACAGAACCATCCATCCGATCGGATGGCTGGCGATCCGATCGGATGGAGGCCGCTGTCAGATTTTTGGTAAACTTCGAAAAATCGTATCTTTTAATCCGTAAGTCGTCACGGGTCGTGCCACCTATCGTTTCGAAGGTAATTGAATGTATTTTCATTTAAAAATAGTCTCAAGTCCTGAATGTTTATAGATTTTTGTCAGATGTCAAAAGAGTAACAGTATGTCCGTAGAAGTCAAGCGTTTTTGCGTAAAAAGTTTTAATTTTTGGTCTAAGCGGGCACGGGGTGTAACAACTTGGTATCAGAGCTTCGGTTTAAGTGAATTAGGTTTTCTTTAGGATTGCCTAGACTTAAACCACTCGTAGACGCGTTAAGTTTTAGTTTAAGAAATGCGGGCAAATGCTATGTAAGTTATAGGATGTGAATATTGAGTTTTGAAATGAAGTATGTTATTGCTATATGAGTATAATGATGGGAACTTAGGGATGTGTCTTATGTGATATATGTTGTGGGAGACTCGATGTGTGAGTGATAGGATTACCGTGCACCTCGGGTTGTCTCGGTAATTATTATATGATTATGTGATTGTGTGCCATGGTAGTTTGGCGAAGGCGAATGGATGTAATAAGTTGTGTGATAATTTATAAGAAATGTGACTAATAATGAAAGTGCATGGCTTGTGGGATAGTGATAACCAAAGCATGGTCTTATGAGTAGTTATACTTAGTGTGATAATCACTAAAGGGGTATTAGAGATGGGTTAGCGAAATTCAAAGTATTAGGAGCATAATTATGAACGTGTGGTAATGTTGAATGAGTGTTATAGCATAGTGTAGTGAAGAAATGATATAAATAGATACATAATAAGTCCGTGATGAACTTAGTAAAGTTACAAAATGAGAAAAGGGCAAAGGGGTTGAGTAAATGATGAAATAGAGCGAAATTTCTTAAGTACTAATAGCTATAATGAGATGGGCATGTATGAGGTTAAGGTATTGCCATGAAATAATTATATTACGGCTAAGGCGATTAGCTGTAATCATTAATAATGAATGAATGTGTTATAGTTGACGATCTATGTAAGGTCTACATGTAAAGGAAGCGAGTAAGACTAATAGAAGAGAGATAAGATACGAGGACAAGAATGTGATGGATTAAAAATGTAAGAAAGAATGAGAGGAATGTGTATGAGATAAAGGCGTTGTCTTGAAACTATCATATTCCGGCTAAGGCGATTAGCTGTAATCACTATAATGAATGCATAAGTTACGGTTGGCGATATGCGATAAGTCTAGATGTAAATGAGTTGAGTAGACTAAAATGTAATGTAAGAATGTGAAAATGATTAATGTAGGCTAAGAATGCAAGAAGTAGAGTAAAGATGTGAAAATAACTAACGCGGATTAAGAATGTAGGATGTTAAAACACATAGAAGTGTGTAATTATAATAAGCAGGCTCATATGCTCTATGGGCTTGCGTTCACTAAAATAAATGAATGTAATGATGTGTATGTGGTGCTTATGACTTGGATCCATTGCTAAGGTGGTAAATTATAAATGTTAAAGATCCTACGGGATAAATGTTAAAGGTGGTATCCTTCGGGATGAACAAGTAAATGAATGTTAAGGAATCCTTCGGGATGAATGTTAGAGATCCTTCAGGATGAAAGTATTGCCTTTATCGGCAAATGGGGTTGCCTATATCCTTGGCAATAAAAATATCCCCATAATGAATGTGTTAATGATATGGATCCAAGTCTAAAAAGGAGATACGAGGTATAAACAAGACGAAATAATAAAAGTTAAATTGGAAAATAGGAGTAGTAGTGTTATGCCGGGAGTACATAACCATGAGTTATAGTTCTTGATTTACATCAATTGGGACGCCTCTCCATGTAAATGATGAATTATAAACGAGTGGGCTTATGTGTTGCCAACATGGCGCGAGTAGGGTTAGAGAGGTAGAAAGCGGGAGTTTAGAATTAGTTAGAAATTTTAAGGGCTAAGATAGGAGGATTAGAATTAGACCATGCCTTTTAGGGAGGACTTAGGAGAACCTTGATGGGATGGAGAAATTGTAATGATGATATAAGGTGCCTTGCGTGTGGTACAAAATAAGATGAATGAAAATAATAGAAGGTGAACGTATTTGTCGAATGTAACTATGTTAAGTCAAAAAGCACGACCTTCTTAAGTATCAAGTAGTCAAGGAAGGAGAGTTGGGGATAAAGAGAGAGAGATGGTGATGTAACGGTAGTAGAGCGGATTAAAATGATGACTAGTTGTAATAAGTATGTCTTGTATTACGTAAAATCTAAACAAGAATTGGATGGTATAGAAGTAAGCGGGAAGTAATGAGGATTAAGGCATGTGATATGTTATAGTATGCGTAGAGTTGCAAGACCACTTAGATCGTTGCACGGAATAAAATAGGAGTTAAGGTGCTAGGAATGAGATGAGTTATGTGACTAAGTGTAGGATAGTAAAGAACGACAGATTTCGGGGACAAAATCTAAATAAGGGGGTAGAATTGTTAGACCCGTATCCCGGTTACGAATAGGCCCCACCCTAGATGGAACATACTAAGGACTTTATGTGATTGGTTGGTCAACAAAGTTACGTGGAAGTCAAACCCGATTTTCAAACTAATAGTCAAAGTATGACCAATGTAGTAATATAAAATATGATGCATAACTAAAGGGACCTAAGTTGCCATTGTGGTGAAGTGTTATATTAAGTTAATTGTGGCTAAAGTAAGAAGAAAGAGACTAGAAGGACCATTCTTGCCAATAGCCCAAAGAAGCCACCTAACTTATTATATCTAGGATATTCTAGATTTATCTTCCATTATTATTAAGGGTGTTATTTGGTCCGGTCTTTAGAAGAAGAAAAAGAGAGGGAAGTTAAGTTGAATGATCAAGGAAGAAAAGATAGGAAATTCACCTTAATACCTATGTTCTAGCAATGATCCTTGAAGGTAAGTAACCTATAATTAGTGTCTAATTGGCTAATTTAAGAGTTAGGGTTTATGTACTCAGTTTGGGGAAAATGGGTAAATGGTGGTTTTAAGATAATTGATGGGTTATAGTGATTATGAGGTAAGTTTGTGTGGGTTTAGTTAGTAATAAAAAGGGTGTACATCATATGATCAAAGTATGATCATATGATGATCAAGTATGTTATAGGGTGTGTTGGTAGTTATAGATATCGATTATGTGTTGTTAAGTATTTGTGTATGGTCATGAAGTAGGAAAAATGATGGTGATGATGTGTTGATGGTGTCTAGTGAGGATGATGATGATGATGAAGTAATGACATGGTAGCTAGCTTGGATTGAAGGTAAGTAACTCTCCCTAAAACATGTATTATATGTGTATTATCATGTATGTATTGTGGTGGTATAACAGTATAGGAGTTGGACTTAGAATGATTGTAAGCTAAGGGTGGATGGCTAGTGATCTTGACTAAGGGTATGTTAGCTTGTGGACTTGGACTAGTTAAGGTATGTTGTTGATTATGGTTGTGATGAATGGATGTGATTATGTTATGAAGTTGTGTATGACATGAGTGGTATGTAGTAGTTTAGAAGCTTTTATGTGATATTGATGCTTATGTGGAAATATGTGTATGAGATATGTTTTATGTCGGGTTACTTACTAAGCGTAAGCTTATTCTTTTAGTTGTCAATGTTTTGTAGGTTCGAATGTTGGTACTATGGCTTGGAAGAGAGTAAGGCTCGGATTATAGCTTAAGGATTTGGAAGCGGTTGGAAGATAGTGAGCGTTAGGAGCTAGGTAGAATACCGAGCTCGAGTCAAGGTTGTACCCCTGAGAGTCTCTTTTATGAGTCGTATATTGTGTGTCAAAGTTGTGTAATGATTTGGTGGTCTAACGATGTGTCAAGTGTGTTTTAAGTGTTTTTAGTAAAAGTTGAGGGGGCGTTTGGATTAAGTGTGTTCGTACCCATTTTGGATTGTAAACGGGTCAAGTGTTATAGGGACATGTTTATTACGTTAATTTAATGAAGTTGGTCAAGTTTGATGTAAAACGGAAGTGGTATAAGTGGTTTTGTGGTGTAATGGGTCAAAATGAGTTTTATGCATAACCCGTCAATTTTGGAAGTACTATTCCGGGTGGTCAAATGGTAGATGTTTTTGTATGAAATTGAGCCCATAGATATACTAATGAAATCTGAAAAATTTGGTTAGGTTTCGAGTCCGGGAGGTTGGAGTTTCGGCCGGGGATTTTGAAAATCCAAAATCTGGACAGAACCATCCATCCGATCGGATGGCTGGCGATCCGATCGGATGGAGGCCGCTGTCAGATTTTTGGTAAACTTCGAAAAATCGTATCTTTTAATCCGTAAGTCGTCACGGGTCATGCCACCTATCGTTTCGAAGGTAATTGAATGTATTTTCATTTAAAAATAGTCTCAAGTCCTGAATGTTTATAGATTTTTGTCAGATGTCAAAAGAGTAACATTATGTCCGTAGAAGTCAAGCATTTTTGCGTAAAAAGTTTTAATTTTTGGTCTAAGCGGGCACGGGGTGTAACATTAAATTACATTGATGCACGAGGCAGATCCAAGTCAGTAATGGCTTGGGTCCCCAAAGAAAACTAATATTCCTCATTTTTGTGTTGGAACATTCAACTGATAAACAAGAGGATCAAGGATACTCAGATAGTGGATGTTCAAGGCACATGACTGGCAACATGTCTTATCTCTCAGATTTTCAATCAATAAATGGAGGATATGTTAGCTTTGGAGGATGTATTGGTGGCAAAATTTTCGGTAAAGGTACAATTAAAACTGGAAATTTAGATTTTGAAGATGTGTACTATGTACAAGAGCTTAAGTATAATCTTTTTAGTGTCTCACAAATGTGTGACAAAAAGAACAAAGTTCTTTTTACTGACACTGAATGTCTTGTACTTTCTTCTGATTTTAAGATGCCTGATGAAAGTCAAGTACTTCCTAAAATTCCAAGAAAGGGCAACATGTACAATGTTGATATGAAGAACATTGTTCCTAAAAAGGCTTTAACTTGTCTTGTTGCAAAGGCCACATTGGATGAATCAATGAAATGGCATAGGAGGCTTGGTTACATAAATTTCAAAACCATAAATTAAATTGTTAAGAATGGTTTGGTAAGAGGTTTACCTCAAAAACGATTTGAAAATGACCAAACATGCATTGCTTGTCTTAAAGGCAAACAACACAAAGCCACTTGTAAGCCCAAATTTTTTAACTCTATTGATCAATCATTGTTTATGCTTCATATGGATTTATTTGGACCTACTTCTGTTAGTAGTATGATGCATAAAAGATATATTCTAGTTGTTACTGATGACTATAGTAGATTTACATGGGTTTTCTTTTTAGGTTCTAAGGATGAGACTTCTAGTATCCTTAAGACATTCATTACACAGATAGAAAACCAAGTAGACAAGAAAGTAAAAGTCATTAGATGTGATAATGGGACAGAGTTTAAGAATAGAGTTATGGATGACTTTTGCAAGGAAAAAGGTATTAGGAGAGAATTTAGTGTTGCTAGAACTCCTCAGCAAATGAAGTAGCTGAGAGGAGAAATAGAACACTCGTAGAAGCTGCTAGAACTATGTTAGCCGACTCTAAGTTGTCTATCACTTTTTAGGCTGAAGCAGTTAATACTGCTTGCTATGTCCAGAATAGGGTTTTGGTTGTCAAATCTCACAATAAGACATCATATGAACTTTTTAGAGGTAGAACTCCTGCAATAGGATTTCTTAGACCTTTTGGATGTCACGTGACAATTCTGAATACCTTAGACCAACTTGGAAAGTTTGATGGTAAAGCAGATGAAGGATTCTTAGTTGGATATTCTCTTAATAGCAAAGCTTTTAGAGTATACAACTCAAGAACTAGAAGAGTAAAGGAGAACCAGCATGTGGAATTTTTAGAGAATAAATCCAATGTAGCAGGTCAAGGTTCCAATTAGCTATTTGATCTTGAGACACTAACTCATTCTATGAATTATGTGCCTATTGTTGCAGAATCTAATGAATTTTCAGGTTCAAAAGGAGATGAAACAACAAATGAGGCAGGGTTAGACAAAGAGAAAGATCAAGATTATGTATGGATGCCAATATGGACAAGTACAAGTGTGGCTTCAACTTCAACAAATGATGAATCTTCTTCAGATAAAACTAAAGAAGGGGTTGAAGATGAGAACAAGGAAGATGAACAAGAAGAACAAGGTAGTAGTACAATCATTATTCCTACTGCTGAGCCAAAAGTTCATACTGCTGAGACAGATCAAGATACTGCCAGGCAAACAGTTCATACTGCTAGGCCAAATGTTTCTACTGCTGGCACATCAGTCTCAACTGAAGCAGATTTCTCAGAAGAAGAGGTGGATTTCAACAATTTCCCACCCTAACTATCATGTTCCTAATACACCACACTCAAGGATTCACAAAGTCCACTCCCTGGATAATGTGATTGGAGATGTACAATCAGGGGTGAAGACAAGACAAAAACTGATGTCTTCAGACCAACAAGGGCTTCATGATGCCCTTTATGCTTCAAAGCAGCATGAGCTTGCAAACTCTTGCTTGTTTGTATGTTTTCTATCACAATCAGAACCAAAGAATGTTCTTAAAGCCCTAGATGATTCAAGTTGGGTAGAAGCTATGCAAGAAGAGCTTCTTTAGTTCAAGATTCAGAAGGTATGGGTGCTAGTTGATTTACCCAAGGATGTAAGGGTAATTGGCACTAGATGGGTTTTCAGAAATAAAAGGGATGAAAGGGGCATAGTGATTAGGAATAAGGCTAGATTAGTAGCCCAAGGGTACACACAAGAAGAAGGGATAGACTATGAAGAGGTTTTTGCTCCAGTAGCAAGGATTGAAGCCATTAGGTTATTTTTAGCTTATGCTTCATTTATGGGCTTCACAGTTTATCAAATGGATGTCAAGAGTGCTTTTCTATATGGTACTATTGAAGAAGAGGTATATGTTAGACCCGTATCCCGGTTTTGAGTAGGCCCCACCCTAGATAAAATATGCTAAGGTTGGATGTAATTGGTTGGTCAACAAAGTTACGTGGAAGTCAAACCCGATGGTCAAATTAATAGTTAAAGTATGACTAATGTAGTAATATGGAATGTGATGTATAAACTAGAAGGACCTAAGTTGCCAAGTGATTAATTATGTGTTATAAGTTAGTTGTGGTTAAAATAGAAGGAATGAAACTTGAGGGACTAATTATGTCAAAGGGCCAAAGTCCACACCTAACTAGTTATATCTAGTTATTTCTAGATGAGTCTTTAATTATTGAGGGTATGAAGACCGGATTTTACAGGAAGAAATAGAGAGGGAAAAGCTAGATGGTGGATTGGGAAGAAGATGAAGATTTGATGCTTGTAGCCTTCATTAGTAATGATTCTTCAAGTAAGTATGTATGTTCTTAATGTTAATGAAGTGATAGATTATGAGTTAAGTGGGATTTCACCATATGATCAAGATATGATCATATGATGATGTAGGAAGGTAGATGAGTATGTTTGATGGGTTATGTTAACCCTTGTTTATGTTATTGATTGTTATGTTGTTAGGTTTTGGTTAATTGTAGAAGATGATGATTATGATGATGATGATGGTTAGAAGATGTTGTTGGTGGGATTTATGTTAGTAGCCAGGCTTGGATTGAAGGTAAGTAACTCTCCTTAAAACATGTGTTATGTATGTATTTATCATGTATGTATTGTGGTTGTGTAAGAGCATAGGAGTTGGGTTAGTATGGTTGTAAGCTAAGGATGGATGGCTAGTGACCTTGGATAAGAGTATGTTAGTTATCGGCTTTGGACTAGTTAAGGTATGTTGTGATTATGGTTATGATGAATGGATGTGATTACGTTATGAAGTCGGATATGATATGAGTGGTATGTGGTAGTTTAGAGGTTTTTATGTGATTATGATGCTTATGTGAAAGTATGTGTATGATATATGTTTTATGATGCGTTACTTACTAAGCGTAAGCTTATTCTTTAGTTTTCAATGTTTTTGTAGGCTTAAGTGCGGCGGAATGGAAGGCTTGGAGTGTAGCATAAGAGTTTGGAATGGATTTGGAAGATAACAAGCATTAGGAGCTAGGTAGAATACCGAGCTCGAGTCAAAGTTGTACCCCGAGAGTCTATTTTATGAGTCGTATAATGTGTGTCAAAGTCGGGTAACGGTTTGGGAGTCTAACGAGTTGTCAAATGTGTTTTAAGTGTTTTTAGTGAATGTTTAAGGGGCGTTTGGATTTAAGTGTGTTTGTACCCATTTTGGGTTGTAATCGGGTCAAGTACCCTTGGGACATGTTTGTTATGTTAATTTAATGCTTATGGTAAAGTTTGGTGTAAAACGAAAGTGGTATAAGTGGTTTGTTGTGAAAATGGGTCAAAGGAGGTTTATGCATAACCCGTCAGTTTGGGATCCACTTTTAGGTCCCAAAGTCTGAACCTTAGCGTGGATCCTCCTAGGATCTACTTTTAGGTTCAAAATGGTGATCCTTGATGTGGATCAAGCCTTGAGTTTAGGATCTACTTTTAGGTTCCAAGATATGGACCTAAGTGTGGATCCAGTTTAGTCATCTTGGTTATGAGTTTAGGATCTACTTTTAGGTTCCAAGATATGGACCTAAGTGTGGATCCAGTTTAGTCATTTTGGTTATGAGTTAGGATCTACTTTTAGGTTCCAAGATATGGACCTAAGTGTGGATCCAGTTTAGTCATCTTGGTTATGAGTTTAGGATCTACTTTTAGGTTCCAAGATATGGACCTAAGTGTGGATCCAGTTTAGTCATTTTGGTTATGAGTTAGGATCTACTTTTAGGTTCCAAGATATGGACCTAAGTGTGGATCCAGTTTAGTCATCTTGGTTATGAGTTTAGGATCTACTTTTAGGTTCCAAGATATGGACCTAAGTGTAGATTCAGTTTAGTCATCTTGGTTATGAGTTTAGGATCTACTTTTAGGTTCCAAAGTTCTGGACCTAAGTGTGGATCCATAATTGGTCATCTTGGTTATGTCAAGAATTACTCATCTTGGTTATGAATGCAGTTTGGTCATCTTGGTTATGTTCAAGGATTTTTGTAAAAGGTCAAAAGTAAAGGTAAAGCGTTTCCGCATGTAAAGTTCAAAATTTTTGGTCAAAGTGGTCAAGGGGCGTTACAGTATATGTCTCACAACCTCTAGGGTTTACTGACCCAGATCATCCAGACAAAGTGTACAAGGTAGTTAAGGCTCTTTATGGCCTTCATCAGGCACCAAGGGCATGGTATGAAACAATGGCTTCCTATTTGACAGAAAATGGATTTCAAAGAGGCAAGATTGATCAGACATTATTCATCAAGAAGCACAAGAGTGATCTTTTGCTAGTTCAGGTGTATGTGGATGATATCATCTTTGGATCTACAAGGAAGGAGATGTGTTTGGAATTTGAGAAACTTATGCATGATAAGTTTCAGATGAGTTCCATGGGGGAACTTACATTCTTTTTGGGTCTGCAAGTTAAGCAATCATGTGAAGGCATATTTATTAGTCAAGATAAGTATGTTGTAGAGATTCTTAGAAAATTTTAATTTGCTGATTCAAAAGTAGCAAGCACACCAATGGACTCTGAGAAGCCACTTCTTAAAGATTTAGATGGAGAAAATGTAGATGTACACACATACAGATCTATGATAGGCTCTTTGATGTATCTCACATCATCAAGACCTGACATCATGTTCTCTGTTTGTGCTTGTGCAAGATTTCATGTAACTCCAAAGGTTTCTCATTTAACAGCTGTCAAGAGGATTTTTAGATATCTTAAGGGTCAACCTAGGTTGGGTCTATGGTATTCTAGAGAATCACCTTTTGACTTGGTAGCATTTTCAGATAGTGATTATGCAGGTGCAAGCTTGGACAGAAAGTCAACAACTGGAGGATGTCAATTCCTTGGGTGTAGACTTATCTCATGGCAGTGTAAGAAGCAAACAATTGTGGCTACTTCAACAACTGAAGCTGAATATGTAGCTGCTGCAAGTTGCTGTGGTCAAGTCCTATGGCTTCAAAACCAACTTCTTGACTATGGGTACAATTTCTTAAACACTGTCATACATATTGATAATAGTAGTACAATTTGCATAATTAAAAACCCAGTACAACATTCTAAAACAAAACACATTGAAATTAGACATCATTTTATTAGAGACTGCAATGAGAAAAAGTTGATTCAAGTTCTTAAAATTGATTCTGATCACAACTTTGCAGATCTTCTTACAAAAGCTTTTGATGTTGGAAGGTTTCAGTACTTGGTAGCAAGTATTGGGATGCTTAATCCTCAATGATTTTAAACTATGTGTTTTTGTATATAAATTTTTGTTTGTACTGCTAGCATTGTTAATTACTACTGTTACTGAAAAGTTTGTACTGCTAGTACAAATTTTGTTTGTTAAGTTCATACTGTTAGTCATATGATTCTACTGCTATAAGAAAAATGCTTTGCATTTTGTTTCTTGGTTTTAGACTAACAATTTCAGGTATGAACATTGAGCACAAAGGAAGTTACAAGTGAAATGGAAGCAGCAGAATGATTATCTTAGTTGCTGATATAATAGGTTTATGATGGACTAAGTTTGGGAATTCATTAACAAAGGTTTACACCTAAGTTAATAAATTCTTTAAAACTTCTTTCTTGAAACCTGATTATAATGTTTCACATTGACTTGATGGCTCAGTTGGTCAGATAGTAACTGACACAACTCACTTTCTATCATTTTATACTTTTAAGTATAATGAGCAAGTCTAAGGACATCTGATAGAAAGAACAGCTAGCAAAAGTGAATCTAACACTTATGTTAGAGGCAACAATTGCTATGAGCTGGAAACCCTGTCAAGAAAGCCTTTTGAATAGGTTTATCTTTACACAGGCAGTTATTTATAACTGAAAACATTGGTTCTCACACAACCAGAGGTTAATTTAAACCGAATTCTTGATTAAATGTCTGTTACACACTTAATCCCTTCAAAATGGTTGTAAGCAGTATGATTTTTCATCATAAAATCATATTCATACTGCTAAGTCAAAAGTTTCTTTAAAAGGATTTTCAAAGTGGCTCAGTATAACCATCAAATGATGGATAATGAGTCAATGCCCCATGAATCACCTCTCATAGGAGTTAACACACCTAGAAGTGATGAGGGCAGCACATAAACTCTTAAGGAATTGATGGCTTCATGTACAACATTGTCTGAAAACATGTTCTAATTGGTAGATCAGATGATGGTGAGAGATCTTCCAAACAGGGGAGGAAATATTTTGGTACATGGTGAGAGATCTTCCAATCTCAGGGGAGGAAGATTAACCAATAAGGGAAGAAAAGATTGTGTATGCTCAGAATCAGGGGAGGAAACTCAAATTGATCAAGTTAAAGAAAAGACAAGAGCATACAAGATGATGATGTCAGCTTTTTGAGAAGCTAACATGTCTTAAGAACAAGCATTCAGTTGATGGATGCTGGGAATAAACTTTTTCAGTTGATGGATACTGGGAATAAGCTCTTCAAATGAAGAAAGTTCAAATGAAGATTCTGGAGTATTATATATATTCAGAAGGGATGAAGCATTCAAATGGAGAAAGTTCTATCTAGGAGCTTTCAGTTTCAATTTCAGTTCACTACGTTTGTTCATCACTTGCAAAGGCATGCTGGAAGAAGATTTAACTTCTTGGAACAAGCATCCAAGATACACAGCACCATTGCCTCTTATAATTCCTCCATCCAAGGAAATTGCACCATCTTTTATTCAAGATACTGCTATTGTTCAAAACAAAGAAGATGATGTTATTGCTGAAAGAGATTCACAGAAGGTAGATAAGTTAGACAGAAAGATATTTAATCTTGAAGAACAAAGAAAAGCTCAGATCAAGAGTCTGACTATGAAGTGTTTGAAAGATCCTCACAATCAGAATTTAATTCAGAAGAAACATGTTGATTAGGGAATCACATGTTTAGGGGAGGATTGTTGGGAATTAAATATTCTGAAGATCAGTATTGGGAATTACATGTTCGCAAAGTTAGTACTGCTGAGAAGAATACACTAACAGTTCCTACTGCTAGTGTATATCTAAAGTCTCTCAAGTTATAACTAACAGTACTAACTGAAGTTAGTACTGCTAGTACAAAGAAGGTACTGCTGGTTGATCCTACTGCTGGTGTAACTTATACTATTGCTGGATGGATAAGTGTCACGTTTACTACTGCTGGTTGGATAAGTATAAAAAGATATTTGTGTATAAAAGTCAAGTATATACGGTAAATAATATCTTTGATTTGTAGTCAGTCAAACAAGTTGTAAACATAGATACATGTTGTATCTTAGCTACTGACACACTCAATATAAGCTAGCAAGTAGTTCGACAAGACTTGACATTATTGTAAAAGATCTTCTTTGGACTATAAAAGGAAGATCTTAGCTTAGAGATAAGTAACTTGATGCATGAACTTAAAATACATATCTCTCAAGAACAAAGAACATAACTTATCATAGAAATCATAAGTCATAGAAACATATAGATTCAAGGTTTGTAACCCTAGTGATAGTGAAGATCACTCGTATTATTATCTTAATAATATTGAATCGTTTGGTGTTAACATTGTGTGTTCATTGTTCATTACTCAAGCATTACTTTCCATTTCCAATAACCAAATAAACCTTCTAAGTGTGGTTAAGTAGATTCCGCATACTTAACCATATTAACTCAAAGTATCACATACACAAAGCAACAAAGGACTAACATCCTATTAGGTGTATCGAATCCCTCTCACTAGCTCGTTTAGGCCAAAACTCGACTCGGCTCGGATCATTAACACCCCTAGTTTTGATACATGACTTTTTGAAATTGTTTGATAATTGTGGTTAATGTTTAAATTACTTGATAAGTATTAAGAAAAAGGTTAAAATAATCGAGTCAATACATGTTGTTAATGCATAATAAGTAAGGTCATCTTAGAATAGAAAAAATCAGTCTATTCTATTCTGAAAAGGTCATATAAAAATAAAAGAATACTTCTCCAGATCAGCATTTACCTCAAGCATTGAGAAGTTCGTTCAAGAAGTCCTGAAAATAATTTAGCAATTGAAAAACTTATATGTTAATACATACTTTGACACCAATGTATGGCCTTAGTGGCTTGTAAGTTTGGTTACTCTCTTATCCAGTTATCCATACAAATTAAACGTCGTCTTTGTTTTTTAAACGACATTTTTACTTTCATGTTCGTCTAGAACATATTGAATATTTCGTTTATTGTCACTTATTTTTATTATATAACATTGGTTGTATTGCTATATATACATGGATAATTCTGTTTTGTTTTTAACTTAGTATTGTAAAACATGTTTATACCTTCGATTATAGGAAATGATACATGTTTATATCCATGTTTTCCATATTATATATCTATATAAAAGGCAGTTTTTGGGTGTGCTTCAAATCATTGTACGAAACAGTGTTTCGCACAATAAAGTGCTTCAAAGGGTTGTACACAACATACTGTAGCATTATATATCTATATAAAAATACTCCAAAGATTAATAAAAAGGTAGGATTATCTATTAAAAAAAATGTATTCGGTAAAATAAAAACGGAACCCATTTCAGCTTTGACTTCACTATTTAGATCACAAACACACACTTAGATGGATACTTTTTGTTTTTTTAATGAGTAATAAAATGGGTGAGATTAATTAGTGAAGGTGGCAGTCAGACATGCTTGGTTACTTGACAGAGATTAAGATATCCAACACCTCATCATAATCACGTGTTTTGTTTACTTTAGCTATGTGGTAGTGGTTTCGGGTATCACGAGAGCTCTTCAAGAGCTCAACTGCTCCAGAACGGACGAGGGTATCCCGATCTATAGATTGGGAAGGTTTAGGGTTTGGCCGGAAAATTTTCCGGCGACGGAGGCGGTGGCGGCCGGCGGTGGTTGCCGGAAAAGATTGTAGCTCCGGTGACGTGATAAAGAGAGAAAGGAGAAGTATTTGTGTGTGTGTTTTTATTATAAGAAATGAGGAAGGAGAGAGAGTGAATGTTGGGGTTTTAATAAGTAGGGAGGGACCAAACTTGGCCAAAGCAAACTGCAAGGGGAGAAAAAAAATTTAGGGGCGGAGGGGGTATTGTGACAACTTAGTAAAACTTTTAAAAAATTTGCCGCGGGACCCATTTAACGTGCCAAACGGACTCAAAAAATTACGAAACTTGCGCCATTATTCTCGAAATAATTTTTCCAATAAAAACTAATATAGATACGCATAACTTTCTCGAAATGAATTTATTTGCCAAATTCGATTCGTTTCGCGCTTTCTAGATTATGCATACTTTTGAAACATACAATTTCGAAACGCAAAACTTCCCGCAGCAACGCGTCGATAAAAGAATAATGCACACGTTTACTGTTATTAAAGTCAATTAGAATCAAACAGGTTTTCAATATGTGCTAATATTTTGTGTCAAAACGCATAAAAATAAAAAATAAAAAAATAAAATAAAAATAAAAATAACTAACATGCCGCAAAACACTCCCGTAGCAACGCGCGGGTTACCCCGCTCGTTTATTTTAAGTATGCATATTTTAGCTTACGTTTAGGAACAGTGGTACATGATCTATTTTAGGGTGCGTTTGTTACGGGGTGTTAGGCATGAAAGATATGAATTCAAAGTAATAGATGATGTTTGTTTTATCTATATGTGCTTTCAAACAGTAACTGACACCCATACATGCATGATTCCACGAATCCTACCGGGGTGCTCGGGTTTACAACTCTAAAGCATGAGGTTTTTGACTTTTTCTTCTGACACACAATAAAGTAAGGGTCCTACTCAAGGTTGTCAAAATCGCAATCCTGCTCGTAGGATCGTATGATCCTACGATCCTACTAGCAAAAAATGAGCAGGATCGTAATGGGATCGTAAATCAGGTAGGATCGTTGCAGGATCGTAGGATCGCTCGTAGGATTGTAAGATCGTATACGATCCGATCCCATTAGTTACTTTGTTGGACTTTTTTTTTTCTTATATGAACTTATGAAGCATTATTTTTAGCCCCTTTTTTTGACTCAAAAAGCCCAATACAAGATCCAACACTCCAACACGTCCAACTCCACCATAAACCTAAATTCTTAATTCCTAACTAAAAATAACACATGAACGGATAAACTCATAACCTAATTTGTTGGCGCCATCTGCTATTACTCAAGTAAGCCATCTGCAAATCTGCTAATTCCTAAATAGTAAATACACTTTGTTCTTTAATTTTTTAGTTATTTAATTAATTGTTATGTTCGAACTTCGAACAATTGATATGTGATAAAGTCCCAACTGCCACCTCGTGTCAAGGCTTCTTCAAATTAATTCCATGTTTAACTATTGTTTAATATTCACTATTGTTTAATATTAACTAGTTCAAGTTAATATTCACTATTGTTTTTTTTTTCTTCAACTAGTTAATGGTGGAACTTTTAATTTACCAATATGTTCATTTCAGGTGTCATTAAATAAGTTATAGTAAAGTTTTTAGCAAATGTAGTTTAAACTTGTTTGTTTGAATTGCCTTTGAGTTTTTAGTGATAAACTATTAATCTATTATGTTCGAGCAGTATATCACTATATCAGCATATCTTATAAAGTTATAATGCATTTTAGCTTCTGAGGTTAATGGGTTGATTTGTGTTTGCATTCTGCTACTGAATTATAGAGTATATATATTTTTTAACTAGTTTTCGAATTTTGCTTAGTCATGAAAGTATTCTGATGTACAGATATAATGAAGAAGATTAGCTCTGCATCTGCGCCTTCTTCTTCTTCTGTACCATCTGCAAATAGCAAACGACGTATGAGAAGTAATGCAGCCGGGGCTAGAACTGATGTTGCTTGGGAGTACGGGATTGACTTAGGTTGTAGGAGGGTGAAGTGTAGGTTTTGTAACGAAGAGTTCACTAGTGGGATGTTCAGGTTTAAGCATCACTTAGCTAGGACACATCAAAATGTCTCGGCTTGTACTAATGTTCCTGAAGACGTCAAAGTGAAAATTCAGAATATTTTGGAACAAAATGAGTTGGCTTCAAAGAAAAGGAAAGGCATGTTAACGATTGATGAAGTTGAGCAACCGCGTCAAAGGGGCAAAGTTCATCAGAATACGTTGAATAAGATTTTTAAAAAAGATGAGCGTGAAAAAGTTTGCCAACAAATTGCTAGGTTCTTCTACACAAGTGCTCTTTCATTTAATTGTGTAAAGAATCCCGAGTTTCGAAAAATGGTACAAATGATTGGTGAATATGGGAGAGGGCTTGATCCACCTCCTTACCATGAGTTGAGAGTTACCTTTTAAAAAAAAGAAGTCGACTATACGAAGTCATTAGTTGAGGAATACAAAAATGAGTGGAAGAAAACGGGGTGCACACTGATGAGTGATGGGTAGAGTGATAGGAAGAATCGATCAATATGTAATTTCCTTGTGAACAGCCCTAGAGGTACCATCTTCTTAGCATCGATTGACACATCAGAAATTAGTAAGACAAAGGAAAAAGTTTTTGCGATGTTGGATGATTTCGTGGAAAAAATTGGTGAAGAACATGTTGTTCAGGTAGTCACCGATAATGCTGCAAATTATAAGGCTGCTGGTGCGATGTTGATGGATAAAAGAAAGAAACTATTTTGGACACCTTGTGCGGCTCATTGTATCGACTTAATGTTAGAGGACTTTGAAAAAAATCTTGAAGAACACAAAGTTACCATAGCAAAAGGTAGAAAAGTAGTTAGTTTCATTTATAATAGGACTCGTCTCATATGTTTGTTGAAAGAGTATACAAATGGTAAGGAACTCCTTAGTCATCAATTGCATAGTTTCAGTCATTTTGATTATTTATCATATAGAATATTATACAGAAGCATATAGAAGTATAAAACTACAACCCCTATGCGAAAATATATACATTTTCATAGGATCTTACGATCCCGATCCGATCCGATCCTACGATCATGATCTTGCGAAGCCGAAAACGATCCTAGATAGGATCCCGATCCTGACAACCTTGGTCCTACTAAATAAACCCAGGATCCACTAACAAAACACGTCGAAGTAAAGTGAATGTATTAGAGATATAAAAAGTACATTTTTAGTAGTTAATACGTAGTAGTTAAGTTAAAAGAAAAAGTTAATAATTTACTTATCATTTCTTTGAGCTCATTTATTGCCCGTATTTATTGTGTCAACAAAACTAAGGTTGTGTTTGATAACACAGAATGATTTAGTGCTGAATGATTCTGAAGTCTGAATGGTTCAAAGGCTCTGAATGACTTGGTTCTGAATGAAAATTGTATGTTTGATATCGGTTCTGAATGACTTATCTGAATGATAAAAAATTACCATTTTTATCATTAGTTTATGTTACTTGTGTTTGTCTTGCAACCGAATGAAAGAAACGGGCATAACAAAATTGTTACAACGTTCTTCAGTAGCAACTTATAACAAAAGGTAACAATCGGAATGATTCAGCATCAACTTATAAGTGGAATGATTCAGTCGGAATGATTCAGCATTCAGCGTTCAGAAGCACAAATCAAACACCCGGAATGCTGACCGATTCAGCACTAAGTGCTGAACCATTCCATTCAGCATGTATCAAACACAGCCTAAATGGAGCAATGTTTAATATTAATATCATATTTGTGGTGCATCGAAGAGAACGGATGCATTTTCCTTTCTCATATGGATTAACCAAATTTTGTTTATATATTTTTGAAAAGTAAAAAGTGTATATACTCTGAGCAAAACCACACGCTTCTATAGAAATAACAACTTAGAAAACATTTACTCAACAACGAAACTTTAAAGATAAATTATATATTGGTAGTGCTCACGTCAAATCAATAACTATACGGCCGAAAATACGTGAGCCTATTGGGGGCACACACGTATACACTTAAAGAGCGTTTAATTGAAAACCTAAAAACCTCTCGTGATTGGAAAGTAAGTGAAAATTACTTAATAAAAGTTGTAATATTTAATTATAAATTTTATCTTTTTATATTTGTTTACTTATATATATTTATATATATATATATAGGGGCGCGTTCTATGCAGTACCAATATTAGATGCAGTACCTTACAGTACCAATTTGGACCAATAAGAATTGAGTATTATTAAATCTTTTTAATTAATTCAAAAGGGTAAAATAGTAAAACACATTTTTACTTTCTTTTTGTATTTTTTAATTAAAAAACGTTTTTATAAGCCCCTTAATTTTCGGAATTAAAAAATACAATTTATTTTAACTTTTTTTTTCTTCAACATACATGTTTTCTGTAAGTGCATATGTGTTTTCAAACCTATTTTGTTTAAAATGGTAATTGCACACAAGAACATATATGTTAAACACAAAAGTCGATATCGATTGAAATACAATTAAAATACAAATTTCTAAAAATAAAAAAAATAAAAAAATACTTGAATCTAATCGATCTATACATGTACTTTACCATTATTATGATTGAGTGTATAAACAAAAATAAAAGAACACAAGCGTTATAAAATTTAGAAAAAAAAATCATATACATATATGTTACATTCTATTCTAATACAAGTATAAAAGAAACACATATGCAAACATATATCCGTTCAACATCATCTTTGGTCTTGAAGGTTATCATCATCTTCATCTTTATTAATCTGATACAAACATATTCAAATAAAATAATTAGTAAAACGAATTTTTTAAACATAACATATGCACAATTTTTGATATATCAAATAAGTGATGTAAACAAATTTAATAATAGTAACAGATAGCGTAACACATGTGCAAAATAACATATGTGCAATGAGTTTTGTTATGTACCAGCAAATATCAAGATCCTTCTTTAAGTTCAAATAACATATATGCAAATAAAGACTTCATGTACAAGATTTGTAAAATAACATATATGCAAATTAACATATGTGCAAAATATACTCTGTTGGGATTTTGACAATAAAAAACATGGTACCTTTTGGGATTTTGGCTGATAGATACAAGACGTCCTGGTTGGCATTCTTTCGTTTGGCAATAAAAAAGTTATGAAAGTTTGTTGCTGTTGCACATAAACGAGACAATAAAAATGTTTGTTCGTATTCTATTACTTAATCCCAACATTATAACCTTAACCATAGCTTATAATTACCATATTTCCTAGTAAATAGTAAAAACTAATATGAAAATTAATATATCTAAATAAGTAATCATTCAACTACACCTACTTCAACCAATATGACTTGTTCTTTTTAACTATATGGTAGTAAATTTTAACCATGTAAGTATATAAAACTCACTAACCTCAATAGGATTAAGCTCCCTTCGATAATATTCATCAGCAGACTCTGGAAGCCCATTCACAGCCCGAACCGATTTCCTACAAACACCCAAATCCCTCACACAAGAGCTAATCTTCCTCCAATAACTGTCACTCGAAACCCGATCGTTTAACCAGCCCGAATAATCGTGTAAATAATAATCCTTATACCCTCTATTTATAACATCCCTGCCCGACCCTTTATCCGTAACAACATAAGCAAATATAACAAAACCAATAAGCACACATATGATTAAAAACATAGCCCATAAATAGAGATACATTAAAAAAGTGTTCCTATAACACGCGCCGGCAAATCCCGCGAGTGAGACAACCATGATGGCTACTCCAATGACTATTAGTGGATATTGTAGGAAAGTTAAGCAGTCTGAGTTGTTGGCAAACGAAAGAATGCCAACCGAAAGGGCATTATTAGTGGATATTGACGACGGCTGTTGTGGAGGCTGCTCATGGTCACGAACCAAAACAAACAAACAAACCCTCGTCTCTTGTCTTCATTGTGGCGGCATCGAGTGGTGGAGATGGTGCAACGACGGCGTTCAGATGTGGCGGCTGTAATGATTGCCATGATGTAATGAGGGTGGTTGTGGTGAGGTAGATGATGGTGGGTGTGAGGTGGTGAGTGTGGCGGCAGTCGGCCGGAAATGGTGGCCGGATGTGGAGGTGAGGTGGGCGGCTGGTAAAAATGGAGGAGAAATATCAAACCCTAGATTGGTTATTAGTGTAGAATATATAGGGCAAGTGGGAGAGATAAAATAGGGACGGTTTTTGTTAAAAGTAAAATTCCCATAATGCCCTTTTAGCCTTTTGTGTAATTAAAAAAGAAACCTTCATCTTTTGTTTAATTACAATTTTGACACTTTTAATCCTAACCATTGATTAAACTCATCCAATGGCCTAGATTCATTTTAATGGTACTGTAAGTACTGTATCTAATATTGGTACTGCATATAATCCAACACTATATATATATATATATATATATATATATATATATATATATATATATATATATATATATATATATATATATATATATATATTTTTTTTTTTTTTGGATAAGTAAAAAAAAATAAAAAAAATAAAAAAATATTAGTAATCATTGGATAATCATATATATGAAAACACTAATGGAAAAGTAAAAACATTAATGATTAGTATAATAATTAAGTTTTTGTTAATGATTAGTCAAAATACAATAATGATTATATTATTATTAGTGTACATTTAGTGGAAATAATGTGTCTATTTAGCAAGCCCCTAATCATATTCTAAGGCTATGTGTAGTGGTAAATGTTGTACATGGGTGCAAAATCTGACACGTGTCAGCCCAGTCAGCAAAGGGCTTGAATTGTTTAGGTGTGTAATAGTAGGTGGGGCAAATTTTGACACATGTCACCATTTTTTTTTTCTTTTTTTTCTAATCAAATAAAGATTACATAATTTTATTTAAAACAATATAATTTAAAACTAAAACACAATTTCATTAAAATAAAAACCAAACATTACATGATTCTAAAAAAAAAAAAAAAAAAAAAAAAAAAAAAAAAAAAAAGAAAAAAGAAAGATTACATAATTTTATTTTTAGAACCCGAAAGCATCACATAAACCCATATTTCTTTGCAATGTCGACTTTGAGCGATTCGGCAATTTGACGTTCCACCCCCGTGAGGTGCGAGATGTCCCGCCCATATTCCCCCAAGTCTTTTTTCTTTGTGATTGTTGCAAGCATTTCATAGTGTTTTTCTTTTTGCAACCGACGTCGCGTCGCCTCCGACGCAATTTCTTTAAGACTAGCCGCTATTGCCTTCTCAGTCTCGTCTTCGGTGTCGGCTTTTTGCTTGCCTTTACCACTACACCTACCCGGGGGCCGTGGCTTTTCGAGCACCACAACCTCTTCGAACTCTTCTTCCACATCGTTTAGGTCAAAGTTGCGACCATCAGATGATTGACTTTGGGGTTCGGTAGAAGAGGATGTCTTTGATTTTTTTGAGGGCCTAGTCGTTCGAACCTCAAGCGGTACTTGATGTTCCCACTTTGGGCTGCCGTGTAGGATGCTCCAAACACTTTCATACGGGAAAACCGCGAGCTTAATTGACTTGTACTCCTCTTTCGCGGCACGTAATGGCCAAATGGCATTTTCACCACTTGGAATGTTATTCTTTTTTCGTTTATAGATGTTGTTGAAAGCCAAACATTTGGTGTTGATGTCAGACCATTTGCCGGAAATCATATCCGGTGTACGATACGTCTCAACAACCCCCAACCTCATATAGAACGCCTCTCTAACTCGGCGTTAAAACGTTGCTCCTCGTTGAAAATCCGCTAAAAAAAAAAAAAAAAAAAAAACACAATTAGATGTTAAAAAATATATATATATATATACGATTCAAAAAAAAAAAAAAAAAAAAAAAAAAAAAAAAAAAAAAAAAAAAAAAAAAAAAAAAAAAACGATTCATAAAAAAATAAAAATAAATAAATACGATTCATAAAAAAAATACGATTCATAAAAAAAAATACGATTCATAAAATAAAAAATACGATTCTTAAAAAAAAAAAAAAAAAAAAAAAAAAAAAAAAAAAAAAAAACGATTAAAAAAAAATATATACCGACGATGGGATCCTCCGCAACTTCTAGCCATGCCTTGCCTAACGCCACCGTCTCATCATCAGTCCACATTTGGTTTTTTTTTTTCTTGTGTTGCTCGGCTCGGTAGTGGTTTTTTTCTTGTGTGACCTTTTTCTTGGTTGAGATGGGGCGGCGCCCCGTTGCTTTTCCGGAGGCGTCTCTGGTACCGTCTCGTCTTCTTCAACATTTATAGTGGTCGCCGAGCCTTGAGACGTGACGGGTTGGTTGAAATTTGCTAACCCGTAATTTGGAGCATAACCGTAGTTTTGAAAGGTTTGCATCGGTTGCGGTGGTGGCATCGACGGCATTTGTGGCAAATTTGGCAATTGTGATAGCAAATTCCAAAGTTGCGCATTCGGGATTTGGTCTTCACCTAAATCGTTATTGGGACGAGGTGGTACGAAACCGGGATTGTAGTTGTGTGAAAAGTTCGGACGGTTAGTGAACATGTTTGATTTTTTTTTTTTGGATTGAAGTAGTGTGTGAAAAATATGTGTAGAAGAGTGTGGTTTATATAAAAAAAAAAAAGGAGCGTATTTTTTTTTTTTTGATTTTGAAAAGGAACCGTTTGAAAATGAAACGGTAATATTTTTCTTGGACTGCACAAGGGGGAGGGCGTGAATATATTGGCACCTAGTGATTTTTTTGGGCAATTCGCGCCCGTGTGTAATGCAAAGGGGCGCTAATTGGGCACGATTTTGGGAAAAAATGGGCAAATTGGCGCCCATTACACAGCCTAAGTTTATGAATTAATGTGTTTAGGGTAATCATTGTTATTTGGTGAATTCTATATGAAGCTATATGAATGACATAAGCTTAATTTGAAAGCAGGTTGTTTATTTACCTGTTTTTGTTTAATGATATTTTGTGGTCGCAGTTGCATGACTCTGTATGCTTATTTAAAGAAGAAATCGATTTCTCATAATTTTTCAAACAATAATTAATTCGACTCCTTATTTGATTATTATGTTTAAATATATAAGCAATTTCAACACTATTTTCTGCTTGCTTTTCTATAGCTGGTTATCAGCTTCTACCAACAGTTAAAAGCATAAGTTTTTCAAATCATGAGATCCCAAACGCTCTATAAGTCGTATTATAAATTGGAAAAACCTCATCTTTATGATATCATATCCAAAAACTTCTTGAAACAGTGCATTATTGTCTACTTTTGTTTCATTTTGAAAACATTTCTAAGATGCTAACAGTTTTCATAATTAGTTTGATATCTTCTTGAATTTATGTATTACTTATGGTGTATGTTGTAAGATTGCCTTGGTAATTAAGTCACCTTTTTTACTCATGGTAATTTATCCTTTTCATGTTTCTAAAGACTTTAGAAGAGCTAATGGAATGCGAATGGGATTTGTAACAGTAGACAATTTTCTTGCATTCCAGCCAACATCAATGAGATAGCACATATATATATCGGAAGTCGATGTACCAACATAGGAAGTACAGCTGAGTTTCAAATCGTTAAGAGATTTAAATAACTATACCATGCTACAAGCTGGGAGTCGAGATGACTGGACCTAGACCCCGAAAATGGATTAGATAGACTTCTTATTATACTATAAATGTATAATTTTGTTCTTCTTTCATATAGGATATGTTGACTTGGAAGTACATAAATAAATCATATCTAATGTTGAGGAAGTATGGATCTATAATAATCATATATGGGTTTATTTTTCTGATTTTGCATGATTATTGCTTAATAGGAATCCTACTTGTTAAATTTCTTGAACAATCCGTACAACAAGGCACAAGGTTTGAAGCTTCACAAGTTAGAACACTTTGATTATGTTGGTGACGATGAAGCTTTAATAAAGGTAACTTCCAGTCAATTACTTCATTTTGTGGTTCTTGAGTTGCATCAAGATTTTCAATTCAAGATTCTACCTTATGGATGTAGGCCATTGATCTTTCTTTACAATTCACCTGAATTTTGGGATTTAGCTAACAAAACGCCTCCTTAAAGCTTTACATGTTAGAAGTTCGTAAAGTATCTTGATGATAATGATCTAAATAATATTGTTCCATTGTCTTATTGTTTTGACCCGTTCATCCCATTTGATCCATTTCCTATATAATATAACTCTACTATTTTATTTACCCGCAAAGATAAAGCATAAATCAGCCCATTCATAAGTAAATGGATCAATATTGCCACATGTATCTTTTTATTCATCAATACTTCCACTTTTATTTTCTTTGAGAATGAATCTAGTGAAAATAAATAAATAAATAAATAAATAATGAGAATGGTGAGAAGGATTTCTAGCCACACATTTTAAATAAAATGGAGAAATTTAAGGAGAGATGCATCTATTTTTGTATATGCTTTAAAAATGTGTTATTGTAATTTCTTCTTACCTTCTCATTCTAATTTTATTTCTCATTTGATCCTAGATCTATTTTCTTTTAACAAATTGTTTCTTAGGTAGATTTCAAGGTTTGATGTCAAATGCATCTATGTGGAATTGTTGATGCATGTAGTCATAAAGAACACCATCTTCTTTACTTAAGATGTCGCAACAAAAGATCTGATTAAACATAACCAAAGGATCATGATTAAATTCACCGAAACGGTTTTAATATTGCTGCTTATCAAGAAATCGAAATGTTAATGAACGTGCGATCTATTATATATCTGATGTATACTAATATTGGTTACATATAACCATTTATGAGTGGCCTAGTGGTAAAATCCTTGTGAGTAATACCATTAACATATGTGAGGTCTCAGGTTCAATTACTGCTAGGTGCAAACAACTCTCAAGCAGTAACCTTCTGAAAAAGGAGGGTTTTACCCGGTTTGAATATGTATGGCGGTGGTTCAAACCCTGTAAATTAATCGTCCAAAATGTCGGAAACCATGGTTATAAAAAAAGAAAAAATATATATTTGTTACGCATTTTGAAAATCGCAAGTCAATTGCTAATATTAACCAAAAACATGATTGTTCGTTGTTTCATTCACTTCTTTTCAATTTAATCTATTTCCGCACCTATATTTTCATGAATTTTATTTATATAATTAAACGTCCATTAAACGGTCAATGAACCCGTGGATAGGTCACGTAGATATGAATAAAGTGATCACTTAGCAAATTTCTCGTTCACATATCAACTTTAGCTGAAAGAATATTTAATAGAGTCTCGTATGTCGTTCAAAAAAAAAAAAAAATAGAGTCTCGTATGTCTCGTTTCAATTCGCTTAAAAATCCTAACAGATTTTTTTTTTCACTGTATAAAATATATTATTTAATGATAATTATACCTTCGGCTAAAAGCGTAAAACAATTAAATGGACTATATAACTTGCAGGCCATTCACTAGTGCTTCATCTTGAAAAATAAAGTAGTTTGCATGTTTTGGACTTAATTTTTGAAGGTTTACGAATTGGGTCTTTGGTCTTCGTAAAAACTTGTGAGGAGAATTCGAAATCATGTAGCAGAATAGGAATTGGAAATTTGATGAAAGGTGCATATTGTGAGAAGAATGCGAAAATGTAGCCGAATAGAAATGGGAAATTTGATAAAGGTGCTCCATTATGCGAATTTTTTCACCCATTGAATTATAAGTGCATTTTATGAGTTGAATCAATTTCAAAAATAAGCTAAAAAATTGTTGGTTTTTCACAAAATAGACACTATTTTTTTGCTTTTCAAATTTAGTCTGATGCGACAGTTAGATTGTGCGACTCGATCATATTTTTGACAAGTGTACAGTGGGTGAGTAGATGTTTTTTAGGGGCGAGCAGAAAAACAAAAAAAACCGAAACCAAATCGAAAACCGAAAAAAGCTGAACCGAAGACCGAAACTAAAACCCGATGGTTCAGTTTTACTTTTTTCAAAAACAAAAAAATTCGGTTCAGTTTCGATTTTTGTCCAAAACCGAACCGTAAAAAGAAGTATGCAAGCAGATATAAGGTTTGCATGGCACAAAAGAACTAAGTCATCCGCAAAGCATTATGAGTAAGTTTGATTTTACTACAGCCCCAGTGATAAGCAAATCTATTATCTATTCTAATTTGTCTCTTAATCATCAAATTGAGAACTTCCATAACAAGAGTGAAGAGATTAGGCGACATGGGATCCCCTGCCTAAGACCCGTTTACCCTTGAAAAACCCATGAACCTCACCATTTATGCAAATAGAAAAAGAAGCTGAAGTAAGACATACCATAACCCAAAGGATCATTGAGTGGTGAAATTGTGATAGCAAATTTTCCTATAAATACACTCATTGCATTTGAGTTTTTATTCTTCCATACAACATTCTCTTTATACATTGGCAAAATAATAACACTTAAGCCAATCTCTATACAAATTTTTATAAACGTTCCTTTAGATCTTTGTTTGGATCTATCATGGTCTCAAACTAGGCCTTTATCACTTTACGCCGGTTGGATTTGCATCCAACTTGACACCTTGAAGTTTTCAGCACTTTCTGCCATGAAGCCTCAAGTTGTTTACTCTAATAACTTTTCACAAGTTGAGGTGGACACAAACCATTGTTTAATATGCCTCTATCCATCCTCTCTTGTCCCGTGAAGAAAAATAGGGTTTATTACAGAGGTCCACACATGCGCCCACATTTACTGATTTGGTTTGAGGATATTAAGGTGTGTTAAGTTGGTGAAAATAACTCACCTTTCTAGGAATTTTTTCATAAAAAACTGAAAACCCGTTTAGTAAAAAAAAATTGAGAAAATTTTCTTAATGAACGAAAATCATATTTTTATAAATTTAACTAGAATTTTGAAAAAACTCTTTCATCTTTCTTATATGTTTCCTTCCATTTTTTACACCCCTTGCACTTTTCAATTTCTCAAAAGATATCAAGTAAACGCGTTTTTTTAGCACTTTTGTTGAGGTAAAAGCTCTTCCCTTTTTCCGAAGAGATCGAAATAGAAAACTAAAGAAGTTTTTCTACAACTAAACGCACCCTTAGGGTTTTGTTCCCCATCTGCATTTTTAGAAACGAAAGGGATTATGAAAAGAAGGTTTGAGAAGGATTATGCCTTCAAACTTATGCATAACTGCTTTGGAAAGTTTTACTCTACCGTCTTTCCCATCTATGTTACTTGCATAATGTTTATATCAAAAGATGTTGATCCAAGGATTTTCAAGTCCTCTTTGGATTGAATGATTAGCCATGAATTTGGTGTAGTTTCCATCAATCGGGTGTATGAATGTAGTTTAAGTCATTTTTGGATTCAATGCGTGGCTAAAATTTTGATGTAGTTTCTTTTGATTTGATGTATTTTTAATGTATGAATGTATTTTTATTTTTTATGCTTTTATTTGAACAACAAAATTAATTAACAAAATCTTGTTCTCATCATACCTACTTTTCGTTTTGTTTCGTGTACCTGTGCGTTTTTTGGTTTAATATGACTTATATTTAACATCATTTCGATATCTACCAAACCTTTTGCATTTCATTTTAGTCATGGCATTTCATTATCTCCATGCCAATATATAACCAACAAGCCGTCATTCTCACTTTTAAATATTATAATCATCATCCGTATCTTTAAAATTAAGCATGGCATCGTCCTCTTCTTCCAACATCCTTCCAACAAAAACAAACGTCTAAGAATTCCATCCCCACTTCCGTCGCCATCAATGGTGTCCTCAACTTTAACACCAAACATCTTCCCACATGCAAGCGTCTCAAAAGAAATTATGGAGAAACGCATAAAAAAGAAATGTTATGGATCGAGCAATATAACTTCTTAATCAAGTAGTCAAAATTAGAAAACAAAAAAGATGACGATGCTATACATGAGTTGGTCAAATGGATATACATTCGAATAAGGAAATTGAAATGTAGGAGGAGAAAATAAAGGAACATACAAAGAGGATTTATGATCCTTAATCTAACGCCTGTCATCTTATGTAATCGTGTTGTAATGGAATTTCTTTTGTGTTTTAAATGTTACTTTATCGTCTCTAGAGTCTATTTCCAAGATTTCATACCTTATCGGCTCTCTCGTTGCATGAGCTATCTTACTTTTATTGCTCATAACAGGTATTGTAATTACTTATAAAAGGTTAACCAAACTTTCATGATTTTTCATTAGTACCTACATGCATACAATCGAACATTGAATACAAAAAGTGTTGGGTCAAGAAAAACCCAAGAATACTTAAAACATGATTTGGACACAAATTAACTAAGTGTTAACTTAAACCGAGAACAATTCAAGTCACTGAGAGAACAGCCTCTCAGTGAGTCATCTTCAGGATACTTAAGGCGAATTCAAGTAGAAGGATTCACTACTCAGGAAGGTGGTACTCCATGATGTAGCACTTAAGCCAAAGAAGAAGATGATGGTTCAGTAAGTGTTTGACAAGAACTTACTGAACCCCAGTCTCCTCAACAACAATGAAGTAATTAAGAGTGATAACTGAGAAGCGTGTCCTGAAGAACTAAGTGCCTGAGAAGAAAGGCAGAAATATCTAGGAAGGATTTAAGATAAGATCAAATCTTATCTTGTCAAGAAGAAATCCTTCCTAAGACGGCTTAAAGTCTTGGAGTGTCAGACCAACCACTTCTAAAGACTTAATAGGCCATTTCTATTGGTTCTTGGAAATGACAATTACTGTTGTAATTGTCAGACACGCTTGCTCAACAACTTGTGATATTTTAATTACTTTTACTCATTTTACTTGTGTATAAATAGATTGAGAATGAGAGAAGTTGAGTGTGTTTTGTACAATGAAAGCTTAGTCTTTTGCAAAACAACTTCTCTCCTACAAAGAGTAACGCATCCCTGAGATAGCTCAGTGAGGTCGCATTGTTACCACTCAAGCAAAACTTGAGTTTAGATAGGAGACACTACCATACCTTGTCTATTCAATCCCAAGCGTTTGTTCCGCAAAACACTTGGGTATAGATTCTTTGATTCATTTCTAATAAGAATTTAAACGTTGAAAATTATATTGAGTTTTCTTTATTCACGTTTTATAACTGTTAGAATTAATCATAACATTGTATTAGTCATAAATACAAATAGATTAACTTTCTAGTTAACTCTAAACGTGTAAAGGGATCAACAAGTGGTATCAGAGTCTCTGGTTTATAAAATCTTTTTAAACTAACCAAGAGTGCTCTAGGTTTTTAAAACCAATATCCTACTATGGCTGATATCAATGTACCCCAGCTAGTCGACAAAAAGGGTGGCAGCTACTCCGCTGTTGCACCCAGACTTGAAGCTGGGAAATTTAGCAAATGGAAGAAGCGTATGATTTGCTATATTACCGGTATGGAACCCTACTACATCACCTGTATCAGGGATGGCCCATTTGTCCCTAAGACAGCCGCAGGGCTGAACAAGCCTGAGGCCCAATGGACCATTGATGAGAGGAGGGTGGTCAATCAAGACCAACGCCTGAAAAACATCCTTATATCATGTCTTCTTGACGATATAATGGAATCAGTCATCAACTGTCTAACAGCCAAGCAAACTTGGGATGACTTGGTAAACAGCTTTGAGGGTCCCTCAGATACCAAGGAAAATAGGGTCATGGACCTTAAACTTGAGTATAATACTTTCAGGGCAAAAGACTCTGAAAGTCTCTCACAGACCTACACCAGATACAAGACTTTGATAAATAAATTATCAAATGATGGTGTTGTACTGACTAAGCATGAGACTAATGTTGGCTTTGTCAACAGTCTCCCTGAGAAGTGGCTCAACTTCTCACAAGGCCTGAGGAATGCTAACCACATTCAGACCCTTGAGCTCCCTGAAATTTATGGGAAGTTTGTCTATGAGGACAACTTGATCTCAAGGAGATACCCTGACTCAAAAGCTCTTGAGTCCAAAAAGGCCTTAACCTCCACACCCATATCAACTGCTTTCTATTCTAATGGTGTTGTGCAGGATTCTCAAGAGGATTCTGAAGATGAAATTGATGAAAGGACTGGTGAGGAGTACCTGAACGACTTGAACTTGGAATTCCAAGAAAGGGCACTCCTTGCTAGTTCAAGACGTTTCATCAAAAGAAATCAGTCCAACTTTGCAAAACCAAAAGCAAATGAGACCACTGAATGCTTTAAATGTGGTAAAAAGGGTCATTTTGCTAGGGACTGTTATTCTAAAACTATCTCAGAACCCTCTTACAAATTTTCAGGAAACAGTTCCTTAGGAACTAGCAAGTTTCAACCAAAAATATTTCAGTCCACCCAACAATTTCAAAACAAGGGTCAAAAGGATTTTGAAACAAAGTATAGGAAAATCAAAGCTAAACTTGCACTTCTTGAAACTAACCCCATATTGCCTCAGGCTACTCAAACATCTAAACCTATTCAGACAAAGAACAAGGTATTAGTAGCTGAAGCATATGACTGGGATGAAGAAGAGGTTTCCTCAGATGAGGAAATAAGAGTTAGAGCACTAATGGCACTTTCTGAAGAGGATCAGGTGGCTGTGGGAAAAAGCCATGCTAGGAATGGAGAGTGGGTCAACATCACCATGAAGAAGGTAAATACTTTACTTTCTATGGATGATGATTCTGATTGGCAGTCTTACATGAATTATATTTGTGTTGATCTAAAGTTTGTTGAGGAACAAAGGCTTAACCTGTTTTCAAAATATAACAATATTGTGTCAGAATTGAATAAATGTAGAGATGAACTACTTGTACTAAAGCAAGCCAAACTAGAAACAATAACTCTACAAATTCAGAACACTGAGATTTTGAAACAAAACCAAGCCCTTCAAACTAAACTTAACAAAGAAAAAGTTGTCATCCAAAGCTGGACCAAGAAGAACCTCAAAGTTTTTGACACTGTGGGATTAATCTCTCAGAAAACCATTGGAATTGACCCTCTTATGGTTGATCCAAATGTGTGTCACAATGAACTAAACTTTGTTCCAGCTGGCATATCTTTTGAGCAAGAAATGCTTCCCAAGTCTAATGACTGGATTGTCAGGGACAACCCAGTCAGTAAGTTACCAAACTTTGAGACTGGAAAGATCTTGCTTCCTGAAAGTCAGGCCTTGAAAAATATGCTTGGACTTACTGAACAACTCAGTAAGCTTGAACTCACTGAACAACTCAATAATACTGAGTTTGAGAATGAGTCTGAATCAGAATCATACCCACCACTTCCTCCACTGAATACCCTTCAGGGTGCTGCACCTAACTTAGGCCTCCCACCAATGGTCTTCTCACCACACTCTCCAAAGGAGAGATCAGGAAAAGGTACAACCATCCTGAAGAGACCAACCCTTGATGTCTCAGTAAATACTGATGACTCATCAACTTCAGTCCCTTCTGAAGTAACAACCCAAAGCCCTGATTCAAAATTTGATCAGTTGGCTGAAATGGTCAGGAAGCTGGGAGAGAAGATTGCATCTTCTGAGAAACCTTCTCAATCCAAGAAGGAACAAAAATCAGCTCCTCAAAGACCAAACCTAAACCCACAAAACCCCTGAAAAGATGTGAACTATGCAACTATACAAATCATATCACTGATAATTGCTATAGAGTCCTTTATTGCATGATTTGCAAAAAAGGAAGATCACAGGACCTCTGATCATAAACAATGCTCAGTCATGTCAAACTTTTCAGGACTTAAGGCTCAGTGCCTGAACTACCCTTCTGATTCTAAGCAGAAACAGAAGCAAAAGGCCAAGCCTTTTCCTCATTGCCCATTGTGTGGATTCAATGACCATCATCCTGAGGATTGTCAAATTGACAAACACTGTGAATCTAGTGGAAGTTCCACTCAGAAATCCTCAGGAAAAGAGAAGGTCATTCAGTCAAGAAGAGGAATGAATAAACAATCCTCTCAGACTACTGAGGCTACCCCTGCGACTAAATGCGAAACATGTGGTAGCTCAGTCCACTCAACCACTGACCATGAATCAATTAATACTTTCATAAAGACCTACAATACCAAACCCTCCATGAAATGGAGTCCTAGAAAGAACTGACCCAGTTTACTATTTGTGCAGAGGCATGCCAGGGATCCTATTTGGCATCTAGACAGTGGATGTTCAAGGAGCATGACTGGTGTTAAGGAGTGTCTGCACAAATATGCGGAAGAACCAGGACCCAAAGTGATATTTGCTGATAATTCATCATGTCTCACTGAAGGTTATGGTTCAGTAAACTGCAATGGTATTGTCTTTACTAGGATAGCTTATGTAAATGGTCTTAAGTACAATCTGATCAGTGTCAGTCAACTATGTGATGCAAAATACATAGTTCAGTTTGATGATAAGCAAGGAACCATCTTCAATGCAAATAAGGAAATTGTCCTCATTGCACCAAGAAGACAAGATGTTTATGTATTAGACATGTCCAGTCTAACTCAGGATGGAACTTGCCTCTTTGCTAAGGCCACTGATACACTCAACTCGCTTTGGCATAAGAGACTCACCCACCTAAACTTTAAAAACATAAACAATCTTGTAAAACAAAACAAGGTCCTTGGCTTACCATCACTTGTGTTTTCAAAGGATAAACCATGCTCATCTTGTGAAAAAGGTAAACATCACAGAGCATCCTTTAAAACCAAAAACAACTTTTCCATCAAGAACTGCCTACATCTTTTCCATATGGATCTATTTGGACCTATCAGTCCAAGGTCTATTAACCATGAGAAGTATACTCTGGTCATAGTGGATGAATACTCTAGATACACTTGGGTATTCTTTCTGATCAAAAAGAGTCAGGCAGCTGAAACAATCATGTCCTTTGTCAGGAACATTGAAAATCAAAATGACATTAAGGTCAAACAGATTAGAACTGACAATGGGACTGAGTTCAAAAATTAGGAACTTGAATGTTTCTGTGATGAGAAAGGTATTTCCCAAAACTTTTCCTCTCCATACACACCTGAACAAAATGGTGTTGCTGAAAGAAAAAATAGAACACTCATTTAAGCTGCTAGGACGATGCTATATGGATCAGTCCTTTCCAACCATTTTTGGACTGATGCAGTCAAAATGCCTGTTATACACAAAACAGATCCATCATTGTCAAGAGACATGGGAAAACCCCATATGAGTTATTCAAAGGAAGAATCCCTGACATCAGCTACTTTCATGTCTTTGGGTGTCTTGTGTTTATTCATAATCACAAGGATCACTTAGGGAAATTTGATGCAAAAGCTGATGATGGATACTTCCTGGGATACTCACTTGTCTCAAAAGCCTTCAGAGTGTTCAACACAAGGAGACAGCAGACTGAGGAAACATTTCATGTTACCTTTGATGAGAGCACTGATGCAATCAGGTTCTCAACTGCCTCAGTAGAAGAGATAGGAATTGATAATTCTTCAAAATATCCTCCTGATGAATATCTTCCTGAAAACAATCCTTCTACTCAGTATCAAAATGATGCTAACCTCTCCTATTACATAATCCCTCATAACCTACCTAACCCAACCATCACTGAGTTTGTTGAGGCACATGCAAACACTGATGAAATCAATCAGTCTGTTCAAAATGCTCAAGAACCAAACAATCTCAGTGATCAGGTAGACACTCAAGATCCAATCAATGATCATGTGTCTACTCCAGAACCAACCCCTCTACCCAATCAGGCCTCCACAAGTTCAAATCAGTATCCAGGACCTCAGGAAAGTTGGACTAGGTCTCAGGACAATGAACTTGTCAATATTATTGGAGAGCCTACTGAAGGCATGCTCACCAGGAGCATGGCTGCTAGTCTAAGAGCAGCCTCAGCCAATGAATGCCTATTTGTGGACTTCATTTCCACAATTGAACCCAAAAGTGTTAAAGAAGCACTTACATATCCAAGTTTGGTCCAGGCCATGCATGATGAACTGGAACAATTTGACAGAAACAAGGTAATGACCTTGGTCAAATGTCCTGAGAATGTCTCAGTCATTCCCATGAAATGGGTATTCAAAAACAAAACGGATGAAAATGGCATAGTCTTTAAAAACAAAGCCAGACTTGTAGCCAAAGGCTATAATCAACAAGAAGGCATTGACTATGAAGAAACATTTGCACCAGTAGCAAGGATGGAAGCCATCAGGATCTTCCTTGCTTTTGCTACATACATGAACTTCAAAGTGTACCAAATGGATGTTAAAAGTGCATTCTTAAATGGTTCACTGAAAGAAGAAGTTTATGTTCAGTAACCTCCTGGATTTGAAAGCCATGAGTCTCCTGATCATGTCTGTAAGCTTAACAAAGCCCTTTATGGACTGAAGCAAGCTCCCAGGGCATGGTATGAGACTCTCTCAGCCTTCTTAATCCAAAACAAATTTGTCAGAGGCAAGATAGACAACACATTATTTATCTATAAGACAAATAATGATGTCATACTAGTAAAAGTGTATGTTGATGACATCATCTTTGGCTCAACAAGTTTCAAACTTTGCAAACAATTTGAAAAACTAATGGCAAAGAAGTTTGAAATGAGCATGATGGGAGAACTGACATACTTCCTTGGTCTACAGATCAAGCAGACTGATAGAGGAACCACTATCAGTCAAGAGAAGTATGTTAAGAACCTACTGAAAAAGTATGAACTCAGTGACTGTGCCTCAGTCAAAACTCCCATGGTCCCCCCAAACAACCTTGGTCCTGATCTCACTGGTAAACCAGAAAATCAAACTCTCTTTAGAGGAATGATAGGATCACTGATGTATCTACTTGCATCAAGGCCTGATATCCAATTCTCAGTATGTCTATGTGCCAGATATCAATCTGACCCAAGAGAATCACACATCACTGCTGTGAAAAGGATATTCAGGTACCTGAAAGGTACTCCAAACCTTGGATTATATTATCCAAAATGCTCAGGCCTTGATCTTAAAGGATACTCAGACTCTGACTATGCTGGATGCAACATGGACAGAAAAAGCACCTCAGGCTCTTGCCAAATACTTGGTGGGAAACTAGTCTGTTGGAGTGCTAAGAAGCAACAATCAGTTGCCTTGTCCTCAGCTGAGGCTGAATATGTTGCAGCAGCTAGTTGTTGTGCAAATGTACTCTGGATGAAAAGTCAACTCAGTGACTATGGAATTCAGTATAAGATGGTACCCATCTTTTGTGATAACACAAGTGCAATTGCAATCTCAAACAACCCTGTTCTTCATCAGAGAACAAAACACATTGATATCAGATATCATTTCATCAGGGACCATATCATGAATGGTGACATTGAATTACACTTCATCCCTACTGAATATCAGTTAGCTGATATCTTCACCAAACCTTTGGATGAACCAACTTTCAAAAGGCTGAAAGCTGAATTAGGAATGTTGGATATAGAGAATCAGTCCACTGATTGATTCCTTCCAACTGAAGTGTAAATTCTTAAAACCTCAGGTCCCTGACTCAATGTGTACATCAGTGAAAACAAATCACTGAATCCTCAACCTCAGGAACTAAACCCAAGTTCCTGAAATCTTTAGAGTTCAGGAACTAAACCCAAGTTCCTGAATCCTTGTAGCTCAGGAATCATTTCATATTCCTGAATCATCAGTGACTAATCCCAAGTCCCTGAAAAACCATCACTGAATGAAAAGTCATTCAGGGCCCTGAAAAGAGACATTAAATACTGACTTAAATGCTCTAAGTATCTAGTTAGTAAATGTCCGAGGTTGGTAACTGAACTCCTATTTAATTTAAGAATATTTGTTCTTTTTGCCTTTCTGGCTTCCACCTCTGGGCCACCACATTCCCACTTGGCATTAAATGCCTCTCCAATCACATTACAGATATGTGATGACTCATCTCTGCAAATTACACTTTTGCAGAACTGCTCAACTGTTCACCTTGACTGTTGCGCCAAACCAGGAAAGTGGAGTGTTGGCATTAAATGCGGATCCCAAAACATTTTATTCAAAATAGTTTTCAATAATTCTTTTTGAATAAATTAAAACCGCTCAAATGCCTAAAACACCCCCATCTCCACTTTCCTATAAATACACCAACCGAAAGAAACACACACACGTTTTTATAGAATCTTAAGCAAAACTCTGCCATTTTTAATTCTCAAAAACAAATTGCGTGTGTATTCTTAAGCTTTAGAAACCCAGAAACCTTAGTCAAAGCCAAACTTACCCACAAATGGCTTCTTCTAAAGCTATAGAATACGCCCCCAATGTGGAATTCCTCACTGGGGACGTTGACATAACAAAGAACAATGTGGTAGGAAATTTCTCTTATCCACAAAACTACCCACCCTATAAGAACATTATGAAATTTCTTCGTAATTGTTTTCTTGCAAAGGCTTTCACCCACACCCCCTCAGTCATCTACCATGACTATTTGAGGGAATTCTGGTGCACGGCTGTGGCTACCAGCCCCAAAGACACCAAAGAGTCAATCATCACCTTCACGGTGATGAATGGGAGCAGAACCCTCTCCTTTGACTACTCAACCTTCATCAAAGCCACAGGCCTTGACTTTGCTGAAGCGTTTGCACCCAACCCTACTGATCAGGACATAAAGAATGAAATGATCTTTTTAGCACCCCATGACCCCAGACGTCCTACAACATCTGCTGGAGGCTTATTGGAGAAAGCTCCAGTAGTTAAAACATGGTTCAATCCAATCTGGAGGATATTGATGACATTTGTCATTCAGGTCCTGGGTGGAAATAAATCCTCTACGGAACAATTGAACTCATCACAACAATTGATGATGTTCAGTCTCCTTGAGGGTACAAAAATTGACATCGGAGGAATAATCTTCCGAGACCTTGTTGCCAAGCTCTCAGGAAAACATAGGCAAAGGCATATGTCCTACCCTAGATTTGTTTCCTGTGTGCTTCAGGACCTACTTGGTTCTGACTACGTGAGGCCTGATGCAGAAGGTACGAAGCCTGACGTCCTGCACAAGTCAAACTTCACTAGTGGCATCAGTGAGGTGACAAATATTGCCCTGACTGAATACATGCAATCAGTCATTCAGGGTAAAGACGCTGTCTCACCAGTTCCTTCACCAACCAAAAAGGTGAAGAAGACAAAGAAGGGTCAGTCCAGCCAGGTGGTTAGACCCAAGCCACTCGCCACTGAGACTGATCCTCAAAACCAACTAAACCTTAAAAAGATGTTGAAAAAGGACGAGACCTCTGAGACACCCATTTCTGAGACCATCTTGACCTCAAAACAAAGGCCAACGGAGGTCACTGAGCAATCATCCTCAGTGACCTCGGGCACACCCTTTCCACATGGTTCAACTGACATAAACAAGTCAGAGGAATCAGGAAGCATTCCCCCCTCACATCCCGATGAAGGTACTGATAAATCACAATTAGTGCCCAAGGGAGGAAAGGGTCCTGAATCCTCGATAGGGCAGCACCACCCTACTGGGAAGAGGACCCACACCCCCTCACATCCCGATGAAGGAACTATCAAAAAACAATCAGTTCCCAAGGGAGGAAAGGGTTCTAAATCCTCGGTAAGGCAGCACTACCTTACTGAGAAGGGGACCCACAAACATTCACATCCCGTTAACGTTCCTGAGCAATCACCCTCAGGATCTCAGGGAGAAAAGGACCCTAAATCCCCAAAAGGACAGCACAATCCTGATGGGAAGGGGGTCCACCAACTTTCACAATTAGTACCTAGTGATACCACTGGAAAACACCCATCAGTGGTTGAAGGTGCTAAGGGGGACAAAGACTCAGAGGGAAAGAAATAACCCGCTGATATGGAACCCATAAACCCCTCAGGCGGTCCGATTCTCTCAGGAACTGCCCCCAAAAGCCAGGCTGGTATTACCCCAGTTATTATGGCTAGTCAGGCTGAGCAAACCCTCTTAGTTATTATGACAACGGGGTCAGGACCTGGCCCAACCAAAGGCGAGTCTTTTTATAAAGAGGAGCCGGTTGAATTTTTGGGTATTGAGTCCATGGGGGACTTTCAGGCTCTTATTGAGTCTGATGAAGAGCTCAAGGAAGAGAGTGAAGAGGAAATTTTTGAGGCAGGTGAGGATATGGAAACTGATGTACAATCTGAACAACCTGAACAATCACATCAGTCATCTCCACACCAAAGTGAAGAGTCAGGTTCTCAATCTTCTGATTCTTCTGATACTGGGGACATCCTCAAAAAGTATGATGACTCTCTTCCCCTCACTGAAAGAAAATTGGTCAAGTTCCTACTCAAGACCAATAGAGCTCTTTTCACTGGTCTCACTGAAGAAATGTTCGATCATCACACTGAAGCTGCTGTTCACTATGCCAACCTGAAGGCAGATGTTGAAAGTTATCATGATGATGTGATCGAGATACATTCTGACACCAATAACTCCCTGACAGCTATTGATCTTCATTTCAGGAAGTTCAATCTTACTCTTGAAGGCATCACCAAAAGCCTTGGAACTATTTAAACAGCTGTCAAGGATGACTCGGAACTCAACAAGAAGGTCCTTCAGGCTGCTGAGACTTACCAGAAGCAATCAGCTGAATTCAGTGATCTTCTCAGCTTACTGAAGGATTCAAATATTCAGGGTCTTAGCTCTTCATTGGACTCAATCAGGACTTCCTTGGGTCTTCAGGAAAAACATCTGGGTACTTGGGCACAATCTTCAACATCTTTGGCATGGTCTCTTGGGTCAAGGATGTCAGGCATCGAAGCTTCTCAGGCATCTCTGGGGGATAAGATCTCAACTCTTCAAAAAGACACCTCGGAAATCAAATCAATGATGACTGAGATCTATCAGGCCTTCAAGGGTCCTGCTGCTCTAGTGGCTCCAACTCTTGCTATCACCATGGCTCAAGCAACAGTTGAGGGGGAGAAAGACACTGGAGTCCCTGAAGCTTCCACAAGCCAGCAACCTCCTTCTCCTCCTTCTCACACTGAAGGGGAGATTCCTGAAGCTTCTTCCACCCATCAGGATAAAAGCAAAGGCATCCTCACTGATCCTGAGCCTCAACCAGCACCAATCTTGGTAGCAAAGGATCCTGAATCACCAGCCAGGATCCCTTATGATATTGATGCTGTTCTTCACCACTTCTTAGCTGATGAACTTTGTGCTTACCTAGAGGAAGAGGAAGCAAAGAAGAAGTTAAAGGAGGAAGAAAAGGTGAGCAAGCCTGCTATTATCAAGGTTGTTCATGAAGAGGCTGAGAAGATTGGTCTTGAGGCTAAGGATCTTTCAGGAAGAGAGGGTGGTATGACTTTTGTAAAAGCTCAGACTGAGGAAATGATCACTCTCAGGAAGAAAAGGGAGGAAAGGAATAAAAGGGCTGAAGAGATCAGGCAGAACAGGATTAAGAAATATCAGTGGTATATGACTAACAGGTTGAAGCTAGAACCAATCACTGATGTTCATATTCATCGAAACACCAATCCTGCCACTGTAACTGTCTACAGAGGTGCTGACATGAGAAACTTTGATGTTCATACCCCCTTCAGATTCGCTGACTTTGGGATCACAGAATTGGATGAGTTGGGTCCATTAATAGCAAAGAAATCAAATGTTGTGGTCCCTAGTCTGATGAAGTCCTTAAGTCTGAGGTACGAAAGATTGGCAGCTGCACCTCAGGAACTTGGCACTCCATCTCTTCTTCCTGATTCAGCACAACCAGCTCCCTCTCAGTCTTCTTCAAGAAAAAGAAAGAAGATCAAGGTTCCTGGTCTTGACTGCAATAGGGCTCTCCCTGAAGGTGTTCCTTTCAGGAACAATATGGTCATTGAACAACCTGAAAGAGGTTTGTTCTTCATTGATGAGTTCGGAGACAAAGCCTTCCAGAGGTGGAGTGATATCGATTTGTCAGGGATCAAAGCTTTGCTTGGTTTTCTAATGATGGCCTCTCCACTCAAGAGTCCTGAAAATGTGAAGTTTTGTCAAGATCTGAAAAGGAAAATCCATGAGCATCCTGACCAACAAGAGCTGCAGTCAAAGAAGCCCAAGCTTGAAGCCCTTGGTATTAAGTTGAACTGATGAATCTGCCTGACTACCACCACCACCACCTTTTTTGTACTTAGTTTGTTAGGACTTGTAATGATATTAATAAGATGATGTTTTTATTATTTCAGTGTCCTTATTTACATTCTAGTACATTCAGTATGAGTAGAAGTCATTAGCTCACTCATAACTGATCAAAACACTTAGGAATAATTTATATCCAAATAGGGGGAGATTGTTGGGTCAAGAAAAACCCAAGAATACTTAAAACATGATTTGGACACAAATTAACTAAGTGTTAACTTAAACCGAGAACAATTCAAGTCACTGAGAGAACAGCCACTCAGTGAGTCATCTTCAGGATACTTAAGGCGAATTCAAGTAGAAGGATTCACTACTCAGGAAGGCGGTACTCCCTGATGTAGCACTTAAGCCAAAGAAGAAGATGATGGTTCAGTAAGTGTTTGACAAGAACTTACTGAACCCCAGTCTTCTCAACAACAATGAAGTAATTAAGAGTGATAACTGAGAAGCGTGTCCTGAAGAACTAAGTGCCTGAGAAGAAAGGCAGAAATATCTAGGAAGGATTTAAGATAAGATCAAATCTTATCTTGTCAGGAAGAAATCCTTCCTAAGACGGCTTAAAGTCTTGGAGTGTCAGACCAACCACTTCTAAAGACTTAATAGGCCATTTCTATTGGTTCTTGGAAATGACAATTACTGTTGTAATTGTCAGACACGCTTGCTCAACAACTTGTAATATTTTAATTACTTTTACTCATTTTACTTGTGTATAAATAGATTGAGAATGAGAGAAGTTGAGTGTGTTTTGTACAATGAAAGCTTAGTCTTTTGCAAAACAACTTCTCTCCTACAAAGAGTAACGCATCCCTGAGATAGCTCAGTGAGGTCGCATTGTTACCACTCAAGCAAAACTTGAGTTTAGATAGGAGACACCACCATACCTTGTCTATTCAATCCCAAGCGTTTGTTCCGCAAAACACTTGGGTATAGATTCTTTGATTCATTTCTAATAAGAATTTAAACGTTGAAAATTATATTGAGTTTTCTTTATTCACGTTTTATAACTGTTAGAATTAATCATAACATTGTATTAGTCATAAACACAAATAGATTAGCTTTCTAGTTAACTCTAAACGTGTAAAGGGACGAACAAAAAGTAAGCTAAAAAAATATAAATGTGAAGAAAAAAGGCCAAGAAAAATGTTTTGATAGCATCGCAGAGAGTGATGAAGGCCTCGCGCCTAGAAGCAAAAAATTTGTTAAACTATAACCTAAAATTAGAAAATAATCATGGGTAGATAACAGTTAGAATTTAATAATCATGACTACTTCATATATTAATCTAGTAATAATCATACACATATGCGGAAGCATAGGATCTAATTTTAACACATAAGAATTAACCGAAAAATAAAGTGAACGTACCTTTTGATTCTAGCACAACAAGAATCAAACTTCAAATCTTCTTCTTTAATATCAAGAACGGATTAACTACCTCTTACCGTTTTGTATCTCAATCTAAGATTATTAACTATAATGAGTTAACACCACAATCTTGTACACACGTACTATAACCGAATTAAAGATTATGCTAGTAATGTAAACACAAAACTTGTTTTTCTAAAAAACAATTGGATCGACCCTTTTAGGGTTTATGTTTGATCGATCCTAAGCAAAGAAGAAGAGAAAAGACTTTTAGGCTAGTGCACAAGAAGTAAAGAATGAATAATCCTAGCCTTGTATTTATAGACTTAGAATCTTGGAGAACAAGTTGGCTATGGAATGGGTTTCCCTAGCCCATGTACGACCGACCATAGAGTCCCCAAGGGATTCCGAAAGCTTCTTGTTCCTCTAATTTCATCTATAGTCCTTCTATTATTCCCTAACGGTCGTTAGTCAATTCTCGTTAACAACTTAACGTCCGTTAGTCGTTAATTTTGTGTTTTAATAATTAAATACATAATGGTTTATATATGAATTATTATCCATTAATTCCTCATACGTAATGTGTGCAATCCCATAGTCCTGAGTTCAATTCTAGACATACATATTTAATATTTGTCCACAAAACTTAACAGCTCCCACTTGGACATCTATTAATTGTGTAATGACATTGGTTAGTGATGAACTCAAATAAGTACATTTTATTACCATCATTTATCCTATTTATTTGACTTGTTTTATTATATTATGTATGAGAATTGATACTTAATCGTTTACTTTTGTAATTCTCAGTTAAAAACAAGCATTTGGTGAAACTTGGCGATTTTGGACTAATTATGGAGCAAAACAAGCAAGAAGTTAAGAGTCTACCGAAATATACAAGATCAAGACATTCTGCTCCAGATGCGCCGCATCTTGCTTATTACATACGGCGCATCACTATCAAGATCTCACCAGATACGATCCAAGATACAAGAGGACATGCGCCGCATCTATTTATGAAGATACGCCGCATCTTCTGGCGGTGTACGAATATTCCTGAATATATTAATCTTGGACCCCACGCGAAGTTAAGTCAATGCGCCGCATCTACTTACTAGATGCGCCGCATCTTACCGTCAGACAGAAACTATAAATACCCCAAGACCAGACGAATTTCGGAGGACATATATTATATACGAGACCGAAGGACAGAAACCCTAGGACGAATTCAGTCAAGGCAGCAGCACAAGACACACCTTGAACGAAGATACAAGAGCTATAAGAAGGTCCTGCATGTATTTAATTCATTCAGTAGTTTTGTTTTATTGTGTTAGTAAACTTTAATTCATCAGGATTGGTGGCTTGTGTAATGTGACAACGGAAAGATTGCACTCCCTTAAAACTGCTTTCCCATTAATTAAAGTTTATATGTTGATGTCTTTGGTGACTTTTATTAGTGCATTGATAACCTCTGTGTCTAGCTGAGCGTTGATCGGGTCGCCATGCCTCTGCACTCGCCTATTTATTAGATCGCCTATGCATTCTATCGTCTGTAGAAAAGTAGGAAGAAAGATAAATAGGATAATCATAAGTAATGATGCGTGCGATGTGTCGTTGCGGTTTAGCAGTATTAATGCCTACTCAAGTTTTAAATTTATATTTAGCCGACTTATCAATAACACACACACTTAACGAGCAGTGTACTCGGTCAGTATGAATATAATGGTAAGTAGAGTGTCGATCACTAAGAGTGGAACGTATTATCTAGTTATTCTAATCAGTATTTTAATATATTAAGTTAGCTATACAATCTAATCTAACGCAAGGGGGTTCAGCCTGAGAGACTGGCACGATTTGGTTGCAATAAAATAATAAACTAAACCAATAGGCACGAATCAGCGAATAGCACACACATACACAGATAAATACTCGAGACAATAAGAGGGCTGTCCTTATGATAAGTAGTTTGTCACTTGTTTTATTGCTAGTGTTATATGAAGTGTATAGTTCGATGCAACGCACCGAGATTAAGTCCTTTCTCGTTGGTTCTAATCTTATCGGCGAGTAAACCCTTAATGATTACTTATGACTATCCTATTTATCTTTCTCTTACTTTTCTACAGACCATAGAATGCATAGGCGATCTAATAAATAGGCGAGGGCAGAGGCATGGCGACCCGATCAACGCTCAGCTAGACACAGAGGTTATAAATGCACTAATAAAAGTCACCAAAGACATCAACATATAAACTTTAATTAATGAGAAAGCAGTTTTAAGGGAGTGCAATCTTTCCGTTGTCACATTACACAAGCCACCAATCTTGATGAATTAAAGTTTACTAACACAATAAAACAAAACTACTTAATGAATTGAACACATGCAGCACCTTCTTACAGCTCTTGTATCTTTGATTTGAGTGTGTCTTGTGCTCGCTATTCGACTGAATTCGTCCTAGGTTTCTGTACTTCGGTCTTCGTATATAATATATATGCCTCTCGAAATTCGTCTGGTCTTGGGGTATTTATAGTTTCTGTCTGAGGGTAAGATGCGGCGCATCTAGTAAGTAGATGCGGCGCATTTACTTAACTTCGCGTGGGGTCCAAGATTATAATATTCAGAAATATTCGTACACCGCCAGAAGATGCGGCGTATCTTTATCTTTGGATGCGGCGCATGTCCTCTTGAATCTTGGATCGTATCTGGTGAAATATTGATAGTGATGCGCCGTATGTGATAAGTGAGATGCGGCGCATCTGGAGCAGATTAGTCTTGATCTTGTACATTTCAGTAGACTCTTAACTTCTTGCATGTTTTGCCCCATAATTAGTCCAAAATCGCCAAGTTTCACCAAATGCTTGTTTTCAACTGAGAATTACAAAAGTAAACGATTAAGTATCAATCCTCATACATAATATAATAAAACAAGTCAAATTAATAGGATAAATGATAGTAATAAAATGTACTTATTTGAGTTCATCAAGTAATCATTAAGGGTTTACTCACCGATAAGATTAGAACCAACGAGAAAGGACTTAATCTCGGTGCGTTGCATCGAACTATACACTTCACATAAAACTAGCAATAAAACAAGTGACAAACTACTTATCTATCAGGACAGGTCTTCTAATTGTCTCGTGTATTTATCTGTGTACGTGTGTGCTACTTGCTGATTCGTGCCTATTAGTTTAGTTTATTATTTAATTGCAACCAATCGTGCCAGTCTCTCAGGCTGAAACCCCCTTGCGTTAGATTAGGTTGTATAGCTAACTTAATATATTGAAATACTGATTAGAATAACTAGATAATACGTTCCACTCTTAGTGATCGACACTCTACTTACCATTATATTCATATTGACCGGGTACACTGCTCGTTAAGTGTGTATGTTATTGATAAGTCGGCTAAATATAAATTTAAAACTTGAGTAGGCATTAATACTGCTAAACCGCAACGACACATCGCACGCATCAAGTTTTTGACGCCGCTGCCGGGGAGTGAATTGTTATTATCTGTTAATTTGATTAGTATTTTAATTAGGTTTTTCTTTTTAATTTTTAATCAAACCGCTAACTGTGTTGTATATTAGATTAATTTGCATTCATTGTATTATTTTGCATATTTTTTGTTTTGTGTGTTATTTGTTTGCTTTTATTTGTGTTTATTTTTGTTTGTGTTTTTATTTGTTTTTATTTTTCGTATTTTCTGTGTTCTGCTATCGTTGTACTGAGCTTAATCGAACGATACGGCGCATCTGATTTTTCAGATACGGTGTATTGCGTTTAATTTTTATAAAATACAACGCGTTTAATTAATTCGATACGACGCATCTTTCCCCAAGATACGGCGTATCTGTTTTTGATAAAAAAAAATTTCTAAACGTTAACGCCATACGACGCATCTGCTATAGCAGATACGGCGTATCTATTATTTTAATTAAAAACAGTTTTCGAATTATTAAACTGATACGACGCATCGATCTCTGTCGATACGGCGTATCTTCTGAATCAAAAATCTTATATTTTGAAACGTAACAAAAATACGGCGCATTAACTTTTGTTAATACGACGCATTTAATTTTAAATAAATATCGATTTTTGATAAATAAATTGATACGGCGCATTCTAATTTCTAAGCGGCGTATCTATTTTCTGAATAAAAGTCTGATTTAATTTTAACGATTGTAAGATACGGCGTATCCAACTTTTTGGATACGGCGCATCGTCTGCAGATATCAGTTATTTTTATTCTTATATCCGTTTCTATATTCATTAGTTTCTCTTCTAGCGAACAAATCCTACTGAAAATTTTACCTATGATGACAGGCTTTGCTATGGAAGACATGTCAGTGAACGGATATCTTGCTATGGAACTCTTGCTTTCGGATTCCTTCGAAGTGAAAGTTTTTGATGATGTCAACTTCAATGTGCTCATGATTGATGCAGATTTATTTTCTTGGGAAACCCCTCTTGAAGCTACTTATAAGGAATTCAAGCGCTTATGCAATATTGAAGATGGGATATTCTCGTATGATTTACTAATGAGCTACACTGAAGATGAGTTGGTACTCTTATGGCCCATCATTGAATCTAAAGGATTGACTTGGACTACTATCAAAGAGAATGATGGGAAATTTAAAATTGAATTCATGAACTCAAGCAATAAAAGCTGTGGTGGAGGCAGTACCCAACCTATGCAAATTTCTTACATGCCTTATTCTGAACAGTACTGGGGATTAAATGAGAACTATCTGGACGATGAAAGAATTTATGCTGTGGCGGAATTACTATTTCATGGCAGGTTGGTAAGGTTGATGGACATCTCCTTCGAAGAATGGCTTGAACTTAAATATGATAGTCCGAAATTTGCCCCTGCAAATGAAGTTAAGCGGATTATGACTTCATGGTTGACACGGAGTTTTAGGGAGCAATTTAACGAGTTCATGGAGATAAGAAGGAAAATGATTGGAAAAGCTTGCTTTGACGTTGACCACGATCCTAACAATGTTGATTTTTCAGATTGGTTGGCTAGTAAGTTCAATAACCATAAGAGCATGGATCGAGCTACTAAAGATGCATTATGGGTATATTGGATGAGAGGTGAAGACGAAGAAGTAGAGAGCGACTATGGGTCGTCACTTCATGATTCAACAATCAATGAGGGCATTGAAGAATTATTCAGAATAGACATTGACGTGTTCGATTATGAGACACCCTTGTGCAAGCAATTCAAGGAATTTAATTACCTTCTTCAAGTCGACGATGATGTGCTAACTGGAGATCTACCAGGATTCAAGACTTATGATGATTTCAAAAACACCTGGTACTACGAATGGAATGACCAAATACCATGGGTTTGGGATAAACCATGGGAATTTGAGCACATTAATCACACCTGTACACCTTTCGTTTTCAAGGATGGGAGTAGTGTTTGGCCGACCTGTGATTATAAGAGTAACGGAACCTGTAATGGGGGAAGTATAATTGGGATGAAACGGGTTGGAAACGATGTAACCTTTGAAGACTATGAGTGGTATGATAATGTTGAAGACTGCCCACAAAAAGCGGAGGCTTTGCAAGAAAAGGGTAGAATTGAATATTTGAAAGGGCTAAAGTGAACATCGAATACTACTTTCTGGGAATGGGTGCATGAACAATTTGATGATTACACGAAGCTTAGTCGACGGTTACAATGGGAATTGGAAAGAGAGTGGGAGGCAATTCAAGATGATGATAACAATGAGTCATTAATTGATGAACTTGATGACTATTTGATTAAGGATCCTTATTTTCAGTTTGTTGATAAAGACGAAGAAGAATTCACCAAAAGAAAGTGTCAACTACTTGGGATCCCTTATAATGAGCCACCCATGATTATTTCTGAAAAATTTAAAATCATCAAATATTCTTTGGGACCTGATGAGGAATATGTTGCGGCGAAGACCAAGAGTTATACTAGATTAAGCCGAACGGAAGAAAACGTCGCAAAGCTATACGGGAACATCTTTCGGATGAAGGAAGAAGGATGGACCGTGACAAGGACTAAATGAAGAGCTGAACGTGAGTCTAACTTGAAGACTCTGGAATAAAGACAAGTGCTGACCAGGAGACAACCCGAATTTTTTTTATTATTCTGTTCTGTGTCGAGTCAGTCAGGCCCGCAGAGGATACGGCGCATCTCAATCCCAATATGCGGCGCATCTCCTGCAATGGTCATATCTTACTTTATTTTTCTGCATTTTTACTTTCGACTTTAAAACTTTTTATCAGTGTATTTTAATGCGGCGCATCCCTGGTTAAGGATGCGACGCATCTTCTATTCTGATCCGTATTTATTCCAGGCTCGATACGGCGTATCTTCTTCCATAAGATACGGCGCATCGACTGACCTGATGATTTTAATTTTTAATTTTTATGTTTTATTTTTCCTAACTACTAATGTATTATGCAAGTTTGAACCTTTCTTAACTTAGGTGTGTTTAAAGCCTTGGTGGTATTATAGATTCCTGCATTTCCTGTGGATACATTGATTATGAAGCTTAAACGTTCTAATCCACAAGAAGATGATTTTTGCTCTTATACAAATGGAGGATCATACCGAGCAAATCTCAGGGGAGTTTTTCTGTTCTAATTCTTTTATTTTCCAGTTTTTAACCTTTAATACAAACAACGAGGACGTTGTTTAACTTAAGTGGGGGGATTGGAGAATTAGAACACTTAACACTTACTTGTCCTAAACTTTCAAAATATGCTTAAAATGCGCTTAATATATAAAAATTTAAATTTTTAGCATGTTTTTGTTTAAAGTCTAAGTTGCATAACTGCACACATGACGTTATTTTCAAAAATTGTGATTTTTCAAAACTCACAAATCTATGAGTGTGCCGGTGACTTGTAAACTTTAGAACTTGGCTTGTATACTATTCGAGACCACCATAATAAGTATTATTTATATAATTGGAATGACTTGTCTAAATTGGTAAATTTCTAGGATTACACCCAAATAGCCTATTATATGTTATGTGTTATTAACTAACTACACTGGTTAGTTAACACCCGTAAAACCCTTTTGTTACTCTCACTTTTAGAGTAAGATACCCCTAGAAAAACACTCAGAGCCATTCCTTTCGTTTCTTACACCAATGTTTAAAATGTTTCGTTACACCCTTATACCTTAGCCTACCCTGTAGATTAAAATCCGTGGTTGGTTAATTGCTTTAGGCAAAGTGTGTTTCCTTACATTACCTGTGTTCGCGTGCGTAATTCATTATCTATGGTTAGGTCGGGAAATTGCACAATGCAATTGGAGTGAAAGTAAATATTGTATATCTTTGAGTTTATTTTTCGTGTGTTTACTACTTTCACTATTACCGTTATTTCTGAAGTCATGAAAAGTATGGAAAAATTATTCAGAATTATCATTATAGTGATGTGGTGAAATTTTACACATCTTTGTTTATTAAAAAAAAAAAAAAAAAAAAAAAAAAAAAAAAAAAAAAAAAAAAATCGAAAAGAAAAAGAAAAAAGAAAAGTTGGATGTTTGTTTTGACCAACTTATGTAAAGTTTTGTATTAAGTGGTCGATATCACCACTAGTTGTTGTATATTATATCTATGGATTGAATGGGAGTTGGCAGTTATGGGAACACCAACTAAGGTTTATTCTTTGATTAAGATCTTGTTGAGTATAATTCGTGTCTACCTAAAAGCGTGTGTTTCAAGTGTTAAAGCGTGAGTTATTCTATGATATGAGTCTTATTAATGGGATGGTTGGGATAGTGATTAACCACACTTAGGATTTTAATTTATCTGTTTTGTTTATTTTTCATTTTACACCAATTTGTATCCCAAATATTATCCATACCCTGTATTATTCTTTATCCAAACCTTTGATTTATTGAGATTAGGGATTTGAGCAATCTTAAGTATCGTAGTCGTGGATTCGGCTATGTATTTATGATTTTGTCGCCCTTTTTGATATATTATTATTGGTGAAGTTTGGACCTATCTTTAGCCTATTCGAGTTAAGGATTTGAGCAATTGCAAGTATCGTGTTCGTGGATTCGATCATGTATTTGTGATTTTGTCGCCTTTTCTGGAATTTGAGATCGATAGAGATTAAGGAGAATAATTAACCCTTTAAGCCTAAAAACCCTTTTTACCGCTTTAGACTTGTTATTCCTTGGCTTTAGTGGGGGAGATGTGTATACTTGCCAAGCTTATGATAGAATATTCATCACGACTGGACAGTTAAACGATTAGATTTGCTTTTATCAGAATATTTTATTTTACTTCTAATTCATTAAGTGTTTGGTTGTGTGATTATGACAAAAATGAATACATGCTTAAATATAAAAATAAATCCTAATATTCTTTAGGATACATTTTCAAAAGATTAATTCTAAGGTTTACTTGGGGACAAGTAAAGTTCAAGTGGGGGGATATTTGATGAACTCAAATAAGTACATTTTATTACCATCATTTATCCTATTTATTTGACTTGTTTTATTATATTATGTATGAGAATTGATACTTAATCGTTTACTTTTGTAATTCTCAGTTAAAAACAAGCATTTGGTGAAACTTGGCGATTTTGGACTAATTATGGAGCAAAACAAGCAAGAAGTTAAGAGTCTACCGAAATGTACAAGATCAAGACATTCTGCTCCAGATGCGCCGCATCTTGCTTATTACATACGGCGCATCACTATCAAGATCTCACCAGATACGATCCAAGATACAAGAGGACATGCGCCGCATCTATTTATGAAGATACGCCGCATCTTCTGGCGGTGTACGAATATTCCTGAATATATTAATCTTGGACCCCACGCGAAGTTAAGTCAATGCGCCGCATCTACTTACTAGATGCGCCGCATCTTACCGTCAGACAGAAACTTTAAATACCCCAAGACCAGACGAATTTCGGAGGACTTATATTATATACGAGACCGAAGGACAGAAACCCTAGGACGAATTCAGCCAAGGCAGCAGCACAAGACACACCTTGAACGAAGATACAAGAGCTATAAGAAGGTCCTGCATGTATTTAATTCATTAAGTAGTTTTGTTTTATTGTGTTAGTAAACTTTAATTCATCAAGATTGGTGGCTTGTGTAATGTGACAACGGAAAGATTGCACTCCCTTAAAACTGCTTTCCCATTAATTAAAGTTTATATGTTGATGTCTTTGGTGACTTTTATTAGTGCATTGATAACCTCTGTGTCTAGCTGAGCGTTGATCGGGTCGCCATGCCTCTGCCCTCGCCTATTTATTAGATCGCCTATGCATTCTATCGTCTGTTGAAAAGTAGGAAGAAAGATAAATAGAATAGTCATAAGTAATCATTAAGGGTTTACTCGCCGATAAGATTAGAACCAACGAGAAAGGACTTAATCTCGGTGCGTTGCATCGAACTATACACTTCATATAAAACTAGCAATAAAACAAGTGACAAACTACTTATCTATCAGGACAGGTCTTCTTATTGTCTCGTGTATTTATCTGTGTACGTGTGTGTTACTTGCTGATTCGTGCCTATTAGTTTAGTTTATTATTTAATTGCAACCAATCGTGCCAGTCTCTCAGGCTGAAACCCCCTTGCGTTAGATTAGGTTGTATAGCTAACTTAATATATTAAAATACTGATTAGAATAACTAGATAATACGTTCCACTCTTAGTGATCGACACTCTACTTACCATTATATTCATACTGACCGGGTACACTGCTCGTTAAGTGTGTGTGTTACTGATAAGTCGACTAAATATAAATTTAAAACTTGAGTAGGCATTAATACTGCTAAACCGCAACGACACATCGCACGCATCAGTTAGCGTCTAGCAACACGCCAATGCCCCTAGTACAACTCGAGTGGTGGTCTCCTGGAAAAACCATTTGATGATTCATCATCATACTTATCCTTTTGTTTCTAACACTACGTTAATAAAGATATGGATCTTAGTCATTCTTTATTAACCATTTTGTTTCTCATTGTTTCTGATTGAGCAAGATTACCAAATCGTCTGAACGTATTCCAGATAGATCTTGGGCGTGGCCACGCAAACATCTTGTCAACCCTACGAGGGGCCCAGCAGTATTAAACTTCAAAACAAATTTGAAGGAACAAATTCTCTCTTGACTACGAGCATAATCCATGAACTTTGCAACACTCCTGAAAACAATCCTTATAGCTACCAGTAACGTATAGCGGTAAATTGCTTTACAGAAATGCACTACATCCATGGCAGTTATCTGGTATCTCATGTCTGAGGATAACTATATATACATGATTTACTTGATGACAAGATCAATAAAGTAAACTCATGAAGTTGGGATAAGTCCTATATTCAATTCATTGAATATCATGTGAAATTGGCATGTCAATGCATCAATATACTTTCAAGTATATTCTACCAATACTCAGATTTGTCTTAATTTAATGATATTCTCATATCATTAATCGACAATGGACAATTTAGAATAATCAATATATTCAAGGATTAAACATGCAAATACAGGATATATTATTAAGAAAATGATAATCAAACATAACAAGTATTTTATTTCATTAAAATAATAATTGTTCATAACATCCCATTATCCAAACACTAATCACAGATGGGCAAGAAACTACGAGCTAAACGAAGTCCTATGCCTTCAGCATGTTGATTAAGCTTTCCACCAGGTAAAGCCTTCATTAAAGGATCAACTAGGTTATTATCTGTGTGAACTTTGAGTAACTCGATTTCACCTATCTCCACTTGTTCTCGAACATAGTGATATTTAATTGGGAAATGTATGGTACCTTTCATGATTCCAGGTTCATTGGAAAATGTAATTGCGGCTGAATTGGGAAATGTATGGTGCCTTTCATGATTCCAGGTTCATTGGAAAATGTAATTGCGGCTGAATTGTCACAATACATCTTTATAGGTTTTTCGATTGAGGGCATAACTCCAAGCCCTGAAACGAACTTCCTAATCCAGACGGCTTCCATTGCAGCTTCTAAAGCAGCAATATACTCGCTTTCGGTTGCAGACATCACTATGGCACTCTGCTTCTTGCTCTTCCAATCCACAGCTCCTCCATTAATAACAAAGACATAACCCATCTGAGACTTCGTATCATCTTTATCACATTTCCAGGAAGCATCGCAGTAACCTGTAACACCAAGTTCAGCTTCTGGATTTCCCCCATATACTAAAAACATATCTCTTGTAGCTCTCAAGTACTTGAGAATATGTTTAACAGCAGTCCAGTGGAGTTCACCTGGATTCTGTTGATATCGACTGGTTATATTTTGAGCAAACGCCACATCAGGCCTTGTGCATCTCACCGCATACATAATATATCCCACAACCAAAGCATAAGGGACTCTCTTCATGCGTGCAACCTCTTCAGGTGTTGAAGCACATGTTTTGCTACTTAATCCATGATTCTCTTGCATTGGCAAATATCCTTTCTTGGAATTTTGCATATTCAATCTCTTCAATATTTTATCAATGTAAGCACCTTGGCTTAATCCAATCAACTGCTTCGATCTATATCTATAAATCTTGATTCTCATAATGTATGCTACTTCTCCTAAATCCTTCATGGAAAAACATTTCCCAAGATAGGCTTTAACCTCTTTCAATATTGGAATATTTTTACCCATGATTAATATGTCATCAACATATAGGACTAGGAAAATAACATCACTCCCACTAGCTTTGTGATATACACATGGCTCATCTAGATTCTGAGTAAATACAAACTTTTTGATTTCTTCATCAAATCTCTTATTCCATTGCCGTGATGCTTGCTTCAATCAATAAATGGATCTTTAAAGTTTGCATACACGGTTTGGAAATTCTGGATTCACAAACCCCTCAGGCTGCACCATATAGATGTCTTTATCTAGGTGACCATTTAAGAAGGCGGTTTTGGCATCCATTTGCCAAATCTCATAATCATAGTACGCTGCTATGGCTATGAGAATCCTAATAGACCTTATGTCAGCTACAGGAGAAAAGGTCTCCTCATAGTCAACACCATATGTTTGGGTAAAACCTTTAGCTACCAAACGGGCCTTATAGGTGTGTACATTGCCATCCATGTTAGTTTTCTTCTTGAAGAGCCACTTACTTCCAACTACCTTGGCATTGGGAGGAAGGTCTACTTCAATCCAGACTTCATTGTCTCTCATGGATTGCATTTTCCCATTCATAGCAATCTGCCATTTATCCTTTTCAGGATCATTCATGGTAGCTCTATAATTGGCAGGTTCTCCAAGATCCCCTAATATAGTTTCCTCAACTTCTACGTTAAGACATAGACGTTCAGGTGCTTTCACAGTCCTTGCAGATCTGCGAATGGAAACAACTTCAAGTGGAGGACCCAGACTTTCAGGTTCCACAGGAAGTTCGCTAGTGTTTTCAGAAGGTAATGTATCCTCTTGATCATCTTTCAGATCATAGATCCTCCCATTGAATTCTTGAGATATGAGATCTTTTTCAAGAAAATCTCCATACCTAGCAAAAATTACTTTGTTTTCAGATGGGTAGTAAAAGTAGTAACCCATCGTTTCCTTTGGGTATCCTACAAAGATACACTTTACAGATCTCTGTTGGAGTTTATCTGCTGAGTCACGTTTAACAAACGCCTCACAACCCCAGACCTTTAAATAAGATAAGTTAAGAGTTTTTCCAAACCATAACTCATAAGGTGTCTTATCAACCTTCTTAGTTGGAACCATATTCAGAATGCGAATAGCAGATTCTAAGGCATAATCCCAAAAGGATGAAGGGAGAGTTGTAAGATTAAACATTGATTGCACCATGTCCAACAATGTACGATTTCTTCTCTCAGATACACCATTTTGTTGTGGAGTATATGGAGATGTGAGATGCTGGACAATTCCATTCTCAGCTAAATAATCTTTAAACTCTTGACTCAGGTATTCACCACCTCTGTCAGATCGAAGAGCTTTAATCTTCTTTCCAAGTTTCAATTCTACTTCTGCTTTGAAAACCTTAAATGTTTCAAATACCTCATGTTTATGTTTAAGTAAATAAACATATCCATAATGGCTGAAATCATCAGTAAAGGTTAAGAAGTAGCTAGCACTCCTCTTTGATACATGTCTAAGTGGTCCACAAACATCAGTGTGTATTAAACCAAATAGATCAGAAGCCCTTTCCATACAATTATTGAAAGGTTTCTTTGTCATCTTCCCAGATATACAAGATTCGCATTTATCAAATGATTAATCATTGATATCTTGTAAAAGCCCATCGCGTTGCAGCTTTTCCATACGAGTCTTGCCTATATGAGCAAGTCGACAATGCCAAAGATAAGATGAATCCAAAACATTCTTGATTATCTTATTATTGATGTTATACATTGAATTATAATTATTGGGTTCATTCATATCAATTTCAAATACACCATTCACAGCAACAGCATTAAAATAAAAAACATCATTTAAATAAACATAAATTCCATTGCTCGTAACAGTATGTTTAAAACCAATATCCAATAAACACGAAAAGGAAACAACACCTCTAACAATAGTAGGTGCATAATGACAATTATTTAAAAACAGTACTAAGCCCGAAGAAAAAACTAATTTAAATACACCTATAGCTTTAACAGCTGCATGTGCTCCGTTACCCACGTGCAGATATTGTTCTCCATAGGCCAGTCTCCTTTCAACTCTAAACCCCTGCAGTGTATTGCAAATATGAATACCACATCCAGTATCGTATACCGAGGAATTTATTTTATGAGTTAATGAAAATAATTCAATCATGAAAAATCACCTGAAGTGCTGGGTTTACCAGCCTCAACCTTCATCTTTTTCACATGCAACTCCTCAAGATAGAGTGGACAGTTCTGCTTCCAATGTCATATCTCATGGCAGTGGTGACAAGCCTGATCCTTCTTTTTAGGATTCACCTTGTTCTTCTTAGGGTTGTTCTTCTTGGGCATAGGTTGATAGGCCACAACTTGTTTACCTTTGTCAACCTTACCCTTACCCTTACCCTTCTTATTCACCTGCGGTTTTGGCTTTTGGATCCTACCTCCTTGTATAGCTAATACCTGAGGAGTAGGTGCCTTGTTTGGTAAACCCTTCTCATAGTCCACAAGCATTGCGAGCAATTCCGTGACTGTCTTCCCCGAGCAATACATGTTATAGTTTTGAACAAAACCTTTAAAATCCTTGTTCAAGGATCTGTTGATTAGGTTCAAACACATACATTCTCAGGATAGATGAGGTTGATCTGATGTAGCTGGTCCATGTAACTCTTCATTTCCAACACATGATCACTAACAGGTTTACCTTCCCCCTGCTTGCAGCTATGTAATGCATCGATCAAATTATACAATTCAACTGCAGGTGGCTTCTTATAAGTCTTTCGGAGTTCTTGAAGCATATCATAAGGAAAATAGTGCTCAAACTGCTTTTGCAATTTGGGCGCCATACTTCCAAGCATAAAGCACGCAACTTCATTGTGCTTTTTGTACTCCAATTTTCAGGCTTCTCTGACATCCTCGGATTCAGTAGCTTCTGGTTCAAGAGGGCAAGGCTTATTCAAGTATTCCAGTTTGTCGGACACTCTCAAGACAATCCTGAGTGACCTATACCAGTCATTGAAATTCGGGCCAGTCAATTTTTCCCTTTCAAAGTGGTTTTTGAAAGCAGAACTTAGTACAGCATTATCGGGTTGAGCCATTTCTACAGAAAAAGTTTAAATATTAGTATTCTGATAATACAACTTTTCAATAAAAGAAAATACACAGGAAATATTCATATAACCATTTAATCTTCTTGAAAACTAGGATCCAAATTTTCATAGTTTCACTACATCAGTTGGTCTGCTAGTAGTGAAAGTACAAAATATGGTAATCTGTCGAACAATAATCGACAAACAATTTCCGACTCCTAGATCATTATGGGATTTACATTTTCCAAATACAATTTGCAAAGTAAGCATGTTTCATCCCATCTCATGCCTTAAGTTTCTAGGTCTCACTAACAACTTAATTAAGTCGTCTAATTTATAAACTGCAAATTCTCCATTACTGGTCTCACGCATAATGAAAATTTATCTTGTCATTAAAATCTAGGTAAGGTCTCACTTAGGCTAAATAATAACTTCAAGTGTTTCTTATAATTAGATGGCATGGACAAAAATTTTAGGGTATTAATTTTGATGTGTCAATCAAAATATGTACGAAGAAGCATGCACACATCTTCGTATCATAAGTTTTCAAAACGTTTTTATTTACCAATTTAGGCTAAGATTTAAATCAACAAAGTTTTAATTAAGGTATTGGGTTCACCAATCAAAGAATTACCTGCAATTATCGCCCACTATATCCTACTGCTGCATGAGTCAAAAGACCCAAGTTATTCGGATAATTACCACAAAGTGGCACGTGGAATTAGGGTCAATTCACCCTTAAGATGATTTTGTACATTAATAGCTTATTTGGTAGCTCCAATTAAACGCACAAAGGAGCGGAGAGACAAACGTCAGCATTAAATGCCAATTAAAAATGCGTCTCTTTCAGTTTGACAATTTAATGTCAATCCTCCTTATACCCCTCTTATAGTTTGTCAAAACTGGGTGAGCCGTTCACACTATTGGTATAAAACTCATCACTCAATTAAAAGTTTATGACTTTAAGTCTTAAAAACATGTAATAAACTATAATCTTGCTAGTCTCGCCTGGGAGCAAATTACCGTGCGAAGCGAACCACTATTGGCACATAAGACTTTGCAAGATCTGTAATTTATTACAACAAGTTTCATAGTTATTTAGTCCATTTATTTTCTATTCCTAAAATTACCCTTTTTTTGCTTACAACGTATCATACAATTTAAACAAAAAACAAGTAATTAATAAAAATAAATAACCAAATACGTACACATAATCTTAACAATTAATTTATGTATCAAGTAGCCAAATGCAAACTTGTTGATAAAACCTATTAATAATCTTACTATGTTTCAATATGCATATATTTAACTAAGACTATCACCTACAATGGTAGGTGAGCCACATGCATCGACGAATCGATTGCGTTAGTCTTAGCAAACATATACCAAATAGCACATAATAGATTCATTAATATAATTAATTGAGGTCTTTCCCAACTTTAAATCTATCATAATTACATGTGGAAAAATTAACTTAACAATTAACCAAATCTAATCCATGATAAACATGCATGTTTCATCATGGATTAATGCAAGTCACAAGATACGCACTTAATCACATAAACATGTTACAAATTTCAAAACTACAAAACTAATTTTTAATTAAAAAAAGGGCATCGCCCCCCCCCCAAAAAAAATTAGGGTTTTGATTTTTTAAACCCTAAAAAATCAACAAACATGAAAAACTAATCAAAGATTCGTTTTTTATGTGTTTCGGTAAATTATTACATGTTAAAACGGCTCGTGATACCACTGTTAGAATTTAATAATCATGACTAGTTCATATATTAATCTAGTAATAATCATACACATATGAGGAAGCTTATGATCTAATTTTAACACATAAGAATTAACCGAAAAATAAAGTGAACGTACATTTTGATTCTAGCACAACAAGAATCAAACTTCAAATCTTCTTCTTTAATATCAAGAACGGATTAACGAGATACCCCTTACCGTTTTGTATCTCAATCCAAGATTATTAACTATAATGAGTTAATACCACAATCTTGTACACATGTACTATAACCGAATTAAAGATTATGCTAGTAATGTAAACACAAAACTTATTTTTCTAAAAAACAATTGGATCGACCCTTTTAGGGTTTATGTTGATCGATCTTAAGCAAAGAAGAAGAGAAAAGACTTTTAGGGTTATAGCTAGTGCACAAGAAGTAAAGAATGAATAACCCTAGCCTTGTATTTATAGACTTAGAATCTTGGAGAACAAGTTGGCTATGGAATGGGTTTCCCTAGCCCATGTACGACCGGCCATAGAGTCCCCAAGGGATTCCGGAAGCTTCTTGTTCGTCTAATTTCATCTATAGTCCTTCTCTTATTCCCTAACGGTCATTAGTCAATTCTCGTTAACTACTTAACGTCCGTTAGTCGTTAATTTTGTGTTTTAATAATTAAATACATAACGGTTTATATATTAATTAGAGTAAACTCCAAAATACATCCCTGTGGTTTGCCCAATTTCGCACGATACATCCAAAATTTTTTTTTGCAATATATGCATCCCTCTGTTAGTAAAATTCAAACACAATACATCCACGAGGACGAACGGTGCAAAGATTGTGTCGTTAAATTGGACACGTGGCAGTTAATTAAAGGAATTTTCGTCATTTTATGTGTCCCATCTACTTCACTCTCTTCTTCTACAAATCCATATCCAGACACACAAATCCACAAACACAAACACAAATCCAAATCCACAAATCCAGATCCAGAAACATCACCATCTCCATAACAATAATTCTTGCCTAGTATCTTAAAAAAAAACTATACCACAATAAATCTTCACTTTTTTTTAATGATATACGTTAAAACCAAAAACCCAAAAAAAATGTACAACAATCATCTTCACTTTATTTTTTCCCCAATATCTTAAAACAAATATGTAACCCACTTCACTTTTATCCCACTAACCCTAATCCCCAATTTTCAAAAACATTCAATTCATAACAAGATTCAAATTCCCAAATGGGTTATTCAATTCAATGAATATCTGATCCATATGCAAAAGGGGTTTGCATAAATTTGATTTTTTATGCCTAAATTTGAAAATCCCCAATTTACCAGCCATTGATCAAACATCTTCTCAACAACGTAAGAATTCGACTTAATCGCCAATGACGACACTTCATTTAGCGGTAATAATTCCGGGTCAAGAAAACCTATTTCACCAATACAATCAATATCCATTTTTAGATCCCAAATTTATCCCTAAAAAATCAAAACTAAACAAACCCCTTTTGCACATCAATCAATTAATTGCTTTCTTCCACACGAATTACAAACCAACTTTTCTTGTATATATTCCAAAATCGAACAAACAAAGCACCCATTTTAGTTTTTCTTTTCGATTTGTATATATTCAAAATAGCATTGTTTGGTATTCGATTTGTAATCTTGAAAAATAATTAACTTTTGAATCTTGCGGGTTTTGTGGTTTGGATTTGTGTTTTTGGATTTGTGGTATTCGATTTGTGTTTGTGATTTGTGTTTCTGTTTTTGGATTTGTGTTTGTCTTTGTGTTTGTGTTTGTGGATTTGTGTTTTTGGATCTGGATTTGTAGAAGAAGAGAGTGAAGTAGATGGGACGCATAAAATGACGAAAATACCCTTAATTAACTGCCACGTGTCCAATTTAATGACACAATCTTTGCACCGTTCGTCCTCGTGGATGTATTGTGTTTGACTTTTACTAACGGAGGGATGTATATGTTGCAAAAAAAAATTTGGATGTATCGTGCGAAATTAGGCAAACCACAGGGATGTATTTTGGAGTTTACTCTATTAATTATTATCCATTAATTCCTCATACTTAATGTGTGCAATCCCGTAGTCCTGAGTTCGATTCTAGACATACACATTTAATATTTGTCCACAAAACTTAACAATAACAAGTGTGGTAGTCCTTACAGCTCCTTTTTAAAGAAGATGAGCCAACAAATGTTTTGTTAATGGCGTAGAGTGATGAAGGCTTTTAGTTACCCAAACCTGAAAACTTGCAAAATGCATGAGAAGTATCTTTGTTTTGTGTATGTAAAAATATAAGTGATGGAAAAAGAACGGGTAGCATATTTAAAGAAAAAAAAATATTTGAATAGGTCACGTGCATGGAACACACAATAAGGGAGTATATGAAATGCCGCGAAGATGATGATGGTTTGAATTAAAAGAGTAGCAATAAATAATTCTCGATGCAATCAAAATATTAAATCTATTGTTTCAACGATACATATGATAGATAACGATATTGCTTTTCCCAAAGCAATAACTATTAGGGTAAGTAAACCATCATATCAACACTGTTATAACGATATCGTGCGATAGATAATTTCCCAATAATTTCATTATCGCCTTAACTGGCCCATAATAGACCACACCAACTCTCTGTGATAATCGATACCAACGAGAGACATCGATATAGTATCACCTATGTAGAACATACAAAAAACAAGATTGATATATGGAGGTTTTGGTGTAATACGTATGTAACGCAGGTTAGAGAGAATAGAGGATTTAAAACAAATCATTTGGTTCTTGATATTGTGGTGAAAATCAGGACAAATAAGTAAGACTTATTTCATTTTCCGGATTCTGAGATAAGTACTAGCTACTGTTGATTAAATAAGCTTTCAATGAAATTAAGACCCAATCTCGACTTGTGAGAGAGAACCTTAACTAAAATGCCACCCTTCAATTAATTAACTAGAGTATAAGTACCATTGTTATGACAAATTAAGATCCATAGACACGAGTAGTAATTGGAGAACAAAAGCTATAAACGGCACACTCAAAGGAAAGAATTTCTTTAATGATAAGTCGAAAGGAATTACAAAGCTTAACAAGTAAACTTCTCTTATATCTTCCAATGAACTGCCTTACAAGCACATTCAAACTATCTATTTATAGGTATAAGAGATGGTTGGAAACAATTGTGAAAGTAAGACTGAAAGTAGTGGTCACATCGCCTCACCTTCCACATCAGTATCACTTCAGTTTTCTTTCTCCTTTCATACCCCATCACCTTTCACCCGTAGTGGTCACACCACTTCTCACCTTTCATTAAATACCCACTTTAGCAAACATACCACATAAAGGAACACGCACTCACACACCAAATATTTAATAATTAAACATACCCACTTTGCACAAATGTCAAGAGGTGAGCTGCTCACCTTTCAACCATTTTTTTCTTATAATCACGCATGAGTGATTATTTGTGTAATGAATTTCATGCGTGAGGTAGCAACTCATGAGGAAGGTGAGTCCTCCACTACTTCCAGTCTAAACAATAAGTCCTTCAAACTACCATTCTAGTCACTAAATATATCTATGCATCAAATACTTTTGACCCATATAATAACTTGCATCATAAATTAAATGCTTGCGATCATTCTAGAACATTTGGTTAGGACTTATTATCCACCATTAGAATAGTCGTCACTTTGGGTTTTATCTCGTGAATCTTGAACTCTTCTTGGGCAGAGAAATTTTTTATAAACTGATTTAGAGCTTTTTTAAGCCTTTTACTCCTTGTCCTTGTCATAGGTCCAACCATATTCACAAATGGATTAACTAAAAAAAGAGTTGTTGCCGTTATACGCTTTTGTGTCTTCACCTCCCATTTGATTGCTTTTGTCTCATCAACCCCTCCCTCTTTAAATTGATTCATCCTCGAATCAAACACAAAAGGTGATAAATCAGTAACATTGAAGGTACTACTCACACCATATTCAGAATGAAAATCTAACTTGTAGGCAATGTTATTAATGCATTGTTATTAATGCATTGTTATTAATGTGTTCCAACACTTAAAAAGGACCATCAACACGTGGTCCGCAGTTTGTTTTTCCTAGATTCAGGAAATCTTTCTTTTCTCAAATGGACCCAAACCAAATCTCCTGGCTCAAATACTACTTGCTTACACTCTTTATTGGCTTGTTTAATATACCGTTTGTTCTTTTGCAATGTTGTCACGAACCTTTTCATGTAAACTTTGTATCATCTCCGCTTCTCTTTCACCATCCAAGCTAACATGATCCTTTAAAGGCAACGGTAACAAACCCAAAGGGGTAATTAAGTGGATTTAAACCATAAACAATCTCAAACGGATAATATTTCATAAATGAATGAACCGTCCTGTTGTAGGCGAATTTGGCTATGGGTAGGAATTCGTCCAAAACTCTTAAATTATTCTTGATGATTATCCTTAAAAATTCTCCCAATGTGTGATTGGTCACTTATGTTTAAGGGTGACTCGTTATGGAAAAGAGTAATTTAGTTCCAAATTTACACCACAATGTTTCCGGAAATAGCTTAGAAATTTTACATCTCTAACACTAACAATGCTTCTTGGAACTCCATGAAGACGCACAACTTCTTTAAAGAATAAATTTGCAATATTCTTTGCAACTGTTTTCTTACAAGCAATAAAATGTGCCATTTCCGAAAAACGATCTACAATTACAAAAATAATAATACATACCTCGTTGACTTCTTGGCAAGCCTAACACAAAGTCCATTGAAATGTCAACCCATGGAGTAGTTGGAATCGGTAAGGGCGTGTACAATCCATGAGGGTTTGACTTAGATTTGGCCCTTTAGCATTCTATACACCTTTAACAAATTTGAGCAACATATTGTTTCATCCCGGGCCAATAGAAATGTTCCTTAAGTATCTCCAAAGTCTTTTGAACACCAAAGTGTCCCATCGAACCTCCCCAATGTGCTTCTCGAACTATAAGCTCACGTAATGAAAAATTAGGCACGCATAGCTTTGATTCTTTGAACAAGAAACCATCATGTCTGAAAAATCTATTAAAAGCAACATGCTCACACGTCGGGGTCAGCAACATATAACTTTTTAATGAACTTGAAACCCAATCCACAAAAAAAGGTGTAGATTGGCGGGGACACCCTGACCTCGGGTGCCTTTGGGCACCAGCTATTATCCACCCCACAAGGAATAGCTTCGGGCAACTCTCCGGGCAACTCTAGGGCACCAATTGGAGTGAGCCGAGACCCTCAAACTCTTGAGCTCTTATCCACAAAGTATCTCCAGTGAGCCCATAGGTTTTGCGGAGGTGGGTACCTATCTGGGAGCAAAGTGCCAGGGATGGGATTCGAACCCGAGTCTATTGAGTCAAGAATGAAAGCCCCACCTACTGGACCAATGCCCCAGTGGTAAACTCGAAACCCAATAATTTAGCATCAAGTGTTGAGAGAAGGGTATGTCTGTAAAACAACGCATAAGCTACAACATTCTCTTTCCCTTTCTCATACTTAATGACATAAGAAAACGTTTCAATGGATGCCACCCATTTAGCATGCCACTTGCCTAGCTTACTTGAGAACCGATGTGTTTTAGTGATTCATGATCAGTGTGAATAACAAATTCCCGAGGCATCAAATTGTGTTGCCAAGTTTCTGTTACGACTGTTCAGCAGGAAGAAGGCCGGCCTAAGAGGTCCACATCTATTTCGGTTTGGCATAAAGATTATGTCATTGGATAGTTACTAATGAACTCAAATAAGTACATTTTATTACCATCATTTATCCTATTTATTTGACTTGTTTTATTATATTATCTGTGAGAATTGATACGTTAAAGTTTACTTTTGTAATTCTCAGGTAAAAACAAGTATTATGTGAAACTTGGCGATTTTGGACTAATTATGGAGCAAAACAAGCAAGAAGTTAAGAGTCTACTGAAATGTACAAGATCAAGATCATTCTGCTCCAGATACGCCGCATCTTACTTATTACATACGGCGCATCACTATCAAGATTTCACAAGATACGATCCAAGACAGCAAGGACATGCGCCGCATCTAAGAATGGAGTTACGCCGCATCTTCTGGCGGTGTACGAACATTCCTGAATATATTAATCTTGGACCCCACGCGAAGTTAAGTCAATGCGCCGCATCTACTTATTCAATGCGCCGCATCTTACCCTCAGACAGAAACTATAAATACCCCAAGACCAGACGAATTTCGAGAGCCTAATACCGAAGAAGACCGAAGACCACAGAAACCCTAAGGCCGAATTCAGTCGAAGTAGCAGCACAAGACACACCTTGAACGAAGATACAAGAGTTGTAAGAAGGTCCTGCATGTATTTAATTCATTAAGTAGTTTTGTTTTATTGTATTAGTACACTTTAATTGGTCAGGATTGATGGGCTTGTGTTATGTTATCATTCACTTCAACTCGCCTATTTATTAGATCGCTTATGCATTCTATCGTCTGTAGAAAAGTAGGAAGAAAGATAAATAGGATAGTCATAAGTAATCATTAAGGGTTTACTCGCCGATAAGATTAGAACCAACGAGAAAGGACTTAATCTCGGTGCGTTGCATCGAACTATACATGTAAAACCCGAAAATCTAAAACATGTTATAAGACCAAAATACCCTCGTAACTTTGAAACTTAATTAAAATTTATATAACTTAAAAATAAATCACAAAACCTATGAAAACGAAACAAACATGGCATGAAATAATTTTGAGTCATCACAAGATAATTTTTTCAAGCTACCAATAATGTTTAAAAACACATTACGCGTCCAAAAGAACCGAAAATCTCATGTTATATATGTTACGTAAATTGTAAAATCAATAAAGAAGAATACTACACAATAAGAAGGAAAAAATGTCAAGTTAAATTGTGTGTGTTGTGGGTCTTGAATATGGGCCGATCCACCCTCCTTTTCCCCTCCTAAAGTCGGCCAAAACACCCTCTTAAACCAGCCCATACATTGTTTCACCCATTCACATAAAATACCGATCTTTGTTAGCTCCCAAAGAACCCTAAAAATCTGCCATTCTGCGCCCCATTTGCTGCTGTAGATCGACACCAAGAAGACCCCAAAAACCCTCCATCTTGATCTCATTCTAAGGTAAATACATAATCTTATATCAATACATGTTCGTACGAATCAAAAACTAATCAAAAAGGTGTGTTTTCCTCTTGTGATGTGGCTGTCGATCGAACCAAAAGAAGGAAGGGAGAAAAAAAGATTTTTCGTGTGGTGTTTTTAATTCCGTGTGATCGTGTTCTTCATCTTGTCATCAAGGGTATTGTATTACTCACCTTTTTGGTTCACATAATTATGTCCTATACAAATCTTGGATGAAAACTTGTCACATAAAATAACAAAACAAAGAAAACCCTAACATCTTGTATCTATGGATCGATTTGAATTATTATGGTGTATGATTCGTTTTGAATATGTTATAAGCTAATATAAACTGACCTAAATGTGTTTTAAACTCACCTAAAATCGTTTGGTGTCAAGAATTAATGAACGGGATGAAGAAACCCTAAGTATATATATGATTCTGTGATAACTGTTTTTGATCTGGAACTTGGCTCGACTTTAATCGGCTATAAATAAATTATGTGAACGGGTATTGTAATGGTTTTTGAGTCTAAAACTAATTTCAATGAAGTGGCTACCTGGAGAAATTTATTTTGTAATTTTTAGAGGCTTGTAAGGCTACTTTTTGATTTTTAGAAAATCATGTGTCTGGTCGTATTGGTAAAGTCTGGAAAAACAGTCCGGGTTTTTCATTTATCATTTTCAAACCATAACGAATTAGGATGTGTCCTTCTAGGTGAGTAATATATCACATGTTGGCTAATTACTGGAATTTTTGTAGAATTTTATAAATTTGCTAGACTGGGAAAGAAGATGAAAAATGATCGGGTGTTTTTAATTAATCCGGTTCTGGGACAGGTTGAGAAAAAGGATTTTTAGTTCGTATCTATACAATTTAATAAAATCTGAAAAAATTTAATAAAATACTCAAGACCCTGGGGAACGTCTGTGAATTTTTATAGATTTTATTTCGAAGATTTAATATGGTTTTCAAATTATTTAAAACGAGTCCAGTAATACCTGAAAACTGTCAAGACATGTAAAAAGGATGTAAATTGTTATTTTTCCTAAGCTAAGGGTTATGTTGGTGAATCGTGAAACTTGAGGGTATAATTCGTATAATAAGTTAATTTGAAGGTACACTCTGTAATCTTGGAAAATAAAATGCGTGTTGTGTTAATAAATTAATGAGAGGAGTTAAAATGTAAGCTATGTAAATCTAGGGTTTCATTTTTGTAACTTTGATAAGTAAAGGGATAGAAGGTGTAAATTATGAAACCTAAAGGACTAAAAGAGTAACTTGATGAATCTAAAAGCTAAAATGGAAAGTTACTTAAAATGGAAAGATTGTAATTTTCTTCTACCCTTTAGGTGTGAAGAAGGAGTGACCTTGAGCTGCCCTCTAATTTCTGTGCTTTGTTTCTGTTTGTGCTTTCGTCATAAGGTACAGATATTCTGACCTTCTCTGTAAGGTTTCCTATGATTCTTTTCTGATCTGTTAAATCTCTGATTTGATACTCTGTTACGATCCCTTGCTATGACACATTTGCTTCGACCTTTGATCTCTGATTTTGAACCTATGATATGAAGACCTTTCTGATATGAGATGGAAATGTTTTAAATAAAGTATTTTGAAAGGGTTTTTCAAGCATGATATATTGACTTTAAGAAAACTATTGTGAAGTTCGTTTATTGGAAACTATTTGAAAGACCATTTATGAAAACTATTTTTTGAAGGATTGTTCTTAAATGAACCTTAAGAGAAAACCTTTTGAAAAGTACTTTTGATATTGAACCTTTTAAAGATTTGACCATCGGATACATTGACCCTTTTTGGATATTGACCTGGGATATTTGACCTTCTGATATTTGAACTTCTGATACTTTGACTGGTCTGATTATGAACTTCTGATATTGAACCTTCTGATATGACACCCTGATTATGATATGAACCTTTGACCTTTGACTCTTAGTTTGATACCCGAGCCACTTTTCTGTTACCTAGCCAGGAAGGTAACCTGGCCGTGTCTGTGATGCACCACTGGCATGACTCATGTGTGGGTGAGTGATTCCTCACACCGTCCCCATTCTGATTATGATATGCGCATTACTTTGATTATGGATTATATATGTTTCTGGGGGGCGTATGGATTGCAATCCTAGATCTGATCTGTTTAGTGGATTTAATCTGATATGATATGACTTGTCTGGTGACTGGTGCTGTGTGCAATACACGCCTTTCACATATGTCTGGGAGCTAGCTACTCCATTTGAAGAATGAGGACACCCCTCATATTATCTGATTATCTGAGAGGTCTCCCCTCTATATGATTATGAAGATTTATGGTTACACTGTTATGATATGATATGATCTGTTTCTGGGCTCGTGGTGGATGACTATCCTAGACCTTTACTCTTGTACCTTATTTGTATCTCCTTCATTATGCTACATCGGATTATTTCCGTTTACTTTTGTTTCCGTTTATTATATATCTGTTCACTGGGCTTTGTAAGCTCAGCCGCACGTTTTCTTTTCGTGTGCGGCAGGTTTTAGATGGAAGATGAGTATGAGTGAAGAGACTTTTGGACCTAGAAGGCTTGACAGTTATTTTGGCCTAGAGATGATTAGAAGTTATTTTATTGTTAGAATTTGTATCCGTTTTTGTAACCTTGTTATTTCAGTACTTCCTTTGTAACCCTTGAGAATCTTTGTATTACTTTTGAATGTATGCTTTGTTATATCTGATATGAAACCATTCGCGTGACATATTTACCCTTGTCGGGTTGGGGTGTTACAATTATGGTATCAGAGAGACAGGCTGCGATTCGTAATACATTTACCCTTGGCCTGTGTAAGTTAGGACCACTAAGTTCCCTGTAAGCACTCATAAGATAACCTGTAAGATTTGCTTTAGGATCTCCCTATAGGAACCTAAATTTGACCAGTGAAGAATGGGTAGACTAAGGCATCTATGTGAGTATTTTTGCTTCCGCATCACTCTGATGCGTGCCTCTGCTCTCAGTTAGGCATTATAAGAATTTTGTTATGCTAACTCTGTATGAGTCTGTTAACTGAGCATGATGATGCTAATAACGGATATTCTGTACACCTCACTTTTGACAAACTATACGATGTTCGTATTTCTGATAACACACACCCCACCTACCGCTTATGATAAGAGGCTGAACTGTTCGTGCTGAACTTCGACATATGAACTATCCGTCTGACTCGATGATTGTATTCGTTCTATGAATCTTTTGATCCTGACATGTCTTATTATATGATCTTTTGGTTATGGATCGGAACGACTATTTGTAAAGCTGCCATCTACGATCGGATCTGAAATGTAATCTTGCCTAATTCGTTATGATGAACCTCTACACCTGAGTCTGTTAAAATTTCTGCCGCTATGAAAGCACCAACCCTGAACTCATATGATCAACAAGTTTTCCTGACAACCATTAATATCCACCCTTGGAAAGTTCTACCATCAGAAGTATTTCGTAGTATGAAGATTTTCTGGTATTTCGATGTAATATGATTTTTGCTCACCTCAGTGATTCCCTTTGAGTACCCTTGTTGGTCTATGAAAGAGGAAGAAAGGAGCATGTGACGACGTGTCGACTATCGTAAACTCAACCGTACCACTATCAGTAATCATTATCCGTTTCCGCGTATCAATAATGGAATTGGTCATTCTTTTGAAACTTCGTATCTGATTTCATCGTTCTAGATTTGAAGGGGCTGAAGGGGCAACCACAAGAACTTCTAAGAAGGGGGTTAACCAACTAAGAGTAACCTTTGTGAAGTATCTCAGTTTTAATTCTGAAGGAGGAAGGCGACATGAAGTGTATGTGAAAGTTTTCCCTAAATGATTTCAGAGATTGTCCTTGTTCTCATTATAACCTCAAGAGTTTGAATGATGCCAGTGGTATTGGCTAGAATGGTGATGTCTTTGCGTATTTTGGATAAATTGTCCTAGTATGGCATTATGTGGTGTTCAAGAACGGAGGCAGAACATAGAAATTATTGAGGAGACGACCACTTGTGCTGGAAGAGAAGTTTGTTTGACCTTCGGAAATCATTGTAAACGACACCACCCTGTATGCTGTGAAGACAGAGTTTTCCACAGGAAGAACCGAGATCGAAGACAGTTATCGAAGTGAGAAACTTGGAGGAAGAGAAGTAGAAGACGGTGGCGATAAGCAGTACCATGGATGAAACATACAAGAAGGAGAAAAGAACCATTCAGCACATGACCTGGAGTCGACGGCGGCGGTGTTTACCTTAAAAAAAAAAAAAAAAAAAAAAAAAAAAAAAAACCTGGAGCTGGGCTAGAAGACCTGTCAAAGACACGCAGTCTTGCTTCTCTATTCATTTTAGTTGTATAAGATAAATTGAGAGCAGAAGCAGACTTGCGAATGGAGGGATGCACAATGACCGTATCAGAGACTGCCATTACGACAGCACCATATCAAGAAGAGGTGTTGAAGGCTTGAGGGACCAGACTCAAGTTTATAAATTCTTTTCACCATATGATCAAATGGACAAGCGTAGACAGACTACTCGGACTTGGAAGAAATTTTGAAATTCTGGAATTAAATGGACAAATTTTGAAGCAGACATTTGTGTTCGGATGAGTTGATTCTGTGAAGGATGAAGTTATTGATGACGATATTCATTTCTGCTTTACCCATTTAAATTTCTGTTACCTGGTGTAAGATCTTTTGAATGATTTAAGTTCGCCGTTAGTAATTCCGTTCTGTGTTCATTCCGCGTGCATTAGACGATTGTTTTGTTATGAAAATTTTGACGAATTCTGGAAGATCTGACGCCTTGACGATGTGTTTCATTTGATGCTTACTGGATTCCGTTACGTTATTTATACGTTATGTTTCTCTGATTTCGTTCCGTGAAAGATGTCTTGATTCGGATCTACCCTAGGAGGTAGAAGGACTGTTAGGTGGTTAAGATAAGATATTTAGTTCACGACTTGAGATAAAGTATGATCATCATGAGGGCATACTTATATGATGCTAGTATTATGACGTCTGGCCAGCGTGATAATACTCACATCATATAACGTGCACTTATTGTGACCATAGGATATTTCGAGGAGTGCCTTAGAAGCCTTAGAATTTCTGATACCTGATTGAGATTATCCGCATTTAGTGAGACTGTAGGTTCATTCGACCTATACGCTTAATCTGCCTTCATCATTATACGATTTGATACGTTTGGGTACTCGACATGCGTGTGTTGACCTTTGTACTTATGATAAGAATCTTAGGTTCTATTGTAGAGTTTTCTACCGTTTGATTTTATCGACCGATCTGTTTTCTGTCCGTATGTAATCCATGTATTGTTCTACTATCTGTACGTTTCGTATTTGTTGAATCTGTTCCACCATGATCTGCTACGAGTAAGGTAAGAGATTCTGAATTCTGAGAAACAAGACCTGTCTGTTTATGAGAATACCTTTGAAAGGTTATATTAAAGACGAGACTATCTGGAAATCTGAAGAGTTAAGCATAATTATCACCCTCATATTTTCTGCGATTCGGTACGTTCTCATCTGATTTGTTTAATCAAATTCCACGGATGATATATCCATCATATCCTACGTATTCCCTGTATCTCTTCCGAAAGAATATGATTATCATCTGTTACGTTTGGTATGTTATCCTTCTGATTCGGATTCTGTATGGTGTGTCTTTTCTGGGGAAACCGAAGCTATTTTTGATCGACAAGATCGAGTCATGAGAAACAATTCATCCACATTTCCGTTCACAGTCCGTTGTGTTTTCGTTTCATTTCACTCCAATTTTCGAGGACGAAAATTTTCTTTTAGAGGGGAAGAGTTGTAAAACCCGAAAATCTAAAACATGTTATAAGACCAAAATACCCTCGTAACTTTGAAACTTAATTAAAATTTATATAACTTAAAAATAAATCACAAAACCTATGAAAACGAAACAAACATGGCATGAAATAATTTTGAGTCATCACAAGATAATTTTTTCAAGCTACCAATAATGTTTAAAAACACATTACGAGTCCAAAAGAACCGAAAATCTCATGTTATATATGTTACGTAAATTGTAAAATCAATAAAGAAGAATACTACACAATAAGAAGGAAAAAATGTCAAGTTAAATTGTGTGTGTTGTGGGTCTTGAATATGGGCCGATCCACCCTCCTTTTCCCCTCCTAAAGTCGGCCAAAACACCCTCTTAAACCAGCCCATACATTGTTTCACCCATTCACATAAAATACCGATCTTTGTTAGCTCCCAAAGAACCCTAAAAATCTGCCATTCTGCGCCCCATTTGCTGCTGTAGATCGACACCAAGAAGACCCCAAAAACCCTCCATCTTGATCTCATTCTAAGGTAAATACATAATCTTATATCAATACATGTTCGTACGAATCAAAAACTAATCAAAAAGGTGTGTTTTCCTCTTGTGATGTGGCTGTCGATCGAACCAAAAGAAGGAAGGGAGAAAAAAAGATTTTTCGTGTGGTGTTTTTAATTCCGTGTGATCGTGTTCTTCATCTTGTCATCAAGGGTATTGTATTACTCACCTTTTTGGTTCACATAATTATGTCCTATACAAATCTTGGATGAAAACTTGTCACATAAAATAACAAAACAAAGAAAACCCTAACATCTTGTATCTATGGATCGATTTGAATTATTATGGTGTATGATTCATTTTGAATATGTTATAAGCTAATATAAACTGACCTAAATGTGTTTTAAACTCACCTAAAATCGTTTGGTGTCAAGAATTAATGAACGGGATGAAGAAACCCTAAGTATATATATGATTCTGTGATAACTGTTTTTGATCTGGAACTTGGCTCGACTTTAATCGGCTATAAATAAATGATGTGAACGGGTATTGTAATGGTTTTTGAGTCTAAAACTAATTTCAATGAAGTGGCTACCTGGAGAAATTTATTTTGTAATTTTTAGAGGCTTGTAAGGCTACTTTTTGATTTTTAGAAAATCATGTGTCTGGTCGTATTGGTAAAGTCTGGAAAAACAGTCCGGGTTTTTCATTTATCATTTTCAAACCATAACGAATTAGGATGTGTCCTTCTAGGTGAGTAATATATCACATGTTGGCTAATTACTGGAATTTTTGTAGAATTTTATAAATTTACTAGACTGGGAAAGAAGATGAAAAATGATCGGGTGTTTTTAATTAATCCGGTTCTGGGACAGGTTGAGAAAAAGGATTTTTAGTTCGTATCTATACAATTTAATAAAATCTGGAAAAAATTTAATAAAATACTCAAGACCCTGGGGAACGTCTGTGAATTTTTATAGATTTTATTTCGAAGATTTAATATGGTTTTCAAATTATTTAAAACGAGTCCAGTAATACCTGAAAACTGTCAAGACATGTAAAAAGGATGTAAATTGTTATTTTTCCTAAGCTAAGGGTTATGTTGGTGAATCGTGAAACTTGAGGGTATAATTCGTATAATAAGTTAATTTGAAGGTACACTCTGTAATCTTGGAAAATAAAATGCGTGTTGTGTTAATAAATTAATGAGAGGAGTTAAAATGTAAGCTATGTAAATCTAGGGTTTCATTTTTGTAACTTTGATAAGTAAAGGGATAGAAGGTGTAAATTATGAAACCTAAAGGACTAAAAGAGTAACTTGATGAATCTAAAAGCTAAAATGGAAAGTTACTTAAAATGGAAAGATTGTAATTTTCTTCTACCCTTTAGGTGTGAAGAAGGAGTGACCTTGAGCTGCCCTCTAATTTCTGTGCTTTGTTTCTGTTTGTGCTTTCGTCATAAGGTACAGATATTCTGACCTTCTCTGTAAGGTTTCCTATGATTCTTTTCTGATCTGTTAAATCTCTGATTTGATACTCTGTTACGATCCCTTGCTATGACACATTTGCTTCGACCTTTGATCTCTGATTTTGAACCTATGATATGAAGACCTTTCTGATATGAGATGGAAATGTTTTAAATAAAGTATTTTGAAAGGGTTTTTCAAGCATGATATATTGACTTTAAGAAAACTATTGTGAAGTTCGTTTATTGGAAACTATTTGAAAGACCATTTATGAAAACTATTTTTTGAAGGATTGTTCTTAAATGAACCTTAAGAGAAAACCTTTTGAAAAGTACTTTTGATATTGAACCTTTTAAAGATTTGACCATCGGATACATTGACCCTTTTTGGATATTGACCTGGGATATTTGACCTTCTGATATTTGAACTTCTGATACTTTGACTGGTCTGATTATGAACTTCTGATATTGAACCTTCTGATATGACACCCTGATTATGATATGAACCTTTGACCTTTGACTCTTAGTTTGATACCCGAGCCACTTTTCTGTTACCTAGCCAGGAAGGTAACCTGGCCGTGTCTGTGATGCACCACTGGCATGACTCATGTGTGGGTGAGTGATTCCTCACACCGTCCCCATTCTGATTATGATATGCGCATTACTTTGATTATGGATTATATATGTTTCTGGGGGGCGTATGGATTGCAATCCTAGATCTGATCTGTTTAGTGGATTTAATCTGATATGATATGACTTGTCTGGTGACTGGTGCTGTGTGCAATACACGCCTTTCACATATGTCTGGGAGCTAGCTACTCCATTTGAAGAATGAGGACACCCCTCATATTATCTGATTATCTGAGAGGTCTCCCCTCTATATGATTATGAAGATTTATGGTTACACTGTTATGATATGATATGATCTGTTTCTGGGCTCGTGGTGGATGACTATCCTAGACCTTTACTCTTGTACCTTATTTGTATCTCCTTCATTATGCTACATCGGATTATTTCCGTTTACTTTTGTTTCCGTTTATTATATATCTGTTCACTGGGCTTTGTAAGCTCAGCCGCACGTTTTCTTTTCGTGTGCGGCAGGTTTTAGATGGAAGATGAGTATGAGTGAAGAGACTTTTGGACCTAGAAGGCTTGACAGTTATTTTGGCCTAGAGATGATTAGAAGTTATTTTATTGTTAGAATTTGTATCCGTTTTTGTAACCTTGTTATTTCAGTACTTCCTTTGTAACCCTTGAGAATCTTTGTATTACTTTTGAATGTATGCTTTGTTATATCTGATATGAAACCATTCGCGTGACATCTTTACCCTTGTCGGGTTGGGGTGTTACAATACACTTCATATAAAACTAGCAATAAAACAAGTGACAAGCTACTTAACTATCAGGACAGGTCTTCTTATTGTCTCAAGTATTTATCTGTGTACGTGTGTGCTATTCGCTGATTCGTGCTCATTAGTTTAGTTTATTAATTAATCACAACCAAACCGTGCCAGTCTCTCAGGCTGAAACCCCCTTGCGTTAGATTAGGTTGTATAGCTAACTTAAGATATTAAAATACTGATTAGAATAACTAGATAATACGTTCCACTCTTAGTGATCGACACTCTACTTACCATTATATTCATACTGACCGGGTACACTGCTCGTTAAGTGTGTGTGTTATTGATAAGTCAGCTAAATATAAATTTAAAACTTGAATACTGCTAAAACCACAACGACATACCGTGGGTATTAATTAGAGCACTAACACGCATGCACATCAAGTTTTTGGCGCCGCTGCCGGGGAGTGAATTGTTATTATCTGTTAATTTGATTAGTATTTTAATTAGGTTTTTCTTTTTAATTTTTAATTCTAACCGCTAACCGTGTTGTGTATTAGATTAATTGCATTCATTGTATTATTTGCATATTTTCTGTTTTGTGTGTTATTTGTTTTCTTTTATTTTTGTTGCTTTTCGTTTGTGTTTATTTTTGTTTTTATTTTTCTGTTTTTCTGCATACTGCTATCGTTGTACTGAGCTTATTCAAACGATACGGCGCATCTATTTTCTTAGATACGGCGTATTGCGTTTAATTTTTATAAAATACAACGCGTTTAATTAATTCGATACGACGCATCTTTCCCCAAGATACGGCGTATTCTGTTTTTAATAAGAAATTTTTTCTAAACGTTAACGCCATACGGCGCATCTGTTTTCATAGATACGGCGTATTTATTATTTTAATTAAAAACAGTTTTCGAATTATTAAACAGATACGACGCATCGATTTCTATCGATACGGCGCATCTTCTGAATCAAAAATCTTGTATTTTGAAACGCAACGAAAATACGGCGCATTAACTTTTGTTAACACAACGTATTTAATTTAATAAATATAGTTGATTTTTGATATTCGCTTTGATCGTTCCACTACTCTCGTGCGCAAGTTGTTTACTTTCAGGATAAATGATGGCTTAAGCATCACTATGGAAGAGTACATCCTGTACCAAACCGAGAGACGCTAGCTGGAGTGATCAAACCTTTGACAACTAGAAGGCTGTTATAAGGCGACAAGAGTGGAGGAAAACTCAGTACCGGTAACTTAGAACGTCTTTAATTCTTGAAATAATTCCAGGTAACCTCTACAATAATTCACCTTAATAAGAGTTCTCTACGAAATCTCTCTCAATTTCACTATACATTTATAATCTTGATTTTGTAAGCTAAAACATGATATTTGTTCCTAACCCCGGAATAAATCATTATCTACTAAACAATAAGATTATAATTATTAATAAAACAAATATACTTGTTGATCTTATCTTGGATTTATATATATCATATGCCGTTTAACCCCAATTCGATGTATAAGGAATTGTGTTGCGGAGGCCAAGGTACGTTCCTTATTTAAATTTCGTTCACTAACATAGCGATACGGCGGATCTAAATATCCCAAGCGCCGTATCTCTGACGAACTAGGACTCATCGACTAGTCAACGAAATTAAATAGATACGGCGCATTCCAATTTTTCAACACGGCGCATCGTTTTTCCCTATAAATACGACGGGAATGCGCCGGATCTCAACTTTTTACCCCAAATCCTCACACAGTTAAAAACACACACACAGTAAAATTTAACCCAAAATCCGAGCATTTTTCTCAAATCAAACCTCTAATCCGATCTCTTAACCTACTCCTAATCATATAATTAAGGTAATTATTCTATTTCGATTTAATTCTGTTTAATATAAAAATTTGGGTTTATGTGATTAATTCGATTAGGGCTTAAATTATATAGGGATATGATTAGGACTTGCATTAGATGATTTCCCCCGTATTTAATTTGTATAAATCATTGAGTTTCTGGCCTAGTTTTATTTGAATATAAATTAAGGTTTTGAATTCGATTTTGAATTTTAGTGGGAAAATGGATTGGTGGTAGTATAATAAAAATTTTAAAATTTTACAATGGGTATTAGGAACTGTGATGTTAAGTGGGAGTTTACGTCACGGGTCCGGATTCTTGGAATGCGTGCCTGACCCCTTTTTATGCTGATAGATTGATAGATGCGGCGCATCTTAATTAATTAATGCGGCGTAACGACTTATTCCCAATTTAAAAACTTCATTGTTACGCCGTATTACTTAACCTAGATACGACGCATGACCTGTGCGCCGTATTGCCTTTTGTAATGCGCCGCATCTCCCTACTAACAGAACACTAATATTCTCTGTTTTGAATCTTTCAGAATGGCTCTCCCAGTTGCCGCCCGTAGACACCCATGGCTCCGTTTTGAAACAATGGGACTGACATAAGGTGTCGTTGATGATTACATGACTAGACTTAGAAAGTTTTATCAGAGGAAGGTGTTCAGTGTTCCAGTTTTGGATTTTGACAGCATCGGGAATATTGATGAGGGTAACGCTGCTAAGAGGTTACGAACCAGGTTGTAGATGATACACAATGATGGGGAAGGGCAGGTTTTATTCAGGTCTTACACTTGGGAAAGGTTGTTTAGGATTGAGGAACCGTTGATAAAGGTTTTGATGTTAGAGTTTTTCTATACAATACACTACAGGGAGACTGATCTGGGTCTTGACACATTTGATACTTTGGTATTCAGACTGGGTGGTTTTGAGCGAAGGATGTCTATGGGGCAGTTCATACTAGCTCTTGGGTTGCACACTACAGCAGAAATGGCATCCCTAGGTTTTGCTGATTATTGGGCTGACAGTTTAAGGGTCGTTTCGGATCGTGGGGAGTTAGGAGATTATTGGGTTGAGATTTCATCTGGGGGTGATTCAACCACCACCACTCCTTCATACACACTGATTAGGGAGCCCATGAGGAGGCTTTGTCATCGTCTGATAGCCCTGACTATTGCCGGGAGGGGACAATCCCCTGAGAAGATGACTACTTTGGATCTTTTTCTCTTGCGGAGCATGGACGAGGGAGCTGTGGTGAACATCCCTCACTTCTTAGCACATTATTTACACAGAGTTGCTCCAGGGAGAGATGGTAGGAGCCAAATGACTGGGGGTTACTTTCTCTCTCGACTTGCTAGGCACTTTGGGGTATTAGGTGATGAGATTCCCGCTGATCTCCCGATTGATGTAGTTAGATTACCTGGTATGGATGCAGACTATCTTGCGACTAGGCTTGGGATATGCGAGGAGATGATGGGTGGATACTTCTGGGCACCATTAGGACCACCTAGGCCTGCTGAGCCGGAGCAGGGGGATGCTCAGGCAGCCCCAGCTGCTGCTCCTGCTCAGGAGGAAGTACATGCACCAGCACCACCAGCTCCCTGCACTATAGGACAGAGAGTCGAGAGAGTGGAGCTAGAGGTTAGGTCATTGAGAGAGGCTCTCGAGGCACAGAGAGTTGAGCTTGCTGGAGTGAGGAGAGATACGAGCTGGTTAGTCGACGGTGTCAGTAGGGTGATGGCTCTTCATGAGGTCAGCCACCACCTCCCAGATGGTGCTTATGTCAGGGGGATGGCCACATACGAGCGCAGGGTTCGCCGCAGGACTGACGGAGCTAGTACTTCAGGAGCCGAATCAGATGACGTGACTCTCGACCAGCCTACAGCTTGACCACTCTTTGCATTTTCATTACGGACACGTTTCCTCGTACATTGCTTATATTCTTTTGGGACTGTACTCATTATTACTACCATGTTTTTATCTAATGCTCCAATTTATGTTTCTTGTTATATCTGATGAAGACTGGCATTAAGTTCAGCATGAGAGTACGAGAGGACGTGAGAGATAAACCGTGGAATGAGCCATATTACAACAGACTGTTAACAGTCTGTTTGGTTAATACATGCGCCGCATCTAGTAAAACAGATGCGACGCATCCTATCCTTTATTTTATCTTATTTCGTATTTATTCCAGGCTCGATACGGCGTATCTTCCTCCATAAGATACGGCGTATCGACTGACCTGATGAAGTTATGGAGCAATTGCCAAATACACACACACTTGATGTGTATACCAACTGAAGTATCAAAATAAGGAGCTGAACGTGAGTCTAACTTGAAGACTCTGGAATAAAGACAAGTGCTGTCTGGGAGACAACCCGGAGAATTTTTACTATTCTGTTCTGTGTCGAGTCAGTCAGGCCCGCAGAGGATACGGCGCATCTCCATCCTAAGATGCGACGCATCTCCTGCACTGGTCATATCTTACTTTATTTTTCTGCATTTTTACTTTTGACTTTAAAACTTTTTGTCAGTTTATTTTAATGCGGCGCATCCCTGGTTAAGGATGCGACGCATCTTTTATTCTGATTCGTATTTATTCCAGGATCGATACGGCGGATCTTCTTCCATAAGATACGGCGTATCGACTGACCTGATGATTTTCATTTTAATTTTTATGTTTTATTTATTTTTACTAACTACTAATGTATTATGCAAGTTTGAACCTTCTTAATTTAGGTGTGTTTAAAGTCTTGGTGGTATTATAGATTCCTGCATTTCCTGTGGATACATCAAATATGAAGCTTAAACGTTCTCATCCACAAGAAAGATGATTTTTGCTCTTATACAAATAATGGAGGATCATACCGAGCAAATCTCAGGGGAGTTTTTCTGTTCTAATTCTTTTATTTTCCAGTTTTTAATCTTTTATACAAACAACGAGGACGTTGTTTAACTTAAGTGGGGGGATTGGAGAATTAGAACACTTACTTGTCCTAAACTTTTCAAAATATGCTTAAAATGTGCTTAATATATAAAAATTTAAAAATTTTAGCATGATTTTGTTTAAAGTCTAAGTTGCATAGCTGCACACATAACGTTATTTTCAAAAATTGTGAACTTTTCAAAAATTCACAAATCTATGAGTGTGCCGGTGACTTGTAAACTTTAGAACTTGGCTTGTATACTATTCGAGACCACCATAATAAGTATTATTTTTATAATTGGAATGACTTATCTAAATTGGTAAATTTCTAGGATTACACCCAATTAGCCTTTATATGTTATGTGTTATTAGCTAACTACACTGGTTAGTTAACCCCCGTATAAACCATTTTGTTACTCTCACTTTTAGAGTAAGATACCCCTATAAAAACACTCAGAGCCATTCCTTTCGTTTCTTACACCTTTGTTATAATGTTTCGTTACACCCTTACACCTTAGCCTACCATGTAGTTTAAAATCCGTGGTTAATTGCTTTAGGCAAAGTGTGTTTCCTTACATTACCTGTGTTCGCGTGCGTAATTCATTATCTTTGGTTAGGTCGGGAAATTGCACAATGCAATTGGAGTGAAAGTAAATATTGTATAGCTTTGAGTTTATTTTTCGTGTGTTTACTACTTTCACTATTACCGTTATTTCTGAAAGTATGAAAAGTATGGAAAAATTATCCGGAAAGAAAGTGATAGAAAAGTTGTGAAATTTTACACATCTATGTTTATGTTTCAAGTAAAAAAAAAAAAAAAAAAAAAAAAAAAAAAAAAAAAAAAAAAAAAAAAAAAAAAAAAAAATAAAAAAAAAAGAAAAAGGAAAAGTTGGAAGTTTGTTTTAACCAACTTATGTAAAGTTTTGTATTAAGTGGTCGATATCACCACTAGTTGTTGTATATTATATCTATGGATTGATTGGGAGTTGAACGTTATGGGAACGCCAACTAAAGGTTATTCCTTGATTGAGATCTTGTTGAGTATAATTCGTGTCTACCTAAAGCGTGTGTTTCAAGTGTTAAAGCGTGAGTTATTCTATGATATGAGTCTTATTCATGGGATGGTTGGGATAGTGATTAACCACACTTAGGATTTTAATTTATCTGTTTTGTTTATTTTTCATTTTACACCAATTTATATCCCAAATATTATCCATACCCTATATTATTCTTTATCCAAACCTTTGATTTATTGAGATTAGGGATTTGAGCAATCTTAAGTATCGTAGTCGTGGATTCGGCTATGTATTTATGATTTTTTCGCCCTTTTTGATATAATATTATTGGTGAAGATTACTTGGTCCTATCTTTAGCCTATTCGAGTTAAGGATTTGAGCAATTGCAAGTATCGTGTTCGTGGATTCGATCATGTATTTCTGATTTTGTCGCCTTTTCTGGAATTTGAGATCGATAGAGATTAAGGAGAATGATTAACCCTTAAACTAAAAACCCATTTTACCGCTTCAGACTTGTTATTCCTTGGCTTTAGTGGAGGAGATGCGTATACTTGCCAAGCTTATGATAGAATATTCGTCACGACTGGACAGTTAAACGATTAGATTTGCTTTTATCAAATTATTTTATTTTACTTCTAATTCGTTAAGTGTTTGGTTGTGTGAATTATGACAAAAATGAATACATGCTTAAATATAAAAATAAATCCTAATATCTTTTAGGATACATTTTCATAAGATTAATTCTAAGGTTTACTTTGGGACAAGTAAAGTTCAAGTGGGGGGGGGGGGATATTTGATGAACTCAAATACGTACATTTTATTACCATCATTTATCCTATTTATTTGACTTGTTTTATTATATTATCTGTGAGAATTGATACGTTAATGTTTACTTTTGTAATTCTCAGGTAAAAACAAGTATTATGTGAAACTTGGCGATTTTGGACTAATTATGGAGCAAAACAAGCAAGAAGTTAAGAGTCCACTGAAATGTACAAGATCAAGATCATTCTGCTCCAGATACGCCGCATCTTACTTATTACATACGGCGCATCACTATCAAGATTTCACAAGATACGATCCAAGACAGCAAGGACATGCGCCGCATCTAAGAATGGAGTTACGCCGCATCTTCTGGCGGTGTACGAACATTCCTGAATATATTAATCTTGGACCCCACGCGAAGTTAAGTCAATGCGCCGCATCTACTTATTCAATGCGCCGCATCTTATCCTCAGACAGAAACTATAAATACCCCAAGACCAGACGAATTTGGAGAGCCTAATACCGAAGAAGACCGAAGACCACAGAAACCCTAAGGCCGAATTCAGTCGAAGTAGCAGCACAAGACACACCTTGAACGAAGATACAAGAGTTGTAAGAAGGTCCTGCATGTATTTAATTCATTAAGTAGTTTTGTTTTATTGTATTAGTACACTTTAATTGGTCAGGATTGATGGGCTTGTGTTATGTTATCATTCACTTCAACTCCCCTTAAAATTGCTTTCCCATTAATTAAAGTTTATATGTTGATGTCTTTGGTGACTTTTATTAGTGCATTGATAACCTCTGTGTCTAGCTGAGCATTGCTTGGGTCGCCATGCCCCTTCCTCGCCTATTTATTAGATCGCCTATTCATTCTATCGTCTGTAGAAAAGTAGGAAGAAAGATAAATAGGATAGTCATAAGTAATCATTAAGGGTTTACTCGCCGATAAGATTAGAACCAACGAGAAAGGACTTAATCTCGGTGCGTTGCATCGAACTATACACTTCATATAAAACTAGCAATAAAACAAGTGACAAGCTACTTAACTATCAGGACAGGTCTTCTTATTGTCTCAAGTATTTATCTGTGTACGTGTGTGCTATTCGCTGATTCGTGCTCATTAGTTTAGTTTATTAATTAATCACAACCAAACCATGCCAGTCTCTCAGGCTGAAACCCCCTTGCGTTAGATTAGGTTGTATAGCTAACTTAAGATATTAAAATACTGATCAGAATAACTAGATAATAAGTTCCACTCTTAGTGAGCGACACTCTACTTACCATTATATTCATACTGACCAGGTACACTGCTCGTTAAGTGTGTGTGTTATTGATAAGTCGGCAAAATATAAATTTAAAACTTGAATACTGCTAAAACCACAACGACATACCGTGGGTATTAATTAGAGCACTAACACGCATGCACATCAGTTACCTATTTTAATTTAAATTTGTTTAGGAATGTTGTGTGTTGACTTGTGTTGCAAGTTAGGGTTATTTGGGTATTTATAGCCCATTATTTATCAATGAACAATCATAATCAGTTTAATAAATCTCTTCTTCTTCATCTTTAATTCTCAAGGAGCTCGCGCCGCTTGAAGTGGTGCCCTATCTCGATACATCCCAAACGGGTCGTATCAACTGGTGCTTTCATCATGAACGCAGACGAGATCCACTTATTACTCAAAGACCAGGCTACGTCTTTTCAACGATAGAATGAGGCGCTTCAGGTGCAATTTGCAGCCTTGAAAGTGGAGTCATAGAATACTCGAGCTTTGATTCAGGCTACACATCATGGGGGAGGGGGGTGACGCCGTCACTTTGACACTACCACGTTTCATGCGGTTGGACGTGCCAAAGTTTTCAGGGTCCGATCCGGATATTTGGAATTTTTCGATCACTGAGTATTTTACTCTTTTGAACACATCGGTTGAGCAGCGACTAAGGGTAGTAGGGTTTAATCTTGAAGGAGATGCGGCATAGTGATTTCGTTGGATGTCACGTAAAAATTTAATCACGACTTGGGATGGCTTTTTGGAGAGTGTGAGGAACCGTTTTGGACCATGTAATTATGAAGATTCTCAAGGGGCATTGTCAAAATTGTTACAAACAGGCACGGTTGCCCAAAATCAAAGCGAGTTTGAAAAATTGATGAATCGCGTCACATATATCTCTGAAGGGTTGTTGATTTCGTTTTATGTCTCAGGGCTTAAACCCACACTACAGCGAGAATTATTGGTGGCCAAACCAACTTCTCTTGGTGATGCGTTTTCTTTGGCCTGTGTTACTGAGGCACGTTTGGAGGATCAAAGAGTGACAACCATCAGTAGACCGCCAATTACCAGTGCTTCTAAAAATTTATCAAAGTCGAATTACCGTTTTGGTGCACCACGCTTAGAAAACCCTGAACCACATGTATTGTCAACGCCTCCTAAAATGGGTGTTACTTCTGGATCGACACCACTTCCGATTAAGTGGATTTCGCCGGCCGAGCGTTAGGAACGGCTTACTAAAGGGTTATGTTTTAACTGCGATAATAAATGGGTGTGGGGTCATAAATGCCCTGGCAAATTCTTGTTACTCATGGCGGATGAGGAGGATGCCGCAGATCAGGCGATACCAGGGGAGGATGACGAGACTTTGGAGAGTGGGGTGATGCAGGATTTTTGACCAGGTTTTAATACTTATAATTTTACTCGTCTACCTATGGTCTACCTTATGCACTAACGGGCAGAGAACCCGATCGTGTGTAGTGTAGTATTCGGTAAAGCCGAGGTCGTCCCAAGAGCTATGTGTATATGGATTTTAACCTAAGTCTATGTCACGTTTTAAAGGGTTTTGATTAATTTGATTAATTAAACTAAATAAACAGAAATGAAATGCAAAAATTAAATGAAGTTGTAAACAGTAGGGAGAAAGTGTACTAGCCTAGTTGTTCATCCTATCATGCAAAGACTATTTCTCTAATTAAGCTTTCTATCGCTTCAAGTGGGGCATAAGTATCACTAGAGTCCTGTGGTCAATTCGCCTAGCCTATCTCCCTAGAACCCTACTAGGACACCAAAGGTCTACATCCTTATGGTCGTCAAAGCTTACAGATAGACTAGTTCGAGTCATTAAGTGCCGCTACATGCTAGATTAATTCTTTGTGCGATCCGGCCTCTCGGATCTTAGACCACACATCTAACTTCTTAAGTTCATCCAACCCGGAGCGTGATCCTATGGAGCATTATTAGGTCCATTCGCACATAAGAATGTTGGTCGTCCTATTAAACAAATCTTACCAACACCTTGCAACCTACTACATTAGGGTCCTTTGGTCAATTCTCCTAATGCAACAAGTACAACCGGCCTTCAAAACTACCGAAACTAGAGGATCTAACGAAAAACTAAGCATGCACACACTAGATGCAATAATAAAAGCACGAAAACATAATCAAATCATGAAAGGAATCATAACTAGGCTAGCACCAAAGGTGCTTAGCCGATCATAATAAAAAGTATAGCAGAATCAATGTTTTGCATGATAATGAAAGACATGAATTCGAAAATGTAAAATAAATATGAATTGCTAAAACTTATTGATGTTATGGCGTGATTTCTCCCTTGAAAAATGCTCCGTATAATGTTGTGGATCGTCCTTCTGGAACCCTACTTCGTTCTCTGACTTTTGGTGGTGTGAAAGATGTCTCAAATGCAGAAAATAGGGTTTGTATTTATAGGCCCGACATAGTTACGGCGTAACCTAGAGTAGTGGTTACGCCGTAACCAGTGCAATCTTCAAACGATCTTATCCATTAGTAATATTTACGGCCTAACTGTGATGGATAGTTATGCCGTAACCTTCTTAGGGTTTCATTTACGTCGTAATCTTCTTGTATGGTTACGTCGTAATCTCTTCAATATCTTGAACCGCTGATGTGCATGTCGTTGTGTTCAAGTTTTAAAATTTATAAACACGATTTATCCAATTCTCTAATCACACATACGAGCAAGTATACTCGTCCATGGTAGTAAAGGTGGGTAAGTCGAGATCGTCCCAAGGGAATTGGGGTTTAGGTTTAGTAAATAAGTTTTAGCAAAATGGAGTGTCAATCTAATTTGAAGCAAATTAAAAACAAACAAGTAAGGTTCAATCAATCAAAAACTAATATACTTGTGTGTAGTTTCCATGACAATTGTTTAGAGTAACCAATCAAGTTGGGTGTTACTTGTAATGATGCACAACTTAAAATGAATGATTCACAATCTATGGTTTTTGTCATGAGAAATCATATCTAAGAATTCAATCTCCTAGTTAACTCCTTTCGGCCATTATTAACTATTACGATAATTCTATTAAGTCCTTTTTGTTGTTTGAAAGCATGTCTTATCTCAAGAATTCCTACGAATCCTTTCGGCCTTTTTCGTGATGAAATCGTTTCCAAATCCATTTTAATGAGTAAAGGTGTTGCTTGTCACACACCACAATCCATACTAATTCGTGCACTAACTTTTTGGAATAAAAAAATAAAGAAAACTCCTTTCGGCCTTGTGAATCTTTGAAATTGTTTTTACCAACCAATTAAGCAAGATTAGATTTTATCTCAACAAACTCATAAAACAAGATATGTTTTCATGCATCACTATGATAAGATTACTCCAACAATTGTCACATCATCCACACACAAGTATAACTAAATTACTCCATAACAATCATAACCAAACACAAATAATTAACCAAACTTTCATTCATCATATAGTAAAAGTAAAAGTAGTTCATGATAACTCAACAAGAAATACCTATCAAGGAATTACAAGAACTAGAATTGTGGAACTATAGCAATCCACACTCCTCCAATCGCCTATTATCACAAGTAAACAACTCCACACACGGACGCAACTCTTGAGACTCGAACTCAAGATCTCCTGGACGTTTTCATAGCAACTACAAGCTTTTGGGCAATAATAATAATAGTGGTGTAGCTTTATTAGGTTATGTCACTTCCCCAAAAGAACTCTCTTTGTAAACTAACTAAGGGTTCCTTAAATAAGTGACGAAACCCTTCTTATCCAAGAAAAAACGTCCCATATGATTTAACAGCTGAGAAATGATAAGCCTCAATGATTATGGGGCTTAAATTCACCATTTAATGCAACTTTGTAACTTCAGTGTTGGCCAACCGATCGGTATTTGGCTCCTACCGATCGGTTGGAGCTCTCGGTGTTTCCAACTTCACTCCATCCGAATCGGATGCGGGCAGCATCCGATCGGATGGATGATCCTGCCATGCACTTTTATTTTCTTTTATTCATTTCTCGTTACGTGCTTGATCCTTCTCTGTACCATTGATTTCCTTCATAGAACTTGATCTTTTCTTGATATATTAAGCATAGAAGTCTTGGTCTAATCAATTCTTTGAAGTATCATGTGGTTTCTTTCTCGTAATTCTCCTTATGTGCATAATCTCTTCATTTCTTCGTGTTTTCCTCCACTTTTCCTGTACTTGGCTATATTTACTTGCATACACACTTTTTCATCATTTAGCAACAAATACATGCAAATATAACCAAATATGATGCACAAAACTAGCAATAACGCACCTAAAAACATGTTAGATTTAAGCGTTATCAAATCCCCCACACTTGAGTTTTGCCCGCCCTCGAGCAAGTCTAATTTTTAGAAAAACTGAACTCAATGGTATTTTCATTATGTTCATGAAAAAAATCCTTGAAATGTATGCAAATTAAATTGGGCTTTGTTAACATCACCAAGTACCTCACAAAGGAAATTTTAAATTCACACAACTCTCGATAGTAGATTTGATTGTAGATCACTCAATTGCTCAAATGCGATTCATGTCTCTTACCATAAGCTTGTACTAGTATCAAAACAACAAAATAAAACATCAAAGAGGTCTTTTATTTGGGTTTAGGCTTCAAAAGGGTTTTTATTACCTAGCTAATGTATAGATATTTCATACAAGTACATCATAATTCGCTAACAACGAATCCTTGTATAGTCAAGCAACGGATGGTCACTAGATCGTGCCTTGGTTCGCTAACGACGTTACTTGCATAACGGATGGTCACCAATTTACTCACCAGATCGCTAACAACGCTTTTCAACTATCCAAAAACTCGGATGGTCACTAGAACATACATGTGCTACATATCTAAACAAAGACATCACTAAATCCTAATGCTCGAATAAAGTAATTGGTAAGGGAAAGGGATAAGACATGGGAATTTGATTTGGTTCTATATATAAAAAAAAAAAAACAAAAATCAAGCCCAAATTCAATCCTAACTCTTTACATCACAAATGATTATTCACCAAACTTCTTCGATCATTATTCCGCATTTCATATAAACTCCATCTTCCATAATAGCTCTTTGAATATCTTATTTCCACACATACATAGCTCATTGGTTTTTCTCTTTTTTCTCTCTTTTTTTTTTTTTTTTTTTTTTTTTTTTTTTTTTTTTTTCACCCCCACACTTTGGATGAGCACACGCTACAAAAAATATAAATAAGAGTAGCGACCTCCTTCTTCATTGGAACAACATATACACATACAAGGTGTGGTCAATCATGCAATCATCAAAAATAAATAGTTTCGAACTTCATTTGGACTTGATTCGGGAAAGTCTAAGGTGTATGGTGCAATATTTTTATTTTTTTTGGTTAAATCAAAAGAAAAGATAGGCTCAAAAGGGTGTAACTAAGGGTATCTAGCATATAATGCTAACAAATGGGTTCCAATTACTAAGGACAACTAACCAATGTGGTTAGCAAAAATGTATTGTAAACGGAAGGCCATTTGGTGAAAATCCTAATTTGCCTCTTATCATTTGAATATATTTTATTACTTGAAAGTAATTTTAACCGTAATGCATAACAAGTACAAGTTCTAGAATTGACATAATCACCGGCACACTCATACGAAATATAAGGCATGAATCCTCACAATTTAAAGTGGTGGTAAAATGTACTTAGCAATAGTTACCAAAAACTCTCAAAACTTGACTACATTCCAAAAAAAATTTCAAAATAACCTTATTATTTACCATTGAATCAATTTGTCTATCAACTAGAAAAAATCAAAGGCGAATAAATTCACACATTCTAGTCCTTGAAATCCAAAAATCCAAAATTTTTTTAAAAAAAAAACAAAAATCTTTCCTATTTACTTCCCTCCCCCACACTTAAGTTTTGCATTGTCCTCAATGTAATAAAACGAACTTCAAAGTAAAGGAAATGGAAAGAAAAATAGAAAAAAAAAAACTACCCGGAAAAAATTAGCATAAGCCTAGTTGATCACAAGTAATCTCATGAGTTCTTCCAACTTCAAAATTTGATCAACACTAAGCTTCCGTCAATTCTTTCCCTGCAAATACTGCAAACTATGCTCGAAACAAACAAACAAAATACCAAAAACAATAAACCAAACAAACATAATAATAAAAATAAAAGTAAAAATCCAAACAAATCAAAGTTAAAACAAATAAATCCTACAAGAGTTAAAGTTTAAAGTAGTAGAAAATAGAAAATAGAAATAGTTCAACCATCATTGTTTTGAAACCATAATCATAAACCATCATTGATCACTCATAATCCATGTCCGGATCAATCCTCTCATCTTCACTCTCTTCATCTTCATAATTCTCATCACCCTCAAAAATTGTGTACCTTTGTCTTTTCTCTCCAGCACCCCTTGAAGAACCACCCACATCAAAACTCGAACTCCCAACATTAGGAACTCTTCCATACACCGGCACTGGTTCAGGAAATGGTGCGTACCCAGGATATGGGTAAGGGTATTGGCCAGGATACGGGTCATACTCCAATGGGTAGGGTGGAACATTTGGTGGGTTGTAAGGAGGTACCTCATAATCGGTTTGTTGAGCCACATGTTGAAGCATCGGCATTGAATAATCATAGTTGTAATTTTGCCTCATCATCATTGAATCTCTCCACACGTCCCTTTTCTCAATCTCATTTAGCTCACGGTTCCAATCTCCCCATCCCGAGTCAAAACTACCCGGGGCATGAATATTCCCAACAGGAGGTGGTGGTTGATATGGTTGTTGTTGGTAAGGCTGCTGTGGTGCTCCATGAGGTGCAACCATTTGTGGCTCAATCCAAGCTCCCAACTCTCGTTTCTTCCTATTTAAGGCCGTATTAAAACTCCTCTCATCCCACGTCTCACAATTCAACATCTCTGAACACTTCGCTAACTCTATATCCACATAATAGCCCAATCTTTTCGCCAACTTGGTCACATAGTGACCACCACAGATTGCACTATTGTCCTTGATTCCTGGTGCTCTCCTTGAAAGATACTCGGCTATTATCCAAGCCGCATTCCCATTCTTCTCCTCTAACAACTTCATAACCCAAAGATCCGGCTGATTGCACTTGTCCCGGCTCCCTGTCCTATGCAAGACACTCCAAGCTATCAATTTTTGTAAAATTCTCAACAACGGATTCCTTAGTTTTGATGAATTCCTTCTAGTACAACTTGGGTCACCAACACTGTTCCAATACTCAGCCAACCCGGCATAATCATTATGCCTCCTTACTAATCTAACAAAATGAGATGCAAACAATCGACTTTTGATATCATCTGGCTCGTACAAGCCAAGAACCACGGCAAACTCCGGCAAAGTAAACTCATGATCTCTACCACAGAGCCTAAACCAAATGCATTTGTCATTCATAAGATCCACAACCTTCCTCTCAAAGTAAAACGTGGAGAAAAACTCCAAACACCATTCACGGTTAACATTCTCGTGAATGCTAAACGCATTCTCCCACGAATAATCCTCAAAACTATCACCATCTCCTTCATATACATATGTCATTCTCATCAAATTCCTTAACTCCATCTCACATTCATACTCATGAAATAAACTCCAATCAACTAACCTTGGTTTGGCGATTTTCCTCCCTTGTAACTTCGATAGACGCTCACGAAAAGCGTGCCTCTCTTCGCTGCTTAAGCCACTAAACTTCAAATTCTCGTTACGCTCTGGATTCACAGTATACTTAACCTTCTCTTTGATATTCCTATTCACAAACTTTTGCACAATTGGATTACTAACTTCACGCGATGAACTCGATCCTCCTGCAAGAAATCTCTGTAGGAATCATGATTATTCGTTAGTATAAGAGTATAAGAAACAAAGTTAGATGATTAAGAAGTCCAAAAGATTCGATTTGAAAATCTTCAAAAAGTTTTACCGAGGGCTCCATCCGATCGGTATCTCTCTCCATCCGATCGGATGGAGTTGTGACCTTGTCCAGCCGATCGGTAGCAACTCGCAACCGATTCAGTTGTACTCACTGTATCAAAAACAAAAATTTTTCGACTCCAAATCAATCCTATCTAGTTCCACTCTTCCTTATCCTGCATTTCATCAATCACTATGGTCTCTACACATCCCACTTATCTCTAAATCATATCCATAACATACTCGCATGATCAATCTTAGAACCTATGAACATATTCAAAATCAAACCTTATTGATGTTCTAATCCACAATGCATCATCCTAGGAACACTAATTAACATCTAAACAACATCTGGAAATCATTAATTTCTACCCAGAATCGATTCAAAGTTTTGACCCTTATGATTCAAAAAATCAATTAATTCATTCTTCCTCAAGACTTAATCAATCCATCTCATTCTTTTTGCAATGATTTCCTCAATCATTTACCCATCTATTCCAGAAAAATCATGCCTTAATTCGAACTATATCGAAAATGCCTAAATTTTGACCTAATTCAATCAATTCGAATTAAAACCTAATTGACACAAATTGATGATGTTACTTACTTGTTTTGGTGCCATTGATGATCCTTCAACTCTCCTGCAACTCTTAAAACTCTCCCAATGGTCGAATTAATGAACCCCAAGTGTGGTGGAATGAGTGTGTGTGTGTTTTTATGATTTTTGAAATCTTGGGTATATATACTTCACTCCATCCGATCAGTATTTCATCCAACCGATTCGGATTGAATTTTTGCAAAACTTCACTTTTTCTTTCTTTCTTCAATACTTTGACACTTGCAAGAACAAATAGAAAGTACTTTACTCCCTAAAAAGACTTCACTTTAAGTAAAAATACCACCAACACACTTATTCTCCCAACTTGTTATCCAAACTATCTCTACAACTTCTAAAACAAAACTTAACTCCATAGATTAAAACTTAATAAAACCATAAGGTAACCAAAAGGTCTTAAACTTAAATCAAACTTAAATGCAAAACATTAAACTACTATTAAAAATGCATTAAAAATAAACAAACAAACATTAGCACAAGCCTTGTGCTTTATTCTTCAACTTTTGCTCTTCAACCTTCATCCTTCAAAGTATTCATGCTTCAAGATGTCTTCACTTTGAAATTTGCCGGATAACTTTCGGTTAGTCACTTGTGTTTTAAACTTCCTTGCAAAATTTCTTCCATCGGGACAAACTATATCAAACTTCACATGCCATTCTCCATCACCTTCTTCTTTCTTGTAAACACTAACTCCTTCGGGTCCCCATTCCAAATTCTTCAATTGAACCGGTAAGGATCCAAGAAAATCTGTCAATTTATGGAACACAAAAACATTCCTGAATGGGTTATAGAAAACCTCCATAGCTAATGCTCTTTCCAATTCATCTTCAATACCAAAGTAACTAGGGACAATCGGCCCATATTTAGGTCTTCCCTCTTCATCTCTACCAACTTCGAAACAACCTAAATGGTCTTCTTCTTCTTCTTCTTCATGCACTTCCTTAATAATCTTGCCTCTAGGGTTTAGATAATAGGTATGCTTCAAGATCCCATCACTAATAGTCATAGTACCTCTACCCATATCTATAATAGCTCCGCAAGCTCTCAAAAACGTTCTTCCTAACAACAAAGGTAACTCCTTATCTTCCGGGATATTAAGTACAAGAAAATCGGCTAAGAAAGCTTGATATCCTACTTGCACTCTAACATTCTTCACTTCTCCCATTGCTTTTGCTCTTGAATTGTCAGCCATAGTAAGATTATATTGATTTGGTTGAGGATTACCAAGTCCTAATCTTTTGAACGGGTATGGCATCACATTCACACTTGCCCCTGTATCGGCCAATGCATACATTGCATCGGTTCCATTCACCTTAATTGGTAACATAAAATTTCCCGGATCGCTCTCTTTCTTAGGCAACCCATTTTCAACTATCCTTTCCCTTGCAAACTCATCAAAATTCTTATCCTCTAGCCTAGCTGTTGCCATCATAACCGCATCTAACTTCTTACGATAAACCATGTAATTGTTCAACACTTCTATAACCGGCTTCTCTTCCATAAGCTCCTTAAATTTCATTTCCAAGTTCTCCAAAACAGCTTCTTTTTGTTCTTTAGTCAATGGTTTAACTTCTTGAGGTGATTTGGGCGATGAACTAGATGAACTACTCTCATTTTTAGGGGTGGAGGGTTGGGTAAGTTTGTTAAGTGGTGTTTTCTTGCGATTAGCCTTTCCCATTTTAACAATCTCTCCTCTTCCTTCCTTCTTCTCTACCATATCATCATCAACATCAATTCTCATCTCTCCCATAGCAAAATCAACCCTACATTTAGTTTTCACCATGAAATTTCTACCAAACATAACTTCCGGTTCATCCACATTTCCATATTCCAACACAACAAAATCAATCTTGAAAACATGACCATGAATATTAACTTTCACATCTCTCACTATCTTCCTACCATAATTCTCATAATCAAGCCTAACAAAGCCAAGCTTACTAAGCATTTCTTTCGTAATGTAATTCTCACCATATTCCATATTAAGTTGAGCATCCCAAGCCTTAACTCCTTCCACACCACATGGTGTAGCATACCTCATAAATGGTACATCAAACTCTTTAGGTGGTGCTTGCGTGAACACAACCACTCTTTTCTCCTTAGGTAAACAAACACTGCTTTCGCCAACTTCTTCTTTCCTTTCTAAACCAATCTTAGCTTCATCCAAAATGCTTTCCAACTTCTCCAAAGAATCTCCTGAATCTCTCAACATCTCTTCCAAATGTCTCAAATATTCCGAAACATTGCTTAAACTTTCCATTCTACTTAAGCACTATCATAACATAACCACAAAACAAAAATTCCAAACTATTAGCGTGAGGGTTAGTTATAATCGAACCATATCAAAATATCAAACAAAAATAAGCTAACAAACAACTTCAAATCATCAAAACATCAAAACAACTAAAAATAAAAAATCATAAAAATTTTTACCGAGGCAACCATCCGATCGGTATCACCTTCCATCCGATCGGATGGGTAAACTGCAAAAGATGAAATCTCACCAACCGAATCGGATGCGGGTGGCTTCCGATCGGTTCGATCGAAAAAAAAATTATTATTAATAATACTAAGACAAACTAATGACAACCTCTTTTTAACTTGTTTTTGTGTTTTTTTTTTTTTTTTTTAGAAACTGAAAATAAGAATAACTTTACTAGAACTAATTAATATAATCCTATAATTAATTATCAAACATTAAATTATTTAATTAACTTTTAACTCTTTAACTAATGAACATAAAAACTAATTATAACTCATTCAATAAAAACTATAAAACTACCAAACATTAAAATAAATTAACTAACATTAACTAATCATTAAACATAATAAAACTTTCTAATACCCTAAATTAATTAATCTAATTACTCTACTAATTAAACATAACATTAATGAATCATAAAAACTGAAAAATAACAAAAATTACTAAACAAAAAATATTAACGAGACCACCAACCGATCGGATGGAAATCCATCCGATTCGGTTGGTCCGAACCAAACTTTTTTTTTTTTACTTTTCTTTTTAACCTTTTTAACATAAAAAAAAAACTTAGACTACTAAGCCCAACTACCAAGAAAATCTTAACAATTCCCCGGCAGCGGCGCCAAAAACTTGATGTGCGTGTCGTTGTGTTCAAGTTTTAAAATTTATAAACACGATTTATCCAATTCTCTAATCACACATACGAGAAAGTATACTCGTCCGTGGTAGTAAAGGTGGGTAAGTCGAGATCGTCCCAAGGGAATTGGGGTTTAGGTTTAGTAAATAAGTTTTAGCAAAATGGAGTGTCAATCCAATTTGAAGCAAATTAAAAACAAACAAGTAAGGTTCAATCAATCAAAAACTAATATACTTGTGTGTAGTTTCCATGACAATTGTTTAGAGTAACCAATCAAGTTGGGTGTTACTTGTAATGATGCACAACTTAAAATGAATGATTCACAATCTATGGTTTTTGTCATGAGAAATCATATCTAAGAATTCAATCTCCTAGTTAACTCCTTTCGGCCATTATTAACTATTACGATAATTCTATTAAGTTCTTTTTGTTGTTTGAAAGCATGTCTTATCTCAAGAATTCCTACGAATCCTTTCGGCCTTTTTCGTGATGAAATCGTTTCCAAATCCATTTTAATGAGTAAAGGTGTTGCTTGTCACACACCACAATCCATACTAATCCGTGCACTAACTTTTTGGAATAAAAGCATAAAGAAAACTCCTTTCGGCCTTGTGAATCTTTGAAATTGTTTTTACCAACCAATTAAGCAAGATTAGATTTTATCTCAACAAACTCATAAAACAAGATATGTTTTCATGCATCACTATGATAAGATTACTCCAACAATTGTCACATCATCCACACACAAGTATAACTAAATTACTCCATAACAATCATAACCAAACACAAATAATTAGCCAAACTTTCATTCATCATATAGTAAAAGTAAAAGTAGTTCATGATAACTCAACAAGAAATACCTATCAAGGAATTACAAGAACTAGAATTATGGAACTATAGCAATCCACACTCCTCCAATCGCCTATTATCACAAGTAAACAACTCCACACACGAACGCAACTCTTGAGACTCGAACTCAAGATCTCCTGGACGTTTTCACAGCAACTACAAGCTTTTGGGCAATAATAATAATAGTGGTGTAGCTTTCTTAGGTTATGTCACTTCCCCAAAAGAACTCTCTTTGTAAACTAACTAAGGGTTCCTTAAATAAGTGAGGAAACCCTTCTTATCCAAGCAAAAACGTCCCATATGATTTAACAGCTGAGAAATGATAAGCCTCAATGATTATGGGGCTTAAATTCACCATTTAATACAACTTTGTAACTTCAGTGTTGGCCAACCGATCGGTATTTGGCTCCTACCAATCGGTTGGAGCTCTCGGTGTTTCCAACTTCACTCCATCCGAATCGGATGCGGGCAGCATCCGATCGGATGGATGATCCTGCCATGCACTTTTATTTTCTTTTATTCATTTCTCGTTACGTGCTTGATCCTTCTCTGTACCATTGATTTCCTTCATAGAACTTGATCTTTTCTTAATATATTAAGCATAGAAGTCTTGGTCTAATCAATTCTTTGAAGTATCATGTGGTTTCTTTCTCGTAATTCTCCTTATGTGCATAATCTCTTCATTTCTTCGTGTTTTCCTCCACTTTTCCTGTACTTGGCTATATTTACTTGCATACACACTTTTTCATCATTTAGCAACAAATACATGCAAATATAACCAAATATGATGCACAAAACTAGCAATAACGCACCTAAAAACATGTTAGATTTAAGCGTTATCAACCGCATAATGTGTACCTATTACGCCGTAACCTCTTGCATTGGTTACGGCATAACCTTCATAGTCACGAAATTTCATCTAAGTCTTTAGAATATTACGGCGTAACCTTTTGTGGTAGTTACGACGTAATCCTTGATCAGCGTTGACTTGGTCTTCGTGTTTGAATTCATAGCTACGCCGTAAATGGAGAGTGTAATCGCACCGTAACTTCTTCTCAGCATACTAAGTTGTGTATCTTTATAAGTTCTTTTCCAATTTCGCTTCTCTTTTGCTCCTATGCTCATTTACAACCTGGAAACGAAATATAAACAAATCAAAGCATATATCCATATAAAACGATACAAATAATGAGCATATTAGGGGAAAATTGACACTTAATTATCCGGATTATTTAATGTCATCATGGGGACATATCCGTTCTCAATTCATTATTCGGGCATGGGAGTCCTCGCTCCCTCCAACTATGGGGCACGATCAATACTGGAACTGTGCACATGCTTATTGACAATGGAAGTACCCATAACTTCGTTCAACCAAGAATCGTTGAGCGAATGAAGTTACCTGTTACAACAACCAAATCTTTTAGGGTTTACATCGGTAGTGGCGAGACCTTATTATGTGAAAACATCTGCTCTAAAGTGCCGATTCAAATGCAAGGGTTGTCAATTGAGGTTGATTTGTACGTACTTCCTATGAAGGGACTTGAGGTTGTGTTGGGCATCCAACGGCTACAGAAGTTGGGGAAAGTGACTCATGATTATGCCCAACAATCCATGGAATTTACAATTGCTGGTAAACCATACATGTTGCAGGGGGATGCATCGTTGCGCATGAAGAAGGTAAGCTTACATCGGATGCAAGCGTTGTTGGACACAGAGGAGGTCTATGAGGTATACGAGTTACATAGTGTTCTGGTTAGTGATGAGGGGACCGCGGTTACTCAGGTACGAATAGCAGAAGCACATCGTGATCTGGCACAGCTTTTGTCGCGTTTTGAGACACTTTTTCAGGTACCTACTACCCTACCTCCGCATCGTCTTATTGATCACCATATTCATTTATATCCTGACACCAAACCCGTGAATGCAAGACCTTATCGTTATCCTCATTACCAAAAGGTGAGATGGAGAAGTTGGTTAATGAAATGTTAAGTCAGGGAATCATTCGTTATAGCCATAGCCCGTTTTCGTCACCCACATTATTGGTTAAAAAAAAGATGGTAGTTACCGTTTTTGGGTAGACTACCGAGCGTTGAATGCGGTCACTGTCAAGGATAAATTTCCAATTCCTACGGCCGATGAGATGTATGACAACCCGCCATTTTACAGGTCAATACTATTTTATAAACTCAAACTATTTATTTTGACGTTTACCTCAGAACAATTTATGTATAACTATTTGGTTAAATAAACGTAAAACTAGTAATAACCCTCTTGTGCACTACGACTTTAGACTATATTTAGTCTACGACATTACAGTACATTGCCACTACTCCAGTTCATAATTTAATTGCTAGGGCAATTCCATCTTTATTTACTCACACTCATGAAAAATACTAATCCAAGTGGCCCCAACATAAATCTATGGGTAAATTACAAAAAAATGTCCTTGTCATGCCACTCCTAAACTTTAATTACAAAGAATGTCATTGTTGTTTACACTTTGTTACAAAGAATGCCATTATCACTAACGCTCATTATTTTCTTCGGTTTGTCATGGTCAAAGCCCTACGAAATGACTAATATACCTTAACATTTGCCTCTGGAGCTTGGTCAATGTTGCAGGAGTTTGGCTATATTTTACCTAAAGAGCTACCTAGCGGCCTTCCACCCATTCGAGGAATTGAACACCAGAGTGATTTATTACCAGGGGCTATAATTCCCAATATACCAGCGTATCGAGCTAACCTAGAGGAGACATAGGAGTTAATAAGACAACTCGCTGAACTATTGGTAAGAGGTCAGATTCGGGAATCAACTGTCCCGGTAATTCTTGTCCATAAAAAAGATGGGTCTTGGCATATGTTGATTGCAAAGCAATTAATAAAATTATTGTAAGGTATCGACACCCTATTCATAGACCATAGACTTGAAGATTTGCTTGAGGATTCTCATGGTGCTTGCTTGTTTTCAAAAATTGATCTAAAATCAGGATATCATCTAATCCGTGTTAAAGGAGGTGATAGATGGAAAACTGGTTTTAAGAAGAAGTTTGCTCTCTATGAGTGGTTAGTGATGCCTTTTTGCTTAACTAATGTGCCAAGTACGTTCATGAGACTCATGAACCACGTGCTTAGAAGTTTTTGGAAAGTGTGTTGTCGTTTATTTTCACGATATCTTGGTTTATAGTAAGGACTTAAATGAACACCTAGAACATGTAAGAATGGTGTTAGATACCTTACGAGCCGAAAAACTATATGCTAATATCAAAAAGTGTAACGCTGATGTATACAAAGTCGTGTTTCTTGGGTTTATGGCAAGTGCAAATGGAGTCCATGTAGATGAAGAGAAAGTGAAAGCCATCAAGGACTAGCCAACTCCTACAAACGCATCTGAGGTGAGATCTTTTCATGGCTTGTCTAGTTTCTACCTGCCTTTGTAAAGGATTTCTCTACAAAGGCTGCCCATTTAAATGATTTTGTTAAAAAGAGTGTTAAATTTGAATGGGGGCAAACTCAATAAGATGCTTTTAATGAACTGAAACGTGAATTAACATCAGCACCTATACTTGCATTGCCTAATTTTGACAAGACTTTTGAGCTCTAATGCGATGCATCTGGTATAGGGATAGGAGCATATTTAATGCAAGAAAAACGTCCTAACACATTCTTTAGTGTGACTTTATTTTTATTTTTTTATTTTTAGAACGGTAATTATTTATAACATACACCACATATCTCACAAATTCTATCTCACATGTCTCCAACGAGACTTGAACCCACAACCTCTAGGTTGATAAAGGGTTTCCATTTGGATTACCCCACTTACGATAAGGAGTTGTATGTTGTCGTTCGTGCTTTGGAAACTGATACGACCCGTGGGGAATGTATCGAGATAGGGCACCACTTCAAGCGGGCACGAGCTCCTTGATAATTAAAGATGAAGAAGAAGAGATTTATTAAACTGATTATGATTGTTCATTGATAAATAATGGGATATAAATACCCAAATAACCCTAACTTGTAACACAAGTCGACACAAAACATTCCTAAACAAATATAAATTAAAATAGGTAACTATCCAATGACATAATCTTTATGCCAAACCAGAATAGATGTGGACCTCTTGGGCTGGTCTTGTTCCTGCTGAACAGTCGTAACATTCCCCTTTCCTTCAGAAACCACCTTGTCCTCAAGGTGATAGGTTGGATAAGCGGCTTGAAACTCGGATAACCCTTCCCATGTCGCTTACTCCGAAGAACTTCCTAGCCACTGAACGAGTACTTGTCGAGTTGGTAACCCATTTTGTAATTCTACTCGTGAATCACAGATAGCTAATGGTTGCTCCACAAGATGCCCCTCATATTCTTCATCAGGTAGATTTACTACTGTCTCAGGTGTAGTTCATTCAAAGGGTTTGAGTAGTGAAGCATGAAATACCGGATGTATCTTACTTGTAGGAGGAAGCGCGAGACGATAAGCAACCTTTCCACACACTCCAATATCTCAAATGGTCCATAATACCTCTTGGCTAGCTTATTTGAAAGACGTTTGGCTAGAGTTACTTGTCGATATGGTTGTAACTTAACAAACACCATATCTCATGGATTGAACTCAACATCTCGTCGGTGACGATTGGCCTTCATTTCCATGCAATGCTTCGCATCCAATAAATTATGTCGTAGTTGCCGCAACAATTTATCCCGCTCGGACAACATTTCATCGATGGCGGCTACTTTAGACGAACCTGGTGGATATGAAATAATGGATGGTGGTAATCATCAGTACAAAGCTTGAAAAAGGAGACATCTTAATACTAGTATGATAGCTAGTATTATAGCAATATTCAACCTATGACAAGAATCTCACCCATTGTTGAGGTCGATTTGACACCATAGCACGAAGATATTGTTCAAGCCCCCGATTAACGACCTCTGTTTGACCATCCGTCTGAGGATGGTAGGCTGTACTATGATTCAACCGAGTACCACTAGCCTCAAACAAGTGCTTCCAGAAATTAATAACAAAGATGGGATCACGGTCGGACACAACAGTTTTAGGAAACCCATGATGTTTAACCACTATCTCCATAAATAACTCTGCTACTTTGGGAGCGTTAAAACTAGTAAGTAACGTTCCAAAGTGGGCATACACTGAAAATCGGTCTACCACGACGAAAATAACCGCCAAACCCTTGAAAGCCGGCAACCCAGTAATAAAATCAATAGACACATCTTCCCAAACCGCTGTCGGAGTCGGAAGAGGTTGTAATAGTCCCCCTGGTGCCTGTGTCGCATACTTGGTTTGTTGACAGACGAGCCATTGCTTGACATATTCCTCCACCGATTTACGCATGCCCTTCCAATAAAACAAAGTGGATAGCCCCACCAACATTTTCTTTATGCCACCGTGTCTGTAGCTGGCCGTATTGTGGAATTCTGATAACAACAAAATTTTCAATTTTGACTCCGCACCAATATAATAGCGATCCTGGTAGACCAGCAATCCCTGTTCACGACGAAATCCAACCAATTCTTCCCCTTGATCCATCTTCTGATGTATCTGTCGCAACTCTTCCAAAGTTGCATTTTCACCACACAAATCCTCTAGAAATCCAACCAACGGCTGACTCATAGCCATGAAAGTTGCAGTTACACCTTCATCCTCCTCGTATACGCGTGAAAGAGCATCAGCCACCTGATTCGATACCCCCGATTTGTACTCGATAATAAAATCAAATCCCATAAGTTTCCTGACATACTTTTATTGAATAGGCGTTTGAATAACCTGCTGCATAAGTTCTTTAATACTCTTATGATCCGTTCGAATTATAAATGGGCACCCGATCAAATATTGTCTCCATTTATAGACGGCTTCTACAATAGCAAATAGTTCTTTCTGGTAAGTAGCAGCCACATTCATGCGAGGTCCAAGCTTAAGGCTAAAGAAACTAAAGGGCTGCCCTTTTGTAATAACACGGCACCAATGCCAACTGAGGACGCATCAGCCTCTACAATAAATGTATCATCAAAATTTGGAAGACCCAAGATTATTTGAGAGCATCAAAAGCCGCGGCTTTAGTCTCCCTCCACTTAAATCCCCCCTTTTGCAATAGGCTAAACAGAGGCGCCGCAATAGACGCATAACCCTTAATAAACCGCCTATAATATCCCGCGAGACCCAGGAAACCACGCACTTGTCGTGGTGTTTTAGGCACGGGCCATTCCACGATCGCGGATACTTTCTTTGGATCCACCTCAACCCCACGTCTAGAAATAATGTTTCCCAAGTATTCAAGTGTTGTGGCGCCAAACACGCACTTTGATTGCTTCACATAAAAGTGATGGTCCTGTAAGCACTGAAAAACACACTGCAAATGCTCCAAATGCGCGGTCAGATTGCCACTATAAATTAATATATCATCAAAAAACACTATCACAAATTTACGCAAATATGAAGAGAATAACCGATTCATAGTGGCTTGAAAGGTAGACGGGGCATTGGTTAGCCCAAACGGCATTACCAAAAACTCATAATGTCCATCGTGTGTACGGAATGCGGTCTTGTAGACATCCCGTTCACTTACCCGTATTTGATGATATCCAACCCATAAGTCAAGCTTGGTAAAGATAACCGCACCTCCTAACTCATCAAACATCTTGTAACACCCCCAAAAATGGGTCGCAGCGGAAGATGATGTCGTTGGGGTGCTACTAAATTGGATCCCAACACAAAGTAAAGAGAACGGATTTACCTTATCCATTTAGAAAAATATTTACATTATCATAGTAAATAAGTTTACAACATTTAATTTGATGCGGAAATAAGACCCATATAAGTAAACAAGTGGTCCCAAATATATCAGAGTAGTCTATGACCGTGCCAATGCCAAGCGCCTCCAACAATAGATTGTGCTGTAGTAAAGATCAACACGTGAGAATACATGCTAAAAGGGTCAGCATAAAGCTGGTGAGTTCATAGGTTTAAGTAAACAACAAGTTATGTATGGATCACAAGATTTCAACGACAATGTATTCCAAATATGTTCATGAAAAGTATTACTGTTGCACTAAGCTCATGACACCGAAGCCTTAACAGTTAGTTCATGTTATCACCCCAAACAGGTGTTTTGCCAAGAACCTGTACGACATCAAATGAAATGCGTCCGTTTGACAAGTTGGAGCGACTAACCCGGACGGGGGAGTTTACCCCCAATAGGTCTATTCACAACATTCGCGCTTACAAAGTAATTAACGGTTCATGATTGTGGGGAATTTATGGCAAATGACAACAACTTAGACAATCAATAAATGTTTAATGCACTTGTGTCCATATGTAAAAACAAGCAATGTATTCCCACCCCAAGTATTTCAAATCGAATAGTAAAACAAGTAAAAGTGGGGCTATGAAACTCACATTAGTTATCAATCTTGATTAGAAATAATGTAAATCGTGAATACTGGTCCGGTAACTCTAACCGCAACCTAAATAAGTACCATGTCATAGGTTTGAAAACAAGGTCGTGCATGCAAGTTCATATGCTATTATATCACTCGTACATGTTTGTTGCAACGTTTAACGTCAAAAATATAGTTATAACAACTTGTTAATTTATTAAGTATAAAATACCTTATGTATAACGTGTAATTAGTTTGTCTCGTACTTTAGGTATGGTCATCTTGCTAATAAGTATTTTAGATAAATCACCGACACGCTTTAACAACATTCTATGATAGTCGTCTAAGTGATTTTCGAGAAAAATAAAGTTTTACGTCGAAAGTATACACTTTGTTAAATTTCTGAAAATGACCAAGTGGCCTAGTAAAGCTAGTCGTAAACAGTGGTTATTAAGTTTTATCGACCTAACTCAGTGGATTTAGGAAGTATGTAGCAATGTCTACAAAGGCTAACACTGAACCTCAGTCCATTCAAATCCCGATCCCACATTTATATGGCCTTCAAGTTGGGTGATCAGGCCGTTTTTAGTGTTTGTGGGCAGTTCTCGGGAAAATATGCGAGGTCCTAATTCCTTTGTTATAAATCAGTATGAAGCATGGTTAGACTTTTTGGAAAATAGGCCATATCTACTTCATTTTTGTCAATGATATCATTTTTCCATAAAGGACTCCATCTATGAGTAAAACGGGCTTAAACATAGCCACTCGCAAAACTGCTCGACACTTTGAAAATATTTTGACACTTAGAGCTGGTAAAATAGTTATCGTAGTCGTAACTCTAAATCAACGTATCTTGGTCATCTTAGCTCCGTTTCTTAAGTTCTTTATATCCCCGGTTTTTTATTTACGTGTACTAACTGATTTTTCGTGCCTCAGAATATCTAGTTAGCTTCTAATGTCCGTTTTTACCTTTTGAAAAACCCTTAACAGCATACAATTTTTCAGAAAATTAATTTTAGACACCTAACTTGAAAATAGCGTAGTCTCTTCGTTATATATCCGTTTTAACCCATCCAAACGACCACGTTTTCGTAATAAAGTGTATTTTCTATATTTTTACTCAAATCTTACATCCAACTTACTGATTTTTCCAGATTTTACAAAATAGGACAACCTTATATAAAAATGTTTCAAAAATGTATTTTCTAGTTTTCAAATTATACCAAACCACTTTCAATCACTACAAAACCATTCTAACTCTACCACATACTTTCCAAGAGTGCCATGTAGCTTAAGTACCCAGAAAGAAGAGAGGAGGGTTCACCACCAGTCAAGAAAGGAAAAAGTTGGTTCAGCATGGCAAGCGCAACCTCTCGCCTAGATCAAGATCCTTGGATAGAAGATCTCAATGCAACCTCTTCGTTATCATATCTATCAAAGCTGCTTTCCACTCTTTTCCCGGGTCAACATAAAAGCTAGTTGTCACTTAATATGTTTAAGAAAATCACAAACATGTATCAAAGTGATATGTCCTACTAGAAAATGAAATAACTCATAATTAAGTAGTGTAAGGTTATAAAATCAACTTGGTGACTTACTTGCACTTAAGAAGTGTATGTGATGGTGATGAACACAAAAGTACCCCAACTAATGACTCCAAAACCCTTTGTTACTACTTAAATTACCCAAATAAACTCTTAAACTTGAAAAATCAAAATTTTCTCTTTGCCTTTTTCCTTATGGTCGATTGTAGTGTGGTGGGTGAAAGTGTTTTTGTGTTGTTGTGTGAGTAAGAAAACAGTGGAAGTATCCTTATATAGAGAAACTTCCAAAGGATGGTCAAATTACATATCTAAGTTTGAAAATATGTAGGTTGGCTATATGTCCTGTGATGACCGAATTTTAGGGGAAAGTTGGAGGCAAAACATAAGTCAAGCGCACACACTTTTGGTCTATGTCTCCTCATTTATTAACTTAGTCAAAATAATAATAATAATAAATAAATAAATAAATAAATAAATAAATTTTCATCAAAACCTGCCCTCTTAGACTCCGTTGAAGACACCCGTATATTTGGTCTTTGTGAGTCCTCTTTAACCACAACCCTACTAACCAAACGTAAAATGTTGTGTTATAAATCAATCCTTGTCCATATGTTAAACCTTTATATCAAACGAACCCTAAAATATCACGAAACAATAACCTAAGATACATACACTTAACTATAAACAGAACTATTCGGCTGTTCTAATTTTCACTTTTGAAGTCTTTTTTCCCCGATTGGTCAAATATGTCATTTGTAAAAGGATTAATTAGCGATAGAATTTTTGGTCGTTCTTGGTCACTGAAATGAACTTTTAACAAGTATGTAGTACTTTTATTTCAATACTCTGTATATTCGCCCCGAGTTGACTTGCTAGTTTCTAAAACATGGGGAAACCGTATTAAAGGATGAAACTTTTATATTTGGACCAGGGTAAAATCTATAGAATACCATTCTACTTTCAAAAAAGTACCATCTTAAACCATTTACTTTTTTATTGCTGACTTTACCAACGAACTTTCAAATTTTAATTCGACTTGAACCATTTATTTAGACCGTTAGAATTCATGTGGCAACGTTAATCCTATTAGTCAACGAACGTTTGCAAAGTTAGTCCTTTTATACTAACGATGTCAACGAACGTTTGCAAAGTTAGTCCTTTTATACTAACGATTGTTTTTAATTAACTAAAAATTTGGAAAAAAATTTAAAAAAATTCAAAATTTTTTTAAAAATTCAAAAAATTTATAAAAATTCGAAAAAAATTATAAAATTTCAAAAAAAATTTAAAAAAATTCGAAAAATTTTTAAAATTTCAAAAAATCTATATAAGTTCGAAAAACTTATAAAATTTCGAAAAAAATTTAAAAAAATTCGAAAAATTTATAAAAATTCGAAAAATTTATAAAAATTCAAAAAAATTTTAAAAATTCGAAAAATTTATAAAAATTCAAAAAACTTATAAAATTTCAAAAAAATTTTAAAAATTCAAAAAAAATTTAAAAATTCGAAAAAATTTATAAAATTTTTGAAAAATTTCGAAATTTTATAAAAATTTTGAAAAATTTCGAAATTTTATAAAAATTTCGAAAAATTTTATAAAATTTTCGAAAAATTTTATAAAAATTTCGAAAAATTTTATAAAATATTCGAATTTTTATAATTTTATAAAAATTTCGAAATTCGAAAAATTTTATAAAAATTTCAAAAAATTTTATAAAAATTTCGAAATTTTTTATAAAATTTGAAAATTTTATAAAATTTTTATAAAATTTTATTTTATAAAATTTTTTGAAATTTTTATAAAATTTTATAAAATATTTCGAATTTTTAAAATTTTATAAAATTTTATAAGAATTTTTGAAATTTTTATAAAATTTTTCGAAATCTTTATAAAATTTTATAAAATTTTTTGAAATTTTTATAATATTTTATAAAAATTTTCGAAATTTTTATAAAATTTTTCGAATTTCGAGATTTTATAAAATTTTTATAAAATTTTATAAAATATATCGAAGTTTTTATAAAATTTTATATAAAATTATAAAAATTCGAAAATTTTATAAAATTTTTCGAAATTTTTATAAAATTTTTCGAAATTTTTCGAAAATTTTATAAAATTTTTGGAAAATTTTATAAAATTTTTCGAATTTTTATATATTTTTTTAAGAGAAAAGTCCAAAATACATCCCTGTGCTTTCCCCAAAAATCAATTTACATCCCTAAACTTTTTTTTGGAACAAAATCATCCCTCCGTTAGTAAAGTTGGCACAAATACATCCCTCCGTTAGTTATATCAGTTACTATGGACTAACGATGCAAATGATTTTCCGTTATCTCCTAAAAGGAGTTAAAATAGTTGCATCGTTAGTCCTTGTTCAGTTAAAATTTTTGCATCGTTAGTCCTCATTGACTATAGAGTTAAAATATTTGCATCGTTAGTCCTCATTGAGTTAAAATATTTGCATCGTTAGTCTTTTGTTACGTTTTCGTCCGCTTTTTTACGTTTTCGTCTGTTTTTTTACGTTTTCGTCCGATTTTTTACATTTTCATCTGTTTTTTTACGTTTTCGTCTGTTTCTTTATGTTTTCGTCCGATTTTTTACATTTTCGTCTGTTTTTTTACGTTTTCGTCTGTTTTTTTACGTTTTCGTCCGATTTTTTACATTTTCGACTGTTTTTTTACGTTTTCGTCTGTTTTTTTACGTTTTCGTCTGATTTTTTACATTTTCGTCTGTTTTTTTACATTTTCGTCCGATTTTTCTTTACCACCACCAACCACCACCACCCACCACCACCACCACCAACCACCACCACCCACCACCAACCACCACCGCCACCCACCTCCACCCACCACCACCACCCACCACCGCCACCACCAACCACCCACCACCCACCACCAACCACCACCCGCCACCCACCTCCACCACCACCACCGCCACCCACCCCACCACACCGCCACCACCACCGCCACCACCACCACCCACCACCACCACCACACCACCCACCACCACCGCCACCACCACCACCACCACCAACCCCACCACCAACCACCACCACACCACCACCCACCCACACACCACCACCACCACACCCCCACCACCACCCACCACCACACCACCACCCACCACCCCACCACCAACCACCACCACCACACCCAACCACCACCACCAACCACACCACCACCCACCACCACCCACCACCGCACGGTGGTGGTTGGTGGTGGTGGGTGGTGGTGGTGGGGTGGTGGGGGTGTGGTGTTGGTGGGTGGTTGGTGGTGGTGGTTGTGGGTGGCGGTGGTGGTGGGTGGTGGGGTGGTGGTGGTTGGTGTGGGTGGTGGTGGGGGGTGGTGGGGTGGGTGGGGTGGTGGGTGGTGTGGGTGGTGGTGGTGGTGGTGGTGGTGGGTGTGGTGTGGTGGGTGGTGGTTGGTGGTTGGTGGTGGTGGTGGGTGGTGGTTGTGTGGTGGTGGTGGTGGTGGTGGGGTGGTGAGTGGTGGGTGGTGGTGCGGTGGGGTGTGTGGTGGTGGGGTGGTGGTGGTGGGGTGGTGGTGGTTGGGTGGCGGGTGGGTGGGGTGGTGGTGGTGGTGGTGGGTGGTGGTGGTGGTGGTGGTTGGGTGGTGGTGGTGGGTGGGTGGTGGTGGTGGTGGGTTGTGGGTGGCGGTGGTGGGGGTGGGGTGGTGGTGGGGTGGTGGGGTGGTGGTGGGGTGGTGGGTGGGGTGGTGGTGGTGGGTGGGGTGGTGTGGTGGTGGTGGTTGGTGGTGGTGGTGGTGGGTGGGGTGGTGTGGTGGTGGTGGTGGTGGTGGTGGTGTGTGGTGGTGGGGTGTTGGTGTGGGTGGGGTGGGTGGTGGGTGGGGGGTGGTGGTGGGTGGTGTGTGGTGGTTGGGTGGTGTGGTTGTGGTGGTGGTGTGGGTGTGTGGTGGTGAGGTGGGTGGAATGGTGGTAAAAAAACGGACGAAAATGTAAAAAAACAGACGAAAATGTAAAAAAATCAGACGAAAACGTAAAAAAAACAAACGAAAACGTAAAAAAACAGACGAAAATGTAAAAAAATCAGAGAAATGTAAAACGAAAAACAAAAAACAGACGAAAACGTAAAAAAACAGAGAAAATGTAAAAAATCGGACGAAAACATAAAATAACAGACGAAAACGTAAAAAAACAGATGAAAATGTAAAAAATCGGACGAAAACGTAAAAAAACAGACGAAAACGTAAAAAAACAGACGAAAACGTAACAAAGGACTAACGATGCAAATATTTTAACTCAATGAGGACTAACGATGCAAATATTTTAACTCTATAGTCAATGAGGACTAACGATGCAAAATTTTTAACTGAACGAGGACTAACGATGCAACTATTTTAACTCCTGTTAGGAGATAACGAAAAATCATTTGCATCGTTAGTCCATAGTAACTGATATAACTAACGGGGGGATGTATTTGTGCCAACTTTACTAACGGAGGGATGATTTTGTTCCAAAAAAAAGTTTAGGGATGTAAATCGATTTTTGGGGAAAGCACAGGGATGTATTTTGGACTTTTCTCTTTTTTTAATTTTTATAAATTTTTCGAAATTTTATAAGTTTTTTCGAATTTTTATAAATTTTTTGAATTTTTAAAAACTTTTCGAATTTTTTAAAATTTTTTTCCAAATTTTTAGTTAATTAAAAACAATCGTTAGTATAAAAGGACTAACTTTGCAAACGTTCGTTGACTAATAGGACTAACGTTGCCACATGAATTTTAACGGTCTAAAGAAATGGTTCAAGTCGAATTAAAATTTGAAAGTTCGTTGGTAAAGTCAGCAATAAAAAAGTAAATGGTTCAAGATGGTACTTTTTTGAAAGTAGGATGAGCTTTTACCCTTTGGACCACAAAAATTAAATGCACCTTAGATTTGAACACAAAACTTTCATGTTATCTTGATGTAATCCGATCATATGAACAATCAATATTGTTGTTGCAACTATCGAACTTTTGTTGTATATATTCAGATGTACAAACACAAGCACGTTACTATGAATACAAACCTTTGGGGTATACCATACGGTCCCCATAGAGAGAGGGAAAAAAAAAAAAAAAAAAAAACACACATTCGAAAGCAACTTTAAATCAAGAAACCAATAAAAGCGTGTAGAAGCAGCAAGAACAAAAAGTGAAAGAAACAAAACTACCTAAAGCAAAGCACCTTCAATATTCATCAACATAATCCACTTCAAAATCCTTACAAAAACACAAATATAAGACAAACCCATTTCAGATCTCACCTTAATCTAAAATGGGTATTTGTTGGTCATTGCTAAAACCTCGTCGAAGCCATGAAATCCCCATTTCATCCCCATCACCTACTCATACTATTCCTAATGATCGACCTACTCATACTGTTCCTAATTATCGTTTCAACGATCAAGAAAGAACATACTATCCTCTACCTAGTAAATTCGACCCACAAAAAACTATAAAAAACCAAGATGATGATTCTATTTTAGGAAAACATTATGTTGATATAAAACAAATTTACCATATTGGTAAAGAGTTAGGGAGAGGCCAATTTGGTGTAACGTATCTTTGCACCGAAAAGGCCACAGGAATAAATTATGCATGTAAATCGATATCCAAGCGAAAGCTTGTGACGAAAAAAGATATGGAGGATGTAAGGAGGGAGATATTGATGTTGCAACATTTAACGGGCCAACCTAATATTGTGGAGTTTAGAGGGGCTTATGAAGATGAAACAAGTGTGAATTTGGTGATGGAGTTGTGTAGTGGTGGTGAGCTTTTCGACAGGATAACGAAACAAGGTAGTTATTCTGAAAAAGCAGCAGCAAAGATTGGTAGGCAGATTGTGAACGTGGTGCATGTTTGTCATTTCATGGGAGTTATGCATAGAGACTTGAAGCCTGAAAATTTCTTAATGGTTAGTCAAGCTGATGATTCTCCAGTGAAGGCTACTGATTTTGGGCTTTCTGTCTTCATTGAAGAAGGTTAGTATTTTGTGAAGCCTAAACTGTTTTTCTTTCCGAACAGCAAAAGCTTTCCTTCAAAAAACCCCTCTAGCAAGAAATTATAGGAAGAAAGAGTTACAAGGAAATAGTACAAGCCATTCTTTTTAATCATTGATCCAAATATTCAATCAATCCATGCTGGATAAATTATCATATTCGTACTGAAAATCCAAACATGAGATAGAATTCTTATTTCATCGCCTAATTAAGTATCATTACTAGGTTTTCGAGTCGAAGCAAACCTTGTTTCTATAGTTTCTGATGATCCACGTCGTTGTTTGAATTAGCTTGTCTAAGCGATCTTTTATCGGTTTAGCAAGATTGGCCGAGTCATGACTCGTAAAAGTTACTGAGTGAATTTAGTCATCGGAACAGGTTTAAGTTTGAAAGATGTTTATAAATTGAGTCACTATACTGAGATGATATTTTTGATGACACGGAATGAAATAGGTTCAAGTTTATGGACATTTTCATTGCAACTAAATACATGTAACTCATTTAATATCTCACCAAGTTATAGAGTTTTAACAAGTTGAAGCATATTGATAATATGTTTATAAAATGATAAATTTAAAAGTATATTATGACATGGAAATTATATAAACATTCTCAAAAAGTTTACTATCTCAGATGCTCTAATATCTGTTTTGCTAGAACTTGAAGAAGTATATTTTAGTTTAGGAAATGCACGTTACAAAAGTACTAGTATTTGTTTTTGGGTATACCTTCCTTTTGGCTCACGTAAGTATTGTTGGTTTTATATGTGATCAAATATTTTATGTTGTCCAAAATGACTAATCCCACTTTAAAACCAATAAGTACTCGTTAGTTACACTAGTGTACATGAGATGTACTAAACTAATTTTCCGAGTTAATATAATTGATTTAGAAGAATTGGAAAACAAGTTAAGTTCTAGGTATAACAATTACACATAATTATGTAACAAGACAACAACAACATTTATTTATCGGGGTAAAAACCCTTTACTCAAAAAAGATAACGCAACATCTGAAGATTTGTATTGTCGGTACAAGGTTATGACATCTATATATTAACATGGTTTAATTAGAGAATCATTATAACCACCAATCGATGCTAAACTTAACATTCTCTTCCATGTTAATGTAATTTGATTTGTGTTAATGTGAATTTATAAGTTCATTAATTGTTATTTTAAAATTATGATAAATTTAACCATATGGTAAGAATTTTCATAATACTAGAGTTATAAAATAATCGTTAGAGAACTCTTAACTTAATATCGTCTTGTTAGTTAAAAAGATACAGTAGATTTGTAGTAGCTTAATTAAAAACTTTAGGCTCATCACATCTTCTTTCATATATATACTTATGGTAAGCTACTAAGTTTAACCTTAACCTTTTGAGCGATGTTGCAATACTCTATTTTGTTTATAAAGAGTAATTATTAGCAAACCTCTATTTTCCATGGCAGGACGTACTACTACGATCTTAAACTTCTTTCAAGTTTGTTTCCTTTAGAGGCTTTTGAACGATTCAATTGTTCATTATACCCTTAGACTGAACGTGTGACATAAGATGTTATGTTAATATATATTATCTTCAAGTAGTAATGCAATAGATTAAGGTATATCAAAGAAAAAGGCTTAGATCAAGTGGTTAACACCCTTGTCTCTGGAGACAGAGGTCAAAAGTTCGATTTTCACTCCTTGCAAGGCCGGAGGTTCTTTTCTATCTTTTATAGAACCGGAAACAGCATCTCTATCTTAGGACTTATACACCGTAGAGATGATATTAGGACCTATAACACGTGTAATACCGTATTAAGAGTTACTTTTTTTTAAAGATATTTAGAAGATAGGAGTGGTTGATAGACAACGAAATGACTAGCTAGTACTAAAAACGTGTAATCCACATTGGGTCAACAAGTCAATGGTGAAATGACAGGTCAACCAGGTCAAGCAATTACTTTTGTTTTTGTTTCCTTGAAAGTCTTTCAATATGCCTAAAATACATCAACATCACACATAATCATGTTAATGTGAACTTTGGACCTAACAATTTGCAATAATGCACAAATAGAAATATAGCCATAAAGTAGGGCTAAAATATGTACACATAAGGAATCATATAAGCATTATGTATTAAGAATAATCAATCTTATGTTTGATTGTGTCGATAACTCGATATAGACAAATTATGATGTTATGTGTATCATGAGGTATGTCCCAACAAGTTGGAACTATAACTTCACATATTGTTTTCACTCAGTTAGTGACAATGTTCATATCAAACTGCGGCGAATCCAGAAAACATACACAAGAGTGTATTTTTTTTCGAAATGGAAACGTGTAAGCGTATTGTGTCAAACTTTGTAAAAAAAAAAAATAATAATAAAAATAAAAATAAAAATAAAATAAAATAAAAAACTTTTCTTACACTGAGAATGGTGCTCAAAGGCTATACAAATCTATCCGCCCTTGATATCAAATCGCATGCTAGGCAAATACAATTAATATTACATGTCTACGGTCATATGCCGGATAGTTTATGTATGAATATGGATTATGATCACGAGTAGAAAATTATGTTAATGATAGACGAGATGAGAAGAGGCTTGTTACACATTAGGAGTTTTGGAAAAGAAAACTCTTGTGCATTTGCTAAGTTGTTGGACTCGATTCTGACGCATTTTGATGTTATGAAATATGGTATCTCACGTGTGTTTTCTCTTTTAGGAAAAGCTTATAAGGAGATTGTTGGAAGTGCATATTATGTGGCACCAGAGGTGTTACGACGACATTATGGGAAGGAGATAGATGTATGGAGTGCTGGTGTTATTCTGTACATTCTTCTTAGCGGTGTCCCTCCTTTTTGGGGAGGTCGAACCTCTAACTCCTTTCATTTCAAATATTATCATTTGACTTTCATGTTCAATTATATAGTTTTTCAAGTTCAAAATCAAAATGAATTTACAACAAATGGATAAGGATTACTGACTCAAACAAGGAATATACATTACAAGGTTTGATATTCTCAAAAGAAAATCTAAAATTGGTGAACAAATTATATGAGATTTTGTAAAACGAACAGTGGAATGTTTGACTTGAAAAGCCAAAGTTTGCCTTTGTTTCAGTTATGAAACTAAATTGTATGATTCTTGTTTTAGAGACCGAAAAAGCCATATTTGAAGAAATATTAGACGGTACTCTTGACCTTCAAAGCCCTCCGTGGCCGTCTATATCTGCTGGTGCCAAGGACTTAATCTCAAAGATGTTGACCAGAAATCCTCAGAACCGAATTACTGCTGATAAAGCCCTTGGTTAGTTTACCTAAAAAAATCTATTATGAATGTTTACTACGGAACTAATAATAAATAGAGTTCTAATTTTACAAATGAATGATAACACACATTTCAGAACACCCATGGTTAAAAGAAGGCGGTGAAGCATCAGAACAACCTATGGATAGTGCAGTATTGACTCGAATGAAGCAATTTAGATCAATGAACAAGCTGAAAAAGCTCGCAATAAAGGTATGCTTCCTAAATTTCATTTTAGTTCATCTTGATCAAGAAAAACGATCTTTGCATATTGTAAGTGGCAGCATGGTTTTGCTATCATAGCCGACTGACATTTGATCATAAACTTCATTTGATATCAGGTTTAAAAGTAATCTTCAACAGATTTCATAATATTATAAGAACTTTTCATGTTTTAGGTTATCGCAGAAAACTTAGAATCGACAGAAGAAATAAAGGGATTTAAACAAATGTTCAGCAATATGGATACCGATGGAAGTGGTTCCATAACCTACGAAGAACTTAAAACTGGACTATCAAAGCTTGGCTCCAGGCTCCCTGAGTCAGAAATACAACAACTCATGGAAGCTGTAAGTTCTTAAGTACTTCCTCACTTTGACTTCTCCCAATTCAGAATGATTTCGTCTGGATTTCACTTTTAGAACCAACCTTTACCGTCGCATCTGGTATTAGTTAAGATCTTTAACTTTAACGCCATATTGGTTGCAAAGAAATATAAAATTCATATCAAAATTTAAGTTAAAACTTAAAAGTCGATTCATTTGACCTGAAAAGTCAAACGTAGCTAAAATTGCTTGTGGTCACTCATACTAGGCTGATGTTGATAAGAGTGGAACAATCGACTACATTGAGTTCATCACTGCTACGATGCATCGACACAAACTCGATAGGGAAGAGAACTTGAAAAAAGCCTTCCAATTCTTCGACAAAGATAATAGCGGGTTTGTTTACACAAGTCTTTTTTTGATCATTAGAAATCTTTTAACAATTTGTTTCATGACATTAGCATTGTTACAGATATATCACTAGAGATGAGCTGAAACATTCTATGACTCAATACGGAATGGGAGATGAAGAAACCATTAATGAAGTCCTTGATGAAGTAGATACCGACAAGGTTAGTAACATTCATAAGCTCAAAAACTTGTGCACAATGCACATAACCATTAAACTAAATACATGTATATGGTATTTTGATTATTGCTATTTGGGTTATGGCAGGATGGGAAGATCAACTACGACGAGTTCGTGGCAATGATGAGAAAAGGAACAGTTGAAACAGGTGAACATGTCAAAACACAAGAATTTGATTTGTAGTGTCTTAAATTCCCAAAGGGCTATTGTGGTTGAGCGAGTGTTGTGTGATAAATAAATAGCCAAGGGTTAAAAATTATTTTACCCTTTGTGCTCTGTGTATATATTTATTTCTTTTGGATTTTGCTCCATGCAAAGAGAAAATGTAAGAAATGTCCTTGGCGTGTTGAGGGGTATAGTATATTGATGCTTTCTAGTAGCTTTAAGCATAAAAAGGGCAGCGAAATTTCATCTATTTGAATACCCTCTTCTCTTAAATAACAATCCTTTGAACTCTCGCAAGTAATATAGCTTGAAATCTATCCAGTTTTTGCTTTCCGTGGTTATGGGCGTAGAAAAATATGCTCGCCAGATAAAATATCAAAATTTATAACCATCTTGATATTGTTCTCGGTTCTGTTTAACAAGCCGGTTCTTTAACTAACTTGGTAGACTTTTAGCTTTAGAAAAGACAAGCTTCTGTGGTTTCAAACCCAAAAAGGTTGTAGATGCTCGTGTCACATGAACGTCAATGTTTCACCATCGTACATACAACCGTTATAATTTCATTCTATAAAAAGTTTCCTCGACTATGAATCATTAAAAATATTAACTCTAAAATCAATTGGTTCCTTTTTTGCAGTTCCACCAAAAAAAAGAGCATGTGCGGCTTCATATGGGTTGAATTCGGTTTTCACTGGAAGGAAAATCACTTGGAAGTTGATGGGTTGTATAATTGTGCTTTTAAGCTTTTGTATGCATGGCTATGTTAACAAACAGTAGAATTTCATCTATAAAGATGCTATTTTCTCAGTTAAAAATGGTTAATAATTCTTATGGCACACTAGTGAATAACAACAAGACTTTGCACTAGTGAATACTGTATAACATAGATGATAAACTAAGTCAGCCACAGGCCCCCTAAGGCTTTGTCGTCAGGCTAGTGAACCTTTTTGACAGTTCATAAGCTCAAATCAGATGGACAAAACTAGTTAGCTAAACTTAAGCCATGCTCATCATAAGAAACCGAAAAATAACTAAATATTGCAAATAAGTACAATATTGAGAAAGACTGCTAAATGTGATCATAGTTCTCAATCTGGTAACTCATGCAAAAAGATTCCTGCATGGCTTTTAAATTATTGTTTGTGGTCAAAACTCAAAAGTAGGTTACATACCATATTAGTTATACATCTAAATAACAGTTGAGGTAAAGCCATGAGCATTAAGAGCAGAGACTATATAAATAGAAAATTAGGGCATCAATAAGATGTACAAAAACACAAACCTAAATTGGTTGACACAGGTGACAACAGTATTATTTGCAAGTACAAACTTACATTGTGCTGTTCTGATAAGTTATCTATCAGATCAAAAAAGCCTTTCGACATCATCTTCCGTATTCGATATCTACTTTTTCGAATTCGATAGCTCTCTGTCGTGAATATCAAAATAGCAACCCTTCAACTGATGACCAAAGGTTCTTGGTGTATCAGGAAGTGCTTCATCATTCAGCAGAACTAGTTAGTGTTTCAAACTAAGTGGATGATGTCTAACTAATGATCACCTCCAAGCATCTCCATCACAATAGCATACACACTAACCTACAAAAAGAATATTATGATAACACACTGATCAATGCAATTAAAAAAAAAAAAAAAACTGATCAATGCAAATAAGTGGTTCAAATTATGTGGGTCCGATAATAAAAATCAACTATACAAGTAACAATCTTACATCATGGTGACATCAAATCATCTTCCAGGCACGATCCTGTAGTTGAGAACAAGGTCCTCAGACTTTTTCCATATATAAGTACGGACAGTGGCTAAGCTCATGTCAGGTGTCAAGACCTGCATAAAATTAATAACAGGCTAGTGCATTAACATAAGAAAGGAATTGATGACATTTAGGCATGTTGCTTTAATCGTTGGTTGTCTTAATGAATAAAGTTGAATAGTTGGGCGGCCGCCTTATCACTTATCGCCTCATTAAACTTACCTGATTATTGCATAGGATTTCTATGGAGGGTTTGAGCTTTTGCCAAGGTTTCAGTCCAGATCTAAAAGATCCATCTCCTCCTAAAGTTGATTGCTGCAACTGCCCTCCAGATAGCCCAGGTGCAAAAGTTCCATCAATCAAGTTATCCAATGGTTTGTCCAGAACCAACTTTTCCACAACATAATTAACAACCTAGCAAAACATATTTAGAAAAAGATAAGTTATGTGCATATCATTTTTGTGCATCGTGCTTCATAACTGTTAGCTCCATAGATTCAATATAACGGTTCCTACTTACACATGTACCTTGTGTATTCTCAAAATACGAGGTGCACTAAGCTTCCCTTGGGTCACAATTTGGGTAGTTGAACCTTCATATGGTTGTAAATAGAAGCTGCACCTGAATTTGGACATTATATTAGTAATGTAAAAAAGTAATATACTTCCGGCCCTTCTTATCAGCTATTTAGTGAAAACACAGAAAAATAGCATAAAGAAGTAGAGATTTACTTGGTATGTTCCCTTGGGGGCATTCGATTATGCAAAATGCAATCTAAAACCCACCAAGGTAAGTTCTTCTCGTCTTCCGTTCCATCCATTTCAGTAATTTTCTTCCTCCATTGACCATTATAGGAACCCTCAGTAATAATTGGAGGTGTAACAGTTGAGAACTCAAATGGGGGATATACTGCACAATCATTTTCCGCATTACCATCTCTATCAACTTTTGAAAGTGTAATACTCCTAGTAGAGATATCCCTGCCAGAAGGTATTTCTCCATTCACCAAAGATTGGGACCCGGGTTTATGCTTTTTCTTAGACAGCCAATGAGCCAACAGTCCTTTGACGGTTTCTCGTGCCAAATTAACCTGTTCAATTTTTTGTTAATTTCATTTAAATCTTCAGTGTATACTTTTTATCTTCTTAATTCTAAACCCAAATAAATCAAAATTGCCCCATGTGATAATTTCATGATGCTATTTCATATATAAGCAAAGGTACCAAAAATTACATAAAATGTGCATACCTTGTCATCCTCTGCTTTCTCAGTGATGTTAAGATCAGCAGAATACATCTCTGCTGAAAAGCACTGTGGGGTATCCAAATGCACAGACAAGTTCCCGAGCTTACTATCTACAGAGAACCAAGCAGGAATGCTTACCTGGAGAAACATAATAAAGTCAACAAGAAGTTGCAAAAAATATGGTAAATGTTAGTTCCTATAGTGAGCTAGTAATAACTACCATCTCAAACAGTTCTTCCTTCTTCTTTTCAAATGAAACAGGTCCATAGTTTTGAATACAAACACCTCTAGTGATCTCACAAAGCTTCACAGAACCAGCATTATCCTATCAAAGACACATTTCAAACCATCAGTTTGGAGGTGGCAACTTCTACCCGTTACTTATCTCAAACGGGCCAAATCCAATAAGTTAAATAAAAGGGGTACGAGTCAAGCAGGTTGAAAGCCAACATCAAAATTTTAAGCATACAGCCCTCCTAAATCATTTTATCTCAAGATTTAGATTATTATTGTAACAATATTGTTCTTGTAATCATAACTTGTGGTAAAAACAATGAACTAAAACATATTTGTGGGTCAGCCCAATCTTTTTAAACTCGAATTCATTTCGATTACCCAACCCACCCATCTGGCTACCTCTGCACCAGTTCACCATGTTCACCCAAAGGAATGAAAAACCACAGAAGCTGACAGTGCCCATTTAAAGTTAAACTATCACGAAAGTACAATTAGAGACTATTTGATTGTTACCTTAGTTAGAACATGTCTTCTATTGTTCATAATTTCACACTGCACTATCCCTGGGATTCCATCAATACTCAAGGTTGGTTCATTATACACAGGAACCTAACATTTCATTAGACCAGTTAGTATGTAGAAGAGACTACTAGATGGTAATTTCATAATTAAGAAAAGAACTGATTCTTTTTTTGGAAAAATAAAAAAAAATAAAAAATAAAAAATAAAAAATAAAAAATAAAAAAAAATAAAAAATAAAAAAAAAAAAAAAAAAAAAAAAAAAACTGAAAAGAGAAAAGTATATATTCAACTCACAGGAGCAGATCCTTCCAAGGATGCTCTAGCCCTTGAAAATGACAAATTTCCAGCCAGGAAAGATCCGCCTCTATGGAACACCTTCTGAGGGTTTCGTCCTTCAGCAGGCCATCTATGCACAGAAGAATCGGTTGTTGCAACCCATATATCATCACCATGCATTGCTAGTTTCTGAATTGGATGTTCCTCTGTGCAGAGTAATATACTCTCCCTAGTTGCGAGGTCTGTTAAGTACAACTACAAGTAGACAACATACACATATTAGTAAAGTTAATTGCGAAGACTCATCTAATAACCTAAGAAACATATTATAAGGGCTTACCGATAGATCTCTTCCACCGCTATAGACATGGCTGAAAGTTGGAGTGCTAGCAAGTGCCCAAACAGAATCTGTATGAACAGCATATGAGTGCACACACCGCTGCTGCCCAAGATCCCATAATCTATAAGCAATAGAAAATTTAGTACCATGTTTATCCATGAAGCAAAAAATTACCACAAAAGAAAGCATTACTTTGATGCTAGAGTGTCTACCTGATCATGGAATCAGAAGATCCTGATAAACAGAATCTGCATCAATGAAATTAAAGCGTCATGAAAAACCCAATAATCAAACAGTATAAACTTGTTAATTAACGATCTAAATAGATATGTTGAAATGTATGTGCTGCATGAAAACAACAAACACCAAAACTAGCTTCACATAAACTATGTTGCTCCAGCCTTCCATATTCTTTTATGAAGTTACATTAACCCCTAAACTAAAAATCGAGCAGCAGAATTTCTAGTAGGTCAGAACTCAGAAGACTATAATTTACTGTAGAAGACAAGGGAGCCATCATTGTTCATATAGCAACATGTGCATGTGATAGAAAATGTTCAACCAGCTATATGACCATTGATGTTTTGACCATTGTTACCAAACAAATGATATACAGCTGAACAAACCTTCCCGTGGAGTCAAGAAGCAAAGCCCTGATATTATCTGTATGCCCTCGAAGCTTCATCATCTTTGAACCAGTCCTTGAATCCCAAACACGTATAGCCTACACCAAAATAAAGATTCTAAGAGATTAACTCCAAATTTATGATTGCTATACACGGCTACATTCTCCCAAAGATAAGAACTAAGCCAGGATTACCTTCTCTGTTCCACCAGAAACTAGAAGAGTTCCAGTTTCATTCGTTGCTAACGCATACACAGACTCTTTATGTCCTTTAGCAGCAATAGGAACATATCCCTGGGGTACACTTGCTTGCAATGAAATGCTGTTGCTAGAGCTGATAGTACGTAGGCTAGTAACCGGCACTGAACTTCCCGAACCATTGGTGGCACATGGGCGATCGTCGTCAGCTGCCTCGCTGGATTTGTTGAGTGGAGCAAGTGCGGCTTCAAGATCCCAAAGAAACACCTCACCACCCATCCCACCAGAGGCAACAATATTGCTCTACAATCATAAGCACGCAAGAGGATGATGAATTTTCAATAGATGTATAAAAACTGTTTTAAGAATATATTTGCTAGAAAATTACGTTTCTTTCTGCTGCAGCAAGACAGGTTGCATAATCTGAGTGTTGACGAAAAGTCCTAGTGCAAGTTCCATTGGATAAGGAATCCCATGTCTGGTAATGCAATGAGATACAATATTTAGTTCAAATTTGTGTAAGTACTGATGTATTGACTGAAAATTTTCAATCCAACCCTGAAGACAAACCTTGATGGTAGTATCCGAGGAGCAGGATACAAGGGTATTCCCTCCTGCAAGAACCGCATCATTCACCTGTACACCCCAACACATTCCCACATTATTCAAGTCAATATACTCAATTTTTAACCTACTTTAAAGGATTTGGCTCCTCTAGTCCATTAAACAAAACCTCATCTCCTTAATAAATGCCTTTTTTGGTCATCAGTCTTAAAAAGCACCTTCACCCTCCCCCCCACAAAGTCAATTAACTATATTGCACAATTACTTATCACATCAGAAGGCTAAGGTTTCAAATTCTCGCTGCTCTCCAAAGTTCTGTAAGAAGCATCTAAAGACCAACAAGAACAAGTTTTCTAGTGAAAGCAATGATGGGTGGTAAAAAAGTTACTAGGAATGAAGAAACATACCCAGTCAACATGAGACTCGAAGGTGGCTGAGCAGGTAGCATCCTCCTCGCTCAATTCCCATCTCTTTAATGTACCATCACGGCTCCCGGTGAAGAGGTAACTTGAGTTATCTGGTTGTGAAGGCTTTAATACTGCCAAACAGTTCACCCCTGCACAATGCTACAAAGGAAGAAGAGTTTCAGATAGTTTACATAAATTATTTATCTGTCACCACTTACCACCAAAAATCAATATTTAGTGCTTATATCTATGTCTATATAATTCCCGGAGTAAGTATTAAGCAATATTTCTCATGAAGTTTCTAGGTAGTTGATTGCTTTTAGAATTTTGCATCAATCATCTAGTGCCTACTTTGTTTATCAAAGACCACAAAGCCTCGCCACAAGGTGAAAACCAGGAGATGAGAACGTTTGCCACTCGCAGATTTGACCAACAGAAATACTGAATATAAAAGTAGACATTAGGGGAAAGACCGCTAATTAACTGATTTACAGTGCCTTGTTTCTTATTGCTTTTTGATAAAGACAGTTTTAAATGCCAATCAACTACCATTTGATCATAACACTCTTGTCACCCTATGGGCCCACCCTCCATAAACCTATAAACTTCTTCTTTGTTAATATAACCCTCAAGACTACAATTCAGTTTATGAATGGTTGAAGAGTGTATCGGAAGGTTTCTGGCACACCAACAAGCAAATGAAATACCACTGAATTACTAAAAAGATCTTCAAACATGTTAAACAAAAACTTGATTAGATATAAAAGTTTTGTCCCTATTTGGGTATACCAGGATGATTTTATACAGATATAAACATGGGACAATCAGCTAAGCAAACAAATACTAACCTTATTGTCATCAGCATCATTCAATACATAAGTAAATCTCTTCTCCTTACGTGGACGAACTGAATTTGAGGCACTGCCTGCAATACCCACACGGTGCATTGCAAATATTTCTGAAGCAAAGAAACTCAAGGTATAAGTCTTGCACTATCACCTCCAATAACATTTACAATGAAAATACACTACATTCTTATAATATTGTGATAAACAGTACACAGGGCCGAGATATGTAGGTTGCGTTTAGTTAGAGGAAAACATCTATGTTTTCCACAAAATGTTTTGTACAAAACAAAGAAAACAGAGATCGCGTTCAAATCCCTTTATTTCTAAAAAAAATTTCCACAAAACACAAATCCCCTATTTCCTAACTTAACAAGGAAAATTACAGAACAAATTTTTGTTGTTTCCTTGTTTTCTTTTGTAACACAAGGCCCTCTCTTCCATTCTTTGAAACAGAAAATACAAACATCAACTAAACACGTTTTCTATATTTTCAAGTGTTTTTTAGAGATAAATTTCCCTTCCAAATTTCTACAAAATTAGAGATATTTTCTATATTTTCAAGTGTTTTTTAGAGATAAATTTCCCTTCCAAATTTCTACAAAATTAGAGATAGAAAACAAGAGAATATTTTTTTTTTACCAAATAAACGCACCCATAACTTTCTTCCTAGGATTGTTATAACAAAAGCATATATGCCTCACATCGTTATCCAAATTACGTCATCCTAAATCTCTACTGTCCCAACTCCCAACACATTTATATATAGAAAAAAATAACTAGCTCATGCAACTTACAACGTTATTCCAACTACCAAAACATATTACACTTTCTTCGGCGATCTTTCTTTCCCCTACACTAAAGAGCCAAGACTATATTGTTTATTATTCGCCACACTCAGATATTAACGTGGCGCTTCATTAGAAGAAAGAGATCAACTTTGCTCGCTTATATGAATATGACGATAAAGCATTTTCATGATCACCTCAAAATAACTCAGAAGCAGCACGTCACACAGGAAATGACTACCAACCGTTGGCCGTATATATAAATATCCAAATACAATTTATAACCAACTTACACTCACTACCCTTAGGATCCCAAAAGAGTTGCACCCCAACACAATCTCTTCTGGTTTCAATTTTCATGCAAATAGCTTAATATAAAACTAGTTTGCAAGGCCTACCACCTCCTCCTTTATCCAGGCTTTGAACATTATAAAAGAAAAAATGCAGTCATAGTTCTTTCTAGGACCGTCAAATAAGAACCAATGTTGAAACAAATATCTATGTAACTGAACTAAAAAAATTGATTACATGTCCCTGTGATATTACCTACACACATTATAAAAGCAACTGATAACCTCCTTGTTGCAATTTTAATACGAGAAGTCAATAGAGGTGGCAATTAGTGCCCAAAATCATAAAAATGGGCTTCTGTGGGCTAATTTGTAAAAGATTTGGGCGCATTTAGCCCCCTTCTTTTTTTGAAATGAGCATGCATGGCCCTTTCAAAAGTTAAATGGGCGTTAACGGGCATATGTTTTTCTCTCAATTGGAGAACATTGCAATTGTTTTAGAAAAAAACTTATAAATATAATATATTTAGTTATTTAAATATAAATGAGGTGTTAGTATTTGGGGAATTTTTTTCGTCGTTTTGTGTCTTTTCTAAAGCGATTCGTGTAACATGAGCCCATTTGACCCGTGCCCGTTCGAGCCCGAGCCCGATTGGACCCGTGGCCCGACCCGCTCGTTTTGCCACCTCTACGAGAAGAACATAAAGAAGATGACCTCAGATCACTTTATAAGCTCCGTATTCATTTTGGGGCTTGCTATAAACTCAATTAACAGCTCCAAAAACCCAGATAAAAGAAAAAGGTTTTCTCGCATAACCCAATCATCATAGTCACCGTTGCAACACAAACTGAATCATGAACATAAAAATGTCCTATGTTAAAATACAACATCTCTAAACCCCGAGATGCCGATAGTAACACAAAAATGTATTGTACAAATGAAACTTTCATCAGAAACATTTTCCAGAAAACTGAGAATTAGGAAAACTACAAAACACATTTCTGTTTCTTAGTCAACCCCCCCCCCCCCCCCCTCTCTCTCTCTCTCTTCAAAATAATCTTAAACTGAGCAAGTTTCTAAGTTTTCAACTGTTTTGCGGATATAACCCCCCCCCCCCCCCCCTCCTTTAATAAACTTGTTACCTAAAAAATTTCTAACAGCAAACACACAAAAAAAAACATATAATTCTAATTGCAACCTATAACTTGTAGAAGCTAAAATAAGAAACCCTAAATAAGAATCGTATATCAACAAAATTGAGATGAAGGGAACTTACAAATAAATAGATCGATCCTTCCAAAATAATTGACTTGAGATTGTTCAAAATGAAGTGAAATTAACTACTCATCTGTATCAAACGACGTCGTATCGTATACTGAATTTAAACTTTGATCGAATTGATGATGTGTTGAAAATGAAAGAGGTTGAAAAAATAAAGGGAGTTTGGTTTGGTTTGAGAAAAATAGAGAGAGACGAAGAAAACGAGAAACTGTTACGGAGTATAATTTAATTCGATTTCCTACGTTTTGATTGTGTTTGTTGAATCTATGCTGCTTTGACTTAGTTTTTTTTCATCCAAATCTCTAAATGCGAATAAAATTAAATAGGGGTGTTTCGGTAAGCTTCTTAAAATTACTTGCTCGTTACTCGCGTTTTGCGGCGACGTGTGCAGGTGATTTTGCTTTATGAGTGAGTAATGTTATACGAAAAAATGTTACGATATATGGATACAACATCAAAATACAGCAGTTCAATGAAAAACGTTACGCATGCTGAGGTTTTTGTAATCATTAAAACTATAATAGGTCTAGGTATGGTAACATGTTAAACCAACATTTTTTATGTCACATCAGTATTTTTATTTATAATACTGACACACCAGAATACTTCCTCACTGATAGCATGTTAAAACATCCCTTTTAAGATCACTTTTTATTTTCTTTTCCTTTTTTTAAACAAACTAATATTTTATTTCATAAATAAAACAAATTATAATTGAAGAATAAAAAAAATACGAAAACAAAAACCACATTAAAACAAATTACAAAAAAAAAAAAAAAAAAAAAAAAAAAAAAAAAAAAAAAACACAAAAACTGCACACTTCATCTTCCTCACAACACACACTAAAAAAACTTAAATACACACACACCGTATGAACACCATAAAAATAAATAAATAAATAAAACACTCTTTGACAAGCTCACCCTCACCCCCTCCCACCCTCACCTTGTGCTCTAAATTAAAACGATTATTTCGTAACTTAATTGAAAAAAGTATCTTTGAAACCAAATTGAAGCAAAAGGAAATTCTTATTATTTACACAGCAAAAGGAAATTCTTATTGTTTAGACCAGTAAAAGTATTCGAATTTTTCAAATTTTAAATGAGGTAATACCAATATGTCAATAAAATCGTCGCATACAACCAAACAACAAAACCATAAAATCTAACTTTATGAATGGTTAACATTTTTATTTTTCAAATTCTAGCAATAATACATGAATGTTAGAAGTTAATAAATATTGCATTTTCAGTTTTATAGCAAAATATTAAAGTAGTGGTTACAAATTTAGTGACTTTTAAGCCGTATGAATGTCTTGGCTTTAAGTTGTTACAATAAGTGCATTAAAGGGTTGCATGCTAAGCAATTATGGTTGTATTCTTTAAAATTTTAAGACAAACACTTATGTACTTGATAAAGGAGTAAGATGTTGATGAGGGGGAGAAATAAGGTGTTGGGTCCTTCAGTACCCAAGAGTCCTTAAAACAGGATTTGAATACAAATTACGCTAAGTGTTAATCAATCGAAAACACAATTAGGTCACTGGGTGAACAGTCACTCAGTGAGTTACCTCCAAGTTGCTCAGGACGAGTCTAAGAAGAAAGATTCACCACACAGAGAGGCGGATCTCCCTGAAGTGTTACTTGAGACGAAGAAGAAGGTAATGGGTTCAGTGAGCGTTAGACAAGAGCTCACTGAACCCCAATCTCCTCAACAACAATAAGTGATTGAAGACTGAAGACTTAAGGCGATGACTGAAGAACCTGAAGCCTGAAAGAAAGGCGGGATTGAGCGGGAAGGTTTGAAGAGATAAGAACAAGTCTTATCGGGGTCAGACACAAACCATCCCTAAAGCGGCTAAAAGTCAAGAAGTGTCAGGACTGACACTCGAAGACTTTTTGGCGCAATCCTATTGGTTCTTGAAAATGACAATTACTGTTGTAGTTGTCAGACACGCCTTCCTATTGTTTATGTATTTTTAATCTTCAGTACTCTTAACATGTTTGCCTATAAATAGCAAACAGATGGAGAAAAGTGGGTTAGGTATTTTGTGCAATAAAAGCTTAGACTTTCACAATACCCCTTTTCTCCTACAAAGAGTAACCAATCCCTGAGATAGCTCAGTGGGTCGATATTGTTACCACTTAAGCATTGCTTGAGTTTAGATAGGAGACACCATACCTTGTCTATTCAATCCCAAGTGTTTGTTCCGCAAAACACTTGGGTAATAGATTCTTTGATTGATTTCTAATAAGAATTTAAACGTTGAAAAACATTGTGTTTTTATATTTACGTTTTACTTATAAGTTGTAATTAATCAAATATATCGTATCAGTCATAAACACAAATAGATTAACTTTTTAGTTAACTCTAAGCGTGTTAAGGGAACAACAAGTGGTATCAGAGCCTCTGGTTTATAAAATCTTTTCAAAAACTAAGAGTGCTCAAGGTTTTTAAAACCAAGATCCTACTATGGCTGATATTAATGTGCCCCAGCTAGTCGATAAAAAGGGTGGAAGCTTTTCAGTTGTTGCCCCAAGACTTGAAGCTGGTAAATTTAGCAAGTGGAAAAGGCGAATGCTTTGCTACTTGACTGGTATGGAACCATACTACATTACTTGTGTCAAAGAAGGTCCCTATGTCCCAAAGACTGCTGAAGGACTTAACAAGCCTGAAGCTCAATGGACCATTGATAAGAGGAGGGTGGTCAATCAAGACCAACACCTGAAGAGCATCATTATATCTTGTCTTCCTGACGATATAATGGAATCAGTCATCAACTGTTCAACAGCCAAGCAAACTTGGGATGACTTGATCAATAGCTTTGAGGGTCCCTCAGATACCAAGGAAAACAGGATAATGGACCTGAAACTTGAGTACAATACTTTCAGGGCAAAGGACTCTGAAAGTCTCTCTCAGACTTATACCAGATACAAGACTTTGATAAACGAACTATCAAATGATGGTGTAGTTTTGTCTAAGCATGAGACAAATGTTGGCTTTGTCAACAGTCTCCCTGAGAAGTGGCTAAACTTCTCACAAGGCCTCAGGAATGCTAATCACATTCAGACCCTTGAGCTCCCTGAGATCTATGGGAAGTTTGTCTATGAAGACAACTTAATCTCAAGGAGATACCCAGACTCAAAAGCTCTTGAGACCAAAAAGGCCTTGACCTCCACACCCATATCAACTGCCTTTTATTCTAATGGTGTTGTGCAGGATTTTCAAGAGGATTCTGAAGATGAGATTGATGAAAGAACTGGTGATAAGTACCTAAATGATTTAAACTTGGAATTCCAAGAAAGGGTACTCCTTGCTAATTCAAAACGTTTCATCAAAAGAAATCAGTCCAACTTTTCAAAAGCCAAAGCAAATGAAACCACTTTAATGTTTTAATTGTGGTAAAAAGGGTCATTTTGCTAGAGACTGTTATTCTAAAACCATCTCAGAACCCTCTTATAAATTTTCAGGAAATAGTTCCTCAGGAACTCGCAAGTTTCAACCTAGAATGCTTCAGTCGACCCAAAACTTTCAAAACAATAATGTTCAAAAGGGTCAAAAAGACTTTGAAGCAAAATATAGGAAAGCTAAGGCTAAACTTGCACTTCTTGAAACTAATCCCTCAATGTCTCAGGCTGCTCAAATACCCAAACCTGTTCAGACAAAGAACAAGGTTCTTGTAGCAGAAGCTTATGACTGGGATGAAGAAGAGGTCTCCTCAGAAGATGAGGAAATTAGAGTGAGTGCACTGATGGCACTCTCTAAAGGTGATCAGGTGGCTGTTGGGAAAAGCCATGCAAGGAATGGAGAATGGGTGAACATAACCATGAAGAAGGTAAACACTTTACTTTCTATGGATGACAATTCTGATTGGCAGTCCTATATGAATTATATTTGTGTAGATCTTAAGTTTGTTGAAGAAAAAAGGCTTAACTTGTTTTCAGAATATAACAATCTTGTGTCAGAATTGAATAAATGTAGAGATGAATTACTTGTACTAAAACAAGCCAAGTTAGAAACTATTACTCTACAAATTCAAAACACTGAAATTTTGAAACAAAACCAAGCCCTACAACATGAACTTAACAAAGAAAAGGCTGTCATTCAAGGCTGGACTAAAAAGAACCCCAAGGTCTTTGATACTGTGGGTTTGATTCCTAAGAAAACAATAAGAATTGACCATCTCACTGAAACCCCCAGTGAGAGTCACAGTGAAATGACCTTTATTCCAGCTGGCATATCTTTTGAGCAACAAATGCTACCCAAGTCAAATGACTGGATTGTCAGGGATAACCCAGTCAGTAAGTTACCAAACTTTAAGACTAGAAAAATCTTGCTTCCTGAAAGTCAGGCTTTGAAAAATATGCTTGGACTCTCTGACCAACTCAGTAGTACTGAGTTAGTAAATGAGCCTGAATTAGAATCATATCCACCACTCCCACATCTGAATATCCTTCAGGGTGCTGCACCAAGCTCAGACCTCCCACCATTGGTCTACTCTCAGTATTCTCCAAAGGAGAATCTAGGAATGGGAAAAACCATCCTAAAAAGGCAAACCCTTGAAGTCTCCGTAAATACTGATGACTCATCAACTTCAGTCCCTTCTGAAGTAAATACTGAAAGCCCTGATTCAAAAATTGATCAGTTGGCTGAAATGGTCAGGAAGCTGAGTGAGAAGATTGAATCTTCTGAGAAACCTTCTCAATCCAAGAAGAAGGAACCCAAATCAGCTTCCTCAAGCACCAAATCAAAACCCTCCAAACCCCTGAAAAGATGTGAACTGTGTCACTTTACCAATCATTTCACTGATGATTGTTATAGAATCCTTTACTGCATGATTTGCAAAAAGGAATATCACAGGACCTCTGATCACAAATCATACACAGCCACATCAAAAATGGCAGGCTTTAAAACAACCTTCTGATTCTAAACAGAAACAGAAACAAAAGGCCAAGCCTTTTGCACTTTGCCCTCACTGTGGATTCAATGACCACCTTCCTAAGGATTGTCTAATGGACAATAGTTGTGAAATTTGTGGAGATCCCACTCATGACACCTCAGGACATGATAAGGTCATTCAGACCAGAAGAGATATGACCAAGTCATCCTCTCAGTCTACTGAGGCTACCCCTGCAAATAAATGCAAAACCTGTGGTAGCTCAGTTCACTCAACCACTGACCATGAATCAATTGTCACCTTTAGAAAGACCTCCAAAGTTAAGCCCTCCAATATGTGGAGTCCTAGAAAGAACTAACTCAGTTTACCATTTGTGCAGAGGCATGCTAGGGATCCTGTTTGGCATCTAGATAGTGGATGTTCAAGGAGCATGACTCGTGTGAAAGAGTATCTGCACAAATATGTGGATGAATCAGGACCCAAAGTGATATTTGGATAACTCATCATGTCTCACTGAAGGTTATGGCTCAGTAAACTGCAATGATATAGTTTTTTCTAGGATAGCTTATGTTAATGGTCTTAAATACAATTTGATCAGTGTCAGTCAACTATGTGATGCAAAATACATAGTTCAGTTTGATGATAAGCAAGGAATCATCTTCAATGCTAATAAGGAAGTTGTCCTTGTTGCACCAAGAAGACAAGATGTTTATGTGTTGGACATGTCCAGTCTAACTCATAATGGAACTTGTCTCTTTACTAAGGCCACTGAAACCCTCAACTGGCTTTGGCATAAGAGACTCTCCCACCTGAACTTCAAGAACATAAACAATCTTGTGAAACAAAACATGGTCCTTGGCTTACCATCACTTGTGTTTTCAAAGGATAAATCATGCTCTGCCTGTGAAAAAGGTAAACATCATAGAGCATCCTTTAAAACCAAAACAAACTTTTCCATCAGGAACTGCCTTCATCTTCTCCATATGGATCTCTTTGGGCCCATCAGTCCTAGATCCATTAACCATGAGAAGTATACTCTGGTAATTGTGGATGAATACTCAAGATACACTTGGGTATACTTCCTGATCAAAAAGAGTCAGGTAGCTGAAACAATCATGTCCTTTGTCAGAAACATTGAAAATCAAAATGACATCAAAGTCAAACAAATTAGGACTGACAATGGAACAAAGTTCAAAAACTATGAACTTGAATGTTTCTGTGATGAGAAAGGAATTTCCCAAAAATTTTCCTCTCCCTACACACCTGAACAAAATGGTGTTGCTGAAAGGAAAAATAAAACACTCATTGAAGCAGCCAGGAAAATGCTAAATGGATCAGTCCTTTCCAAACACTTTTGGACTGAAGCAGTCAAAACTGCCTGTTATACACAAAACAGATCCATTATTGTCAAGAGACATAGCAAAACCCCTTATGAGTTATTCAAGGGAAGGATCCCTGACATTAGCTACTTTCATGTCTTTGGGTGTCCTGTGTTTATTCATAATCACAAGGATCACTTAGGGAAATTTGATGCCAAAGCTGATGACGGATACTTCCTAGGATACTCTCTTGTCTCAAAGGCCTTCAGGGTGTTCAACACTAGGAGACAGCATACTGAGGAAACATTCCATGTTACCTTTGATGAGAGCACTGATGCAATCAGTGTGTCTAACACCTAGGCATTGATGATTCATCAAAATACCCTTCTGATGAACATCATCCTGACAATGGTCCTTCCACTCAGTACCAAGCAAATGCTGACATCTCCTATTACATCATCCCTCACAACCTTCCTTACCCAACCATCACTGAGTTTGTTGAAGCACAAAGAAGTACTGATGCAATCATTCAGTCTGAAAACAGTGCTCAGGAACCAAACAATCACAGTGATGAGTCAACCCACTCAGATACTCATGATGCCGAAGATCATCATGTGTCTGATCCTGACCCCACCCATCAGGCCTCCTCAAGTTCTAATTAGTTTCCAAGACCTTAGGATAGTTGGACTAGGTCTCAGGATATAGAACTTGTAAATATAATTAGAGAGCCTACTAAAGGCATGCTCACTAGAAGCATGGCTGCACAACTGAGAGCAGCCTCAGCCAATGAATGCCTATTTGTGGACTTCATCTCCATAATTGAACCCAAAAGTGTCAAGGAAGCCCTTAATCATCCAAGTTGGGTTCAGGCCATGCATGATGAACTGGAACAATTTGACAGAAACAAGGTAATAACCTTGGTCAAATGTCCTGAAGATGTTTCAGTCATTGGCATGAAATGGGTGTTCAAAAACAAATCTGATGAAAATGGCATAGTCATTAAAAACAAAGCCAGACTTGTAGCCAAAGGCTATATCCAACAAGAAGGCATTGACTATGAAGAAACATTTGCACCAATAGCAAGGATGGAAGCCATCAGGATCTTCCTTGCTTTTGCAACCTACATGAACTTCAAGGTGTACCAAATGGATATTAAAAGTGCATTCTTAAATGGGTCACTGAAAGAAGAAGTTTATGTTCAGCAACCTCCTGGATTTGAAAGCCATGAGTTTCCTGACTATGTCTGCAAGCTTAACAAAGCCCTTTATGGACTGAAACAAGCTCCCAGGGCATGGTATGAAACTCTCTCAGCCTTCCTGATCCAAAATAAATTAGTCAGAGGCAAGATAGACAACACATTGTTTATCTACAGGACAAATAATGATGTCATACTTGTACAAGTATATGTTGATGATATCATCTTTGGCTCAACAAGTTATAAACTTTGCAAACAGTTTGAAAAACTGATGGCAAAGAAATTTGAAATGAGCATAATGGGAGAACTGACTTACTTCCTTGGTCTGCAAATCAAGCAGACTGATAAAGGAACCTCTATCAGTCAAGAAAAGTATGTCAGAAGCCTACTGAAGAAGTATGAGCTCAGTGACTATGCCTCAGTCAAAACTCCCATGGTACCCCCAAACAACCTTGGTCCTGACCTAACTGGAAAACCAGTGAATCAAAATCTTTTTAGAGGAATGATAGGATCACTGATGTATCTACTTGCTTCAAGGCCTAACATCCAATTCTCAGTCTGTTTGTGTGCCAAATACCAATCTGACCCAAGAGAATCTCACCTCACAGCTGTGAAAAGGATACTGTTGGTCCCTTTACACGATTAGAATTAACTAGAAAGTTAATCTATTGGTGTTAATGACTAATACAATGTTTAAGGATTATTCTAACAGTTATAAAACGTAAATGTAAAAACAACAATATTTTTCAACGTTTAAATTCTTATTAGAAATAATTCCAAGAATCTATACCCAAGTGTTTTGCGGAACAAACACTTGGGATTGAATAGACAAGGGTATGGGGTGTCTCCTATCGAAACTCAAGTTTTGCTTGAGTGGTAACAATATACCCACTGAGCTATCTCAGTGAGTTGTATACTCTTTGTAGGAGAGAAGTTCCTTTGTAAAAGTTCAAGACTTTAATTATACAAAGCACACTTTAACTTCTCTCACAGTTGCTCTATTTATACACAAGTATTCTAAGTATAAGTGATTAAATATAATACAAGTTGTTGAGGTTGCGTGTCTGACAATTACAAATAGTAATTGTCATTTCCAAGAACCAATAGGAAAGGGCTAAATAAGTCTTTGGGAGTTGTTGGCTGACACTCCATGACTTTTAGCCGCAATAGGGAAGGTTGAGTCTGACAAGAGAAGAGTGTTGGGTTTACACTCTTATCTTCTCAGATCTTTTCCCTATTGTTCCCGCCTTTTCTTCAGGCGTTGGTTCCTCAGTCATTCAATCACTTTGTTGGTTGAGGAGACTGGGGTTCAGTGAGCTCTTATCCAATACTCACTGAATCCATCATCTTCTTCTTTGGCTTAAGTCCTACTCAGGGAGTACCGCCTTCCTGAGTAGTGAATCCTTCTACTTGAATTCGCCTTAAGCATCCTGAAGATGACTCACTGAGAGGCTGTTCTCTCAGTGACTTGAATTGTTCTCGGTTTAAGTTAATACTTAGTTAATTTGTGTCCAAATCATGTTCGAAGCATTCTTGGGTTTTACATGACCCAACAATCTCCCCCTATTTGGATATAAATTATTCCTAAGTGTTTTGATCAGATATGAGTGAGCTAACGACTTCTGCTCATACTGAATGTACTAGAATGTAAATAAGGACACTGAAATAATAAAAACATCATCTTATTAATATCATTTACAAGTCCTAACAAAACTAAGTACAAAAAGGGATAGTGTTGGGTATTCAGGCAGGTCAGCAGTTCAACTTGATTCCAAGGGCTTCAAGCTTGGGCTTCTTCGACTGCAGCTCATGTTGGTCAGGATGTTCATTGATTTTTCTTTTCAGGTCATGACAAAACCTCACATTCTCAGGACTCTTGAGTGGAGAGGCCATCATTAGAAAGCCTAGCATTGCTTTGATCCCTGATAGATCTATATCACTCCACCTCTGGAAGGCTTTGTCACCAAACTCATCAATGAAGAACAACCCTCTTTCAGGCTGTTCAATGACCATATTGTTTCTGAAAGGAACACCTTCAGGGAGAGCCCTATTGCAGTCAAGACCAGGAATCTTGATCTCAGGCTCAGCTTCTATCTTTTTTCTTTTCCTTGAAGAAGACTGAGAGGAAGCAGGTTGTGCAGATTCAGGGAGAAGAGATTGAATGCCAAGTTCCTGAGGTGCTGCTGCCAATCTTTCATACCTCAGACTCAATGACTTCATCAGATTAAGGACCACAACATTTGATTTCTTTGCTATTAATGGACCCAACTCGTCCAATTCAGTGATCCCAAAGTCAGCGAATCTGAAAGGTGAATGAACATCAAAGTTTCTCTTGTCAGCGCCTCTGTAGACAGTGACAACGGCAGGATTGGTGTTTCTTTGAATATGAACATCAGTGATTGGTTCTGGCTTCATCCTTTCAGTCATATACCACTGATATTTCTTAATCCTATTCTGCCTGATCTCTTCAGCCCGTTTGGCTCTTTCCTCCCTTTTCTGCCTGAGAGTGGTCATCTCCTCAGACTGAGCTTTCACAAAGGTCATACCACCTTTTCTTCCTGAGAGATCGTTAGCCTCAAGACCAATTTTCTCAGCCTCTTCATGAACAACCTTGATTAAGGCAGACTTGCTTGCCTTCTCCTCTTCCTTCAACTTCTTCTTTGCCTCCTCTTCCTGAAGATAAGTACTGAGTTCATCAGCTGAGAAGTGGTAAAGAACTCCATCAATTTCATATGGGATCCTGAGTGGTGATTCAGGATCCTTTGCAACCGTGATAGGTGCTGGTTGAGGCTCAGGCTCAGTGAGAATGCCTTTGCCTTTATCTTGATGGGAGGAAGAGGCTTCAGGAATGTCTTCCTCAGTGTGAGAAGGAATCTCCCCCTCAGTGTGAGAAGGAGGTTGTTGGCTTTGGCTTGAGACTCCAGTGTCTTTCTCCCCCTCAACTGTTGCTTGAGGCATGGTGATAGCAAGAGTTGGAGTCACTGGAGCAGTAGGACCTTTGAAGGCCTGATAGATCTCAGTCATCATTGATTTGATGTCCGAGGTGTCTTTTTGAAGACTTGAGATCTGATCTGCCAGAGAAGCCTGAGAAGCTTCGATGCCTGACATCCTTGACCCAAGAGGACCATGCCAAGGATGTTGAAGATTGTGCCCAAGTACCAAGATGTTTTTCCTGAAGACCCATGGAAGTCCTGATTGAGTCCAAGGAGGTAGTAAGACCCTGAAGTTTAGAATCCTTCAGTAAGCTGAGGAGATCATGGATTTCAGCTGACTGCTTCTGATAAGTCTCAGCAGCTTGAAGGATCTTTTCAGTGAGTATGGGGTCATCCTTAACAGCTGACTGAATAGTACCAAGGCTTTTGGTGATGCCTTCAAGAGAAAGATTGAACTTCTGGAAATGAAGATCAATAGCTGTCAGGGAATGTTTGGTGTCTGATTGGATTTCGATCACATCTTCATGAAAACTTTCAACATCTGCCTTCAGGTTGGCATAGTGAACAGCTGCTTCAGTGTGTTGATCAAACATCTCATCAGTGAGACCAGTGAAAAGAGCATTGTTGGTCTTCAGTAGGAATTTGACCAACTTTCTTTCAGTGAGGGGAAGAGAGTTATCATACTTCTGGAGAATGTCAGTAGATGAATCAGAAGATTGAGAGCCTGACTCTTCACTTTGGCTTGGAGAGGACTGATGTGATGGTTCAGGTTGTTCAGGTTGTACATCAGTTTCCATATCCTCTCCTGCCTCAAAAATTTCTTCTTCACTCTCTTCCCTGAGCTCTTCATCAGACTCCATAAAAGCCTGATAGTCCCCCATGGACTCAATACCCAAAAAATCAACCGGCTCCTCTTTATAAAAAGATTTGCCTTCGGTTTGGTCAGGTCCTGACCCCTTTGTCATAATAACTGAGTGGGTTGTCTCAGCCTGACTAGCCATAATAACTGGGGTAACACCAGCCTGGCTTTTGGGGGCAGTTCCTGAAAGACTGGATCCGCCTGAGGGGTTGATGGGTTCCATATCAGCGGGTTGTTTCTTTCCCTCTGAGTCTTTGTCCCCCTTAGCACCTTCAACTACTGATGGGTGCTTTTCAGTAGTATCACTAGGTACTGATTGTGAGAGTTTGTGGACCCCCTTCCCATCAGGATTGTACTGTCCTTCAGGGGATTTAGGATCCTTTTCTCCCTGAGATCCTGAGGGTGATTGCTCAGGAACGTTAGCGGGATGTGAGTGTTTGTGGGTCCCCTTCTCAGTAAGGTAGTGCTGCCTTACCGAGGATTTAGAACCCTTTCCTCCCTTGGGAACTGATTGTTTTTTGACAGCTCCTTCATCGGGATGTGAGGGGGTGTGGGTCCTCTTCCCAGTAGGGTGGTGCTACCCTACCGAGGGTTCAGGACCCTTTCCTCCCTTGGGCACTGATTGTGATTTATTAGTACCTTCATCGGGATGTGAGGGGGAATGCTTCCTGATCCCTCTGACTTGTTTATGTCAGTTGGACCATGTGAAATGGGTGTGCCCGAGGTCACTGAGGATGATTGCTCAGTGACTTCCGTTGGCCTTTGTTTTGAGGTCAAGAGGGTCTCAGAAATGGGTGTCTCAGAGGTCTCGGCCTTTTTCAACCTCTTTTTAAGGTTGAGTTGGTTTTGAGGATCAGTCTCAGTGGAGAGTGGCTTGGGTCTAACCACCTGGCTGGACTGACCCTTCTTTGTCTTCTTCACCTTTTTGGTCGGTGAAGGAACTGGAGAGATAGCGTCATTACCCTGAATGACTGATTGCATGTATTCAGTCAGGGCAATATGTGTAACCTCACTGATGCTACTAGTGAAGTTTGACTTGTGCAGTACCTCAGGCTTCGTACCTTCTGCATCAGTCCTCACATAGTCGAAACCGAGTAGGTCCTGAAGCACACAGGAAACAAATCTAGGATAGGACATGTGCCTTTGCCTATGTTTTCCTGAGAGCTTAGCAACGAGGTCTCGGAAGATTATTCCTCCGATGTCTATTTTTGTACCCTCAAGGAGACTGAACAACATCAATTGTTGTGATGAGTTCAACTGTTCCGTAGAGGATTTATTTCCACCCAGGACCTGAATGACAAATGTCATCAGTATCCTCCAAATAGGGTGGAACCATGTTTTGACTACTGGAGCCTTTTCCAGTAAGCCTCCCACAGACATTCCTGGACGTCTGGGGTCATGGGGTGCAAGAAAGATCATTTCATTCTTTATGTCCTGATCAGTAGGGTTGGGAGAAAAGGCTTCAGCAAAGTCAAGGCCTGTGGCTTTGATGAATGCTGAGTAGTCAAAGGAGAGGGTTCTACTCCCATTCATCACCGTGAAGGTGATGATTGACTCTTTGGTGTCTTTGGGGCTGGTTGCCACAGCCGTACACCAGAATTCCCTCAAATAGTCATGGTAGATGACTGAGGGGGTATGGGTGAAAGCCTTTGCAAGAAAACAATTACGAAGATATTTCATAACGTTCTTGTAGGCTGAGTAGATTTGTGGATATGAGAAATTTCCCACCACATTATTTTTGGTTAGGTCTACACCCTCCATTGTGAAATCCACGTTGGGGGCATATTTCACAGCTTTAGAAGAAGCCATTTATGGGTAAGTCTGGGTTTGACTAAGGTTAAAGGGGTTCTAAAGCTTAAGAATGCACACACAATTTGTTTTTGAGAATAAAAAAAATGGCAGAGTTTTGCTTAAAATTCTATAAAAACGTGTGTATGTATTCTTCTGGTTGGGGTATTTATAGGAAAGAGGAGATGGGGGTGTTTTGGTCATTTGAGCAAATCTTTATTTATTCAAAAAAAATTATTTGGAAATTGGTTTGAATAATAAGTTTTGGGATCCGCATTTAATGCCAACACTCCACTTTCCTGGTTTGGCGCAACAGTCGAGGTGAACAGTTGAGCAGTTCTGCAAAAGTGCAACTTGCAGAGATGAGTCATCACATATTTGAAATGTGATTGGAGAGGCATTTAATGCCAAGTGGGAATGTGGTGGCCCATAGGTGGAAGCCAGAAAGGCTAAAAAAGAACAAATATTCTTGAATTAAATATGTGTTCAGTTACCAACCTCGGACATTTACTAACTAGATACTTAGAGCATTTAAGTTAGTATTTAATGTCCTTTTCAGGGTCCTGAATGACTTTTCATTCAGTGATTGGTTTTCAGGGACTTGGGATTAGTCACTGATGACTCAGGAATGAGGAATGATTCCTGAGACAAGGATTCAGGAACTTGGGTTTAGTTCCTGAGGATGAGGATTCAGTGAGATGTTTTCACTGATATACATATTCAGTCAGGGTCCTGAGATGTTAAGAATTTACACTTTTAGTTGGAAGAGAGAAGAAAAAAAAATTAGTCAGTGGACTGATTCTCTATATCCAACATTCCTAATTCAGCTTTCAGTCTTGTGAAAGTTGGTTCATCCAAAGGTTTGGTGAAGATATCAGCTAACTGATATTCAGTAGGAATGAAGTGTAATTCAATGTCACCATTTATGACATGGTCCCTGATGAAGTGATATCTGATATCAATATGTTTTGTTCTCTGATGAAGAACAGGGTTATTAGAGATTGCAATTGCACTTGTGTTATCACAAAAGATGGGTACCATCTTGTACTGAATTCCATAGTCACTGAGTTGACTTTTCATCCAGAGTACATTTGCACAACAACTAGCTGCAGCAACATATTCAGCCTCAGCTGAGGATAGGGCAACTGACTGTTGCTTCTTAGCACTCCAACAGACTAATTTCCCACCAAGAATTTGGCAAGAGCCTGATGTGCTTTTTCTATCCATGTTGCATCCAGCATAGTCAGAGTCTGAGTATCCTTTGAGATCAAGTCCTGAGCACTTTGGATAGTATAATCCAAGGTTAGGAGTTCCCTTCAGGTACCTGAATATCCTTTTCACAGCAGTGACATGAGATTCTCTTGGGTCAGATTGATATCTGGCACATAGACATACTGAGAATTGGATATCAGGCCTTGATGCAAGTAGATACATCAGTGATCCTATCATTCCTCTAAAGAGAGTTTGATTGACTGGTTTACCAGTTAGATCAGGACCAAGGTTGTTTGGGGGAGCCATGGGAGTTTTGACTGAGGCACAGTCACTGAGATCATACTTCTTCAGTAGATTCTTTACATACTTCTCTTGACTGATAGTGGTTCCTCTATCAGTCTGCTTGATCTGAAGACCAAGAAAGTATGTCAGTTCTCCCATCATGCTCATTTCAAACTTCTTTGCCATTAGTTTTTCAAATTGTTTGCAAAGTTTGAAACTTGTTGAGCCAAAGATGATGTCATCAACATACACTTGTACTAGTATGACATCATTATTTGTCTTATAGATAAACAATGTGTTGTCTATCTTGCCTCTGACAAATTTGTTTTGGATTAAGAAGGCTGAGAGAGTCTCATACCATGCCCTGGGAGCTTGCTTCAGTCCATAAAGGGCTTTGTTAAGCTTATAGACATGATCAGGAGACTCATGGCTTTCAAATCCAGGAGGTTGCTCAACATAAACTTCTTCTTTCAGTGAACCATTTAAGAATGCACTTTTAACATCCATTTGGTATACCTTGAAGTTCATGTATGTAGCAAAAGCAAGGAAGATCCTGATGGCTTCCATCCTTGCTACTGGTGCAAATGTTTCTTCATAGTCAATGCCTTCTAGTTGATTATAGCCTTTGGCTACAAGTCTGGCTTTGTTTTTAATGACTATGCCATTTTCATCAGTTTTGTTTTTGAATACCCATTTCATGCCAATGACTGAGACATTCTCAGGACATTTGACCAAGGTCATTACCTTGTTTCTGTCAAATTGTTCTAGTTCATCATGCATGGCCTGAACCCAACTTGGATGTTTAAGTGCTTCTTTAACACTTTTGGGTTCAATTGTGGAAATGAAGTCCACAAATAGGCATTCATTGGATGAGGCTGCTCTCAGTTCAGCAGCCATGCTTCTTGTAAGCATGCCTTCAGAAGGCTCACCAATGATATTGACAAGTTCTATATCCTGAGATCTGGTCCAACTATCCTGAGGTCTTGGGAGTGGGTTAGAACTTGTAGAAGCCTGATGGGTATGATCAGGATTAGACACAAGATTTCCATTTTCTTGTGTGTCTAAGTGGGTTGTGTCATCACTGAGATTGTTTGGGTCCTGAGTATTTTGTTCAGACTGAAGGATATCATCAGTTCTTGTATGTGCTTCAACAAACTCAGTGATGGTTGGGTTTGGTAGGTTGTGAGGGATAATGTAGTAGGAGAGGTTAGCATCATCTTGATACTGAGTAGAAGGATTGTTCTCAGATAGATATTCATCAGGAGGATATCTTGGAGAATTGTCAATTCCTATTTCTTCTACTGAGGCAGTTGAGAATCTGATTGCATCAGTGCTCTCATCAAAGGTAACATGAAATGTTTCCTCAGTCTGCTGTCTCCTTGTGTTGAACACTTTGAAGGCTTTTGAGACAAGTGAGTATCCTAGGAAGTATCCATCATCAGCTTTTGCATCAAATTTTCCTAGGTGATCCTTGTGATTATGAATAAACACAGGACACCCAAAGACATGAAAGTAGCTGATGTCAGGGATTCTTCCTTTGAATAACTCATATGGGGTTTTCCCATGTCTCTTGACAATTATGGATCTGTTTTGTGTATAACAGGCAGTTTTGACTGCTTCAGTCCAAAAATGGTTGGAAAGGACTGATCCACATAGCATTGTCCTGGCAGCTTCAATGAGTGTTCTGTTTTTCCTTTCAGCAACACCATTTTGTTCAGGTGTATATGGAGAGGAAAAGTTTTGGGAAATACCTTTCTCATCACAGAAACATTCAAGTTCATTATTTTTGAACTCAGTCCCATTGTCAGTTCTAATTTGTTTGACCTTAATGTCATTTTGATTTTCAATGTTCCTGACAAAGGACATGATTGTTTCAGCTGCCTGACTCTTTTTGATCAGGAAAAATACCCAGGTGTATCTTGAGTATTCATCCACTATGACCAGAGTATACTTCTCATGGTTAATAGACCTTGGACTGACAGGTCCAAATAGATCCATATGAAGAAGATGTAGGCAGTTCCTGATGGAAAAGTTGGTTTTGGTTTTAAAGGATGCTCTGTGATGTTTACCTTTTTCACAAGCTGAGCATGGTTTATCCTTAGAAAACACAAGTGATGGTAAGCCAAGGACCTTGTTTTGTTTTACAAGATTGTTAATGTTCTTAAAGTTCAGGTGGGTTAGTCTCTTATGCCAAAGCCAGTTGAGTGCATCAGTGGCCTTAGCAAAGAGACATGTTCCATCCTGAGTTAGACTTGACATGTCTAATACATAAACATCTTGTCTCCTTGGTGCAATGAGGACAATTTCCTTATTTGCATTGAAGATGGTTCCTTGCTTATCATCGAACTGAACTATGTACTTTGCATCACATAGTTGACTGACACTGATCAGATTGTACTTAAGACCATTTACATATGCTATCCTAGTAAAGACAATACCATTGCAGTTAACTGAACCATAACCTTCAGTGAGACATGATGAGTTATCAGCAAATATCACTTTGGGTCCTGGTTCTTCCACATATTTGTGCAGACACTCCTTAACACCAGTCATGCTCCTTGAACATCCACTATCTAGATGCCAAATAGGGTCCCTAGCATGTTTCTGCACAAATAGTAAACTAGGTCAGTTCTTTCTAGGACTCCATTTCATGGAAGGTTTGGTATTGTAGGTCCTTATGAAAGTATTAATTGATTTATGGTCAGTGGTTGAGTGGACTGAGCTACCACATGTTTTGCATTTGGTAGTAGGGGTAGCCTCAGTAGTCTGAGAGAATTGCTTCATTCCTCTTCTTGACTGAATGACCTTGTCTTTTCCTGAGGATTTCGGAGTGGAGCTTCCACTAGATTCACCATGTTTGTCATATTAACAATCGTCAGGATGGTGGTCATTAAACCCACACAAAGGGCAGGGAGGAAAAGGCTTGGCCTTTTGCTTCTGTTTCTGCTTAGAATCAGAAGGGTAGTTCAGGCACTGAGCCTTGAGTCCTGAAAAGTTTGACATGACTGAGCATTGTTTATGATCAGAGGTCCTGTGATCTTCCTTTTTGCAAATCATGCAATAAAGGACTCTATAGCAATCATCAGTGAGATGATTTGTATAGTTGCATAGCTCACATCTTTTCAGGGGTTTGGTGGGTTTGGGTTTGGTCTTTGAGGAAGTTGGTTTTTGTTCCTTCTTGGATTGAGAAGATTTCTCAGAAGATTCAATCTTCTATCCTAGCTTCCTGACCATTTCAGCCAACTGATCAATTTTTGAGTCAGGGCTTTGGGTTGTTTCTTCAGAAGGGACTGAAGTTGATGAGTCATCAGTATTTACTGAGACATCAAGGTTTGCTCTCTTCAGGATGGTTGTTCCCCTTCCTGATCTCTCCTTAGGAGAGTGTGGTGAGAAGACCATAGGTGGGAGGCCTAGGTTAGGTGTAGCACCCTGAAGGGTATTCAGTGGAGGAAGTGGAGGGTATGATTCTGATTCAGACTCATCCAAGGACTCAGTGAGTGGTTCAGTGAGTTCAAGCTTACTGAGTTTTTCAGTGAGTCCTAGCATATTTTTCAAGGCCTGACTTTCAGGAAGCAAGATCTTTCCAGTCTCAAAGTTTGGTAACTTACTGACTGGGTTGTCCCTGACAATCCAGTCATTTGACTTGGGAAGCATTTCTTGCTCAAAAGATATGCCAGCTGGAACAAAGTTTAATTCATTTTGACACATAATTGGATCAACCATAAGAGGGTCAATGCCAATGGTTTTCTGAGAGATTAATCCCATAGTGTCAAAAACCTTAGGGTTCTTCTTGGTCCAGCTTTGAATGATAGCCTTTTCTTTGTTAAGTTCAGTTTGAAGGACTTGGTTTTGTTTCAAAATCTCAGTGTTCTGAATTTGTAGAGTTATTGTTTCTAGTTTGGCTTGCTTAAGTACAAGCAGTTCATCTCTACATTTGTTCAATTCTGACACAATATTGTTATATTTTGAAAGCAAGTTAAGTCTTTGTTCTTCAACAAACTTTAAATCAACACAAATATAATTCATGTAAGACTGCCAATCAGAATCATCATCCATAGAAAGTAAGGTATTTACCTTTTTCATGGTGATGTTGACCCATTCTCCATTTCTAGCATGGCCTTTTCCCACAGCCACCTGATCCTCTTCTGAAAGTGCCATCAGTGCACTAACTCTTATTTCCTCATCTGAGGAAACTTCTTCATCATCCCAATCATATGCTTCAGCTTTTAAAACCTTGTTCTTTGTCTGAATAGGTTTAGGTGTTTGAGCAGCCTGAGACAATATGGGGTTGGCTTCAAGAAGTGCAAGTTTAGCTTTGATATTCCTATATTTTGTTTCAAAATCCTTTAGACCCTTGTTTTGGTATTGTTGGGTGGACTGAAACATTTTAGGTTGAAACTTGCTAGTTCCTGAAAATTTGTAAGAGGGTTCTGAGATAGTTTTAGAATAACAGTCCTTAGCAAAATGACCCTTTTTACCACATTTAAAGCATTCTGTGATTTCATTTGCTTTTGATTTTGTAAAGTTGGACTGATTTCTTTTGATGAAACGTTTTGAACTAGCAAGGAGTGCCCTCTCTTGGAATTCCAAGTTCAGGTCATTCAGGTATTCCTCATCAGTCCTTTCATCAATTTCTTCTTCAGAAACCTCTTGAGTATCCTGCACAACACCATTAGAATAGAAAGCAGTTGATATGGGTGTTGAGGTTAAGGCCTTTTTGGACTCATGTGTTTTTGAGTCAGGGTATCTCCTTGAGATCAAGTTGTCTTCATAGACAAACTTCCCATAAATTTCAGGGAGCTCAAGGGTCTGAATGTGGTTAGCATTCCTCAGGCCTTGTGAGAAGTTGAGCCACTTCTCAGGGAGACTGTTGACAAAGCCAACATTTGTCTCATGTTTGGTCAGTACAACACCATCATTTGATAATTCATTTATCAAAGTTTTGTATCTGGTGTAGGTCTGTGAGAGACTTTCAGAGTCCTTTGCCCTGAAAGTATTATACTCAAGTTTAAGGTCTATGACCCTATTTTCCTTGGTATCTGAGGGACCCTCAAAGCTGTTTACCAAGTCATCCCAAGTTTGCTTAGCTGTTAGACAGTTGATGACTGATTCCATTATATCGTCAGGAAGACATGATATAAGGATGCTTTTCAGGCGTTGGTCTTGATTGACCACCCTCCTCTCATCTATGGTCCATTGGGCTTCAGGCTTGTTTAGCCCTGTGCCAGTCTTAGGGACAAATGGGCCATCCCTGATACAGGTGATGTAGTAGGGTTCCATACCAGTAAGATAGCAAATCATACGCTTCTTCCATTTGCTAAATTTCCCAGTTTCAAGTCTGGGTGCAACAGCTGAGTAGCTGCCACCCTTTTTGTCGACTAGCTGGGGTACATTGATATCAGCCATAGTAGGATCTTGGTTTTAAAAACCTAGAGCACTCTTGGTTAGTTTAAAAGATTTTATAAACCAGAGGCTCTGATACCACTTGTTGGTCCCTTTACACGATTAGAATTAACTAGAAAGTTAATCTATTGGTGTTAATGACTAATACAATGTTTAAGGATTATTCTAACAGTTATAAAACGTGAATGTAAAAACAACAATATTTTTCAACGTTTAAATTCTTATTAGAAATAATTCCAAGAATCTATACCCAAGTGTTTTGCGGAACAAACACTTGGGATTGAATAGACAAGGGTATGGGGTGTCTCCTATCGAAACTCAAGTTTTGCTTGAGTGGTAACAATATACCCACTGAGCTATCTCAGTGAGTTGTATACTCTTTGTAGGAGAGAAGTTCCTTTGTAAAAGTTCAAGACTTTAATTATACAAAGCACACTTTAACTTCTCTCACAGTTGCTCTATTTATACACAAGTATTCTAAGTATAAGTGATTAAATATAATACAAGTTGTTGAGGTTGCGTGTCTGACAATTACAAATAGTAATTGTCATTTCCAAGAACCAATAGGAAAGGGCTAAATAAGTCTTTGGGAGTTGTTGGCTGACACTCCATGACTTTTAGCCGCAATAGGGAAGGTTGAGTCTGACAAGAGAAGAGTGTTGGGTTTACACTCTTATCTTCTCAGATCTTTTCCCTATTGTTCCCGCCTTTTCTTCAGGCGTTGGTTCCTCAGTCATTCAATCACTTTGTTGGTTGAGGAGACTGGGGTTCAGTGAGCTCTTATCCAATACTCACTGAATCCATCATCTTCTTCTTTGGCTTAAGTCCTACTCAGGGAGTACCGCCTTCCTGAGTAGTGAATCCTTCTACTTGAATTCGCCTTAAGCATCCTGAAGATGACTCACTGAGAGGCTGTTCTCTCAGTGACTTGAATTGTTCTCGGTTTAAGTTAACACTTAGTTAATTTGTGTCCAAATCATGTTCGAAGCATTCTTGGGTTTTACATGACCCAACAGATACTCAGGTACCTGAAAGGTACTCCAAACCTTGGATTATACTATCCTAAATGTTCAGGCTTTGATCTCAAAGGATACTCAGACTCTGACTATGCTGGATGCAATATGGATAGGAAAAGCACCTCAGGCTCCTGCCAAATCCTTGGTGGAAAACTAGTCTGTTGGAGTGCTAAGAAGAAACAATCAGTTGCCATGTCCTCAGCTGAAGCTGAATATGTTGCAGCAGCAAGTTGTTGTGCAAATGTACTCTGGATGGAAAGTCAACTCAGTGACTATGGAATTCAGTACAAGATAGTTCCCATCTTTTGTGATAACACAAGTGCAATTGCCATCTCAAACAACCCTGTTCTTCATCAGAGAACAAAACACATTGATATTAGATATCACTTCATCAGGGACCATATCATGAATGGTGACATTGAATTACACTTTATTCCTACTGAATATCAGCTAGCTGATATATTCACCAAACCATTGGATGAACCAACTTTCACAAGACTGAAAGCTGAATTAGGAATGTTGGATATTGAGATTCAGTCCACTAATTGAGTCCATCCAACTAAGTGTAAATTCTGAAAAACCCATGTCCCTGACTCAATGTGTTCCTCAGTGAAAAGGATCACTGAACCTCAGGAACTAAACCCAAGTTCCTTAACCCTTGTACCTCAAGAACTAAACCTAAGTTCCTGAACCCTTGAACCATCAGGAACTAAACCCAAGTTCCTGAACCTTTGAACCATCAAGAACTAAACACAAGTCCTGAACAAGCAGGTTCACTGAATGAAGAGTCATTTAGGGCCCTCAGAAGACATTCAATGCTAACTTAAATGCTCTAAGTATCTAGTTAGTAAATGTCCGAGGTTGGTAACTGAATTCTTATTTAATATAAGAATATTTGTTCTTTTGCCTTTCTGGCATGCACCTCATGGGCCACCACATTCTCACTTGGCATTTAATGCCTCTCCAATCACATAACAGATATGTGATGACTCAACCCTGCAAATTACACTTTTTGCAGACGGCACAACTGTTCACCTCGACAGTTGTGCAAAACAGGGATAGTGGAGTGGTTATGAATTAAATGTAGATCTCAAACGTTTTATTCAAAACGGTTTTCAAAATAATATCTTTTGAAAAACTTAAACCACTTAATGTCTAAAATACCCTCCTCTCCACTTCCCTATAAATACCCCCATACAAAAAAAAACACACACACGTTTTTTTTTAGAAAATCTTAAGCAAATTCTTGCTTTTTTTTCTTTCAAAATAAAATTTTATGTGTGTGTTCTTAGTCTTTAGAAACCAAGACCTTTGTTGTTCTTGCAAACCCAAGACCTTCCAACACAAATGGCTACTTCTAAGGCTATCACATACGCCCCAAATGTGGAATTCCTCATGGAGGGCGTAGACATGACCAAGAACAACGTAGTAGGAAACTTTGCCTACCCCTAAAAGTTTTGGGCGTACAAGAATGTAGTTAAATACCTTCAAAACTGATTTCTTGCTACGGCGTTCACAAAGACCCCCTCAGTCACTTACAATGACTATTTGAGGGAATTTTGGTGTACAGCAGTGGCAACTAGCCCTGAAGACACCAAAGACTCAATTATCATGTTCTCAGTGATGAATGGGAGAAGGACCCTCTCCCTTGATTACAAAACCTTCATCAAAGCCACTGGCCTTGATTTCGCTGAGAATTTTGAGCCCAACCCCACTGACCAAGAAGTTAAAGCAGAGTTGCTTTTTCTAGGGCCACATGACCCCAAACAACCTGATGTGGCCCCAGGTTCATTATTGGCCAAGGCACCAATAATCAAGACTTGGTTTTCCCCAGTCTGGAGGATCCTGATAACTTTTGTCATTCAGGTCCTGGGAGTAGAAAAATAGACATCGGAGGGTGTTCAGTCTCCTGGAGGGTAGAAAAATAGACATCGGAGGAATAATCTTCCGTGACCTCGTGGCCAAGCTCTCAGGAAAATCTAGGCAAAAACACTTGTCTTACCCTAGGTTCATTTCCTGTGTGCTTCAGGATTTACTTGGCTCTGAATATATTAGGCCTGACGTTCAAGGATCTAAACCTGACGTCCTACACAAGGCCAATTATACAAGTGGCCTTACTGAGGTACAACCAGTACCCCTGACCAACTATATGCTGGTAGTTATTCAGGGGGAAAATACAATCTCACCCATTCCTTCTCCTGAAAAGCAGGAGAAGAAGAAAAAGAAGGCAGGGTCCAAAAAGGTGGTTAAACCCAAATCACTCGTTCTTGAGACCTCTGCCTCAGAACCCAAAGAAGAGGAAACAATGGCCAAGACCTCAGAGACACCCATCATTGAGACCCTCTTGACCTTAAAACAAACGCCAACGGAGGTTACTAAGAAATCATCCTCAGTATCCTCGGGCAAAACCTTTCCCTATGGCTCTACTGACATACACAAGTCAGTAAAGTTAGGAACCTCCATCCAATCACATCCCGATGAAGGCACTGACAAATGACAATCAGTGCCTAAGGGAGAAAAGGGTCCTGAATCCTCGGTAGGGCAACACTACTCTACTGAGAAGGGGACCCACACCCAATCACATCCTGTTTACGGCCCTGAGAAATCACACTCAGGGTCTCAGGGAGTCAAAGACCCTAAATTCCCAAAAGGGCAGTACAACCCTGATGGGAAGGGGGTCCATCAACAATCACAAAGTGTACCTAGTGATAGTACTGAAAAACACCCATCAGTGCTTGAAGGCGCACATGGGGACAAAGACTCAGGGGGCATGCAACCACTCACTGATATGGAACCACAACCCCCTCAAGGCGGATCCATTCCCTCGGGAACTGGCCCCAAACGCCAGGCTGAGCAAACCTACTCAGTTATTATGGCAGGGTCAGGACCTGGCCAAACCCAGTTGCAGATTCAGTCAATGGCGGATTTTCAGTATGTTCTCTTGTCTGATGAAGAGCTCAGCATTGATAGTGAGGAAGAAGTGTTTGAGGCAGGTATTGATATGGACACTGATGCTCTACTCACTGAACAATCGCATCAGTCTTCTCCACCACAGGGTGAAAAATTAGCATCTCAGGCTGATCATTCATCGGATTCTGAATCATCCTGCCCAGCCAATCTCAGGAAGTATGACAACATTCTTCCTCTCACTGAAAGACAATTGATCAAGTTCTTACAGAAAGCCAACAATGCTCTCTTTCAAGGGCTTACTGAATAAATTTTTGACAAACATTATGAAGCTGCAGTTCACTATGTCAACCTGAAGGAATCTGTTGAAGCTTATCATGATGAAGTTAATGAGCAACAATCAGGGATTTCCTACTCCTTGAAAACTCTTGATGAGAATCTTAAAATGTTCAATGCTACTCTTTCCAACATCACCAAGAGCGTTGCAACTATTCAAGAGTCAGTGAAAGATGACCCTGTGCTCAATAAGAAAATTCTTCAGGCTTCTGAGACTTATCAGCGACAGGCAGCTCAGTTCACTGAGCTTGTCAACATGCTGAAATCCTCTAACCTTCAGGGTCTCAGCTCTTCAGTGGACTCCATCAAGTCTTCCCTGGTTCTTATGGAGGCAAATTTGGCATCTTGGGCCAAGTCTTCGAATTCCTTGGCCTGGAATCTTGGGCCTCGGATGACTGCTATAGAGGCTTCTCAGGCATCTCTTGAGGCAAAGGTGACCACTCTTCAGCAAGACGCCTTAGACATCAAATCTATGATGACTGTGATCTATTAGGCTTTCAAAGGTCAGGCTGCTCCCTCAACTTCAGTGAGCACTCCAACTCTTGCTCTCACTATGGCTCAAGCAACAGTTGAGGGGGAGAAAGTCACTGAAGCTTCTTCCAGCCAACAACCTCCTTCTCACACTGAGGGGGAGATTCCTGAAACAACCCCATCATCTACTCACCAAGATAAAGGCAAAGGCATTCTCACTACTACTGAGCCTGAGTCTACAATATTGGTGCCTGCTTCCTTAGAAAGAAGGCCTGACCCTAATGAACCAATCAAGGTCCCTTATGAGATCTATGGAGTGATGCATCTTCTCACTGAGGCTGAAATTTAGGCTCATATGGAGAAGGAAGAAAGGTTGAAGAAAGCAGCTGAAGAAGAGAGGCTGAACAAGTCTGCCCTTATCCAAGTGGTCAGTGAAGAGGCCGAAAAGATTAGACTTGAACCAAAAGCCCTTGCTGGAAGGAAAGGTGGTCAGAGCTTTGTGAAAGCTCAGGATGCTGAGATGACTGCTCTCAGGAAGAAAAGAGAAGAAAGGTTGAAAAAGGCTGAGGAGATAAGGAAAAAGAGGATTGAGAAGTACCAATGGGTTATGACAAGCAGACTGAGACCTGAACCAATCACTGATGTAAAGATTCATCAAAACACCAAGCCTGCTGTCATCAGTGTCTTCAGAGGTCCTGACAAGAGGAACTTTGAAATTCATGATAGCTTTAGATTCGCTGACTTTGGGATCACTGAATTGGACGAATTGGGTCCAATCATATTCAAAAAGTCGAATGTTTTTGTCAAGGAATTGATGAAATCCCTGAAGCTAAGATATGAAAAACTGACAGCAACACCTGAGGAACTTGGTATTCCCTCACTTCTCCCAGCTCCAGCCAGTCAGCCTGCTCCTACTCAGTCCTCTAGAAGAAAGAGGAAACAAATTGAGTCTGAGCCTGAGATCAAAGTTCCTGGCCTTGATTGCAACAAAGCCCTCCCTGAAGGAGTTACATTTGTGAACAACTTGGTCATTGAACAACCTGAGAGAGGTCTCTTATTCACTGATGCATTTGGTGATAAAGCCTTCCAAAGATGGAGTGACATTGATAAGGCCGGAATTAAAACAATGCTTAGTTACCTCATGATGGCCTCCCCAATACAGAGTCCTGAAAATGTGAGGTTCTGTCATGACCTGAGAATCAAGATCCAAGAACATCCTGACCAACATGAGCTGGAATCAAAAGACCAAAGCTTGAAGCCCTTGGTTACAAGTTTGACTGAAGAATCTGCAACACCACCACTATCCTGTACATTGTTTAGTTGTTAGGACTTATGTAATGAAATCAATAAAATGATGGCCCTTTGTTTTATTGTTTCAGTGTCCTTAATTACTTTCTAGTACATTCAGTATGAGCAGAAGTCATTAGCTCACTCATAACTGATCAAAACACTTAAGCATAATTTATATCCAAATAGGGGGAGATTGTTGGGTCCTTCAGTACCCAAGAGTCCTTAAAACAGGATTTGAATACAAATTACGCTAAGTGTTAATCAACCGAAAACACAATTAGGTCACTGAGTGAACAGTCACTCAGTGAGTTACCTTCAAGATGCTCAGGACGAGTCTAAGAAGAAAGACTCACCACACAGGGAGGCGGATCTCCCTGAAGTGTTACTTGAGACGAAGAAGAAGGTAATGGGTTCAGTGAGCATTAGACAAAAGCTCACTGAACCCCAGTCTCCTCAACAACAATAATTGATTGAATACTGAAGACTGAAGGCGATGACTGAAGAACCTGAAGCCTGAAAGAAAGGTGGGATTGAGCGGGAAGGTTTGAAGAGATAAGAACAAGTCTTATCGGGGTCAGACACAAACCATCCCTAAAGCGGCTAAAAGTCAAGAAGTGTTAGGACTGACACTCGAAGACTTTTTGGCGCAATCCTATTGGTTCTTGGAAATGACAATTACTGTTGTAGTTGTCAGACACGCCTTCCTATTGTTTATGTATTTTTAATCTTCAGTACTCTTAACATATTTGCCTATAAATAGCAAACAGATGGAGAAAAGTGGGTTAGGTATTTTGTGCAATAAAAGCTTAGACTTTCACAATACCCCTTTTCTCCTACAAAGAGTAACCAATCCCTGAGATAGCTCAGTGGGTCGATATTGTTACCACTTAAACATTGCTTGAGTTTAGATAGGAGACACCATACCTTGTCTATTCAATCCCAAGTGTTTGTTCCGCAAAACACTTGGGTAATAGATTCTTTGATTGATTTCTAATAAGAATTTAAACGTTGCAAAACATTGTGTTTTTATATTTACATTTTACTTATAAGTTGTAATTAATCAAATACATTGTATCAGTCATAAACACAAATAGATTAACTTTTTAGTTAACTCTAAGCGTGTTAAGGGAACAACATAAGGAGATAATTTAGTTTTTTATGTGGATCACGGGGTAGTGTCGAAGATGTGTGAAAAAACGTGAAGAGAATATGGAAAAGAGTCCTTCAGTTAATGTGAAGCGTAAAGCTATGGAAGACAAGATTCATCGTGAGATGATGTTCGATGTAAAAAATGTTATTTTCCCTCTTGAATAATTCATTATCATCGGATCAATATATATAGTACAAAACTTAGAGAGCAAGATAAGGAACTAATGGGCTAAGCTCATACATAATTAATGGACTAAACATAAAATAATAACTAATTAGTGTAGCCTGCTAATACACCTCCTCAGTTTGAACATAAGGCATTTGAACACTTAAAAAGGACTTGAACTCCATAAACAGAGTAGTTGGAAGTCCCTTCGTGAATAGGTTTGTATACTAATAGCGTGACAGAACGTGAAAACCCCGAACGTGTCACGTGGCAACCATGTCACGAAAAAAATGGATGTTAATCTCAATGTGCTTTGTTCGTGATGTTGCACAGGATTGGATGACAAGTAGACCACACTTAAATGGTTACTATAAACCAAGGTAGCGGTAGATAATGGTGTATGAAGCTCACGCAAAAGATTGTGAATCCAAGCAGTCTCAACAACAGCATTAGAGACACCACGGTATTCAGCCTCAGCACTGGAGAGTGAACGAGTATGTTGACGCTTAGAAGAACAAGACAACAAATTATCTATAAGAAATACACAGTATCCTAAAGTTGAGCAACAAGTGGTTGGACACCCTTCCCAATCAATGTTTGAATAAGCGGTAAGTTGTGATGTAGAAAACGAAAACAATTATAAACCATGATAAATAGTCCCATGAACATAACAAAGCACACGCTTCAAGACAGTAAAGTGAGGTTTAGCGGATCATGCGTAAATAGACAAAGTTGTTGTACAACATATGAGATATTAGAGCGAGTGAACGTAAGGTACTGTAAAGCTCCAATAAGACTACGATAATATGTAGGATCAGCAACAGATGGACCATCTGGCCTGAACTAGGACTCAATATCCATAAGAGTCCTGCAATGGTTGCAATTAGGCATGTGGGCCTGCTCAAGAATCTCATATGCATATTTGGAGTTAGAGAGAAACAGTCCTCAGGAGGTACGAATAGCCTAGATACCAAGAAAATAATTGAGTGGGCCTAGGTCTGTGTTGGGTCTGAAAAATCGACCCAATTGTCTCTGACAAGTATTTAAACATAAAATAGCCTAATACACCTTTTGAAGGTCAGTGAGCATAAAGTCTCTGATAACGATCAAAGAGAATGTCACTTCATAACTATCAATGTGAACCTGATAGTTATCAGAAGTGAGGTACTCCCTCATAAGTTATCAGAGAACATGTCTCCCTAATTATTATTCAGAAAGTGATACTCACTGATAAACAAATCAGTGAGTGTTGTATAAATCTTGACCACCTGTATGGCTTTAGGGACATCAAAGACCAACTGAAGAAAACATTTCACAAACTGATGTGGTGTCAGGGAGTGATTTACAAGGAGCTAAAAACAACACCAGAGTCACTGCGATCTGAAAAATGTCTCTATGACTCTGAAGACTTGATTCAGTATTACAACCTCAAACTCTGAATGCATGGACGGGAAATTTATAGGAAGATAAGTTCAAGTGCTTATCGATATACAAGAAATAGGCATTGGGAATATAAGTTGTCAAATCGGGAAAATTGAAAGTACGCTTCAGACTAGCCTAATAGGCACATGCCTATCTATAGCAAGTGGACAAGTTACTATGGACCCATGTGCAACCATTGTTTCCCCTCTATGAACCAAAGGCTGTAATCGAATTAAGTAGAGATTCAAACATAAAAAAATAATACAAAGTATTATAGTTAGGATCCTCCTCTCCTAGGAAAGCAAAGCTAGCTGCTTTTTGTTGTTTAAGTTTGGAGAGTTAATCTGTCATTAACCAGGGTAATTTTTCGTAGGTTATCCCTTGTAAATCTTTGATTCATTTCTAATAAGATTTATAAAGTTGAAAAGTACAAATGGTGTTATTAGCATGTTTTTGTCGTTCTCAAGCAAACCCAACCTCAATAATGTTGATGTTCATCAGTTTTTCTCACTTGCTAAAATTGTTGTTCATATCCTTCATGGTTTGCATGAACGTGTGTGCTCAAAGCGGACCCAACAGTCCGTTATGGAAAACCAATTGCGTAGAGAAGAAATAACCCGTTGTAGAAGAGATGTAAAAGAGGCTATAAGAACCATGACATCCACATAAAGCAATAGATAAGCAATCTATGCCCCACGTCTGAAAATAAATAAAGATGAGTCACATTTGCTATGCTCAAAACCAACACGAGTGGCATAACTTGCAAAACGCTGAAACCAGGATTGATGGGCCTGCTTGAGACCAATCTATTTGTTTATTTATTTTATTTTCTGTTCTTTAGATTAATTATACTAAAAACATAAACGACAGATTTAAAACGTACGTGGCAACCTCTTAAAAACTGCTAGACATTTAGGATCTCTTCACTTCTTGCGAACGACCCGGTCTTGCCTATGCACTGTATTACACTGATTGAGTACACTGCTCGGAAGTGTTGGTGATTGTTTCAAGGATTCGGTACACAATATAAATTTAAAACTTGTATCAACAACACGCATCAAGTTTTTGGCGCCGCTGTCGGAGAGCAAGTGTGTATTTTAAGTGTCTAATTAGTAGGATTTTTTTTTTGTATATATTTTTTAGTTTTATTAGATTTTATTACTTTTGATTTTATTAAATTTGCGATTGAATTGCTGAATTCACTGTTCACCAGGTTGATAAGGCGTATAGCATTAAAAAGCATACGATATGTGAGCTTACGAAGTGAATTATTTCAAACTAGGGCACCCATACAACGTATACACTTCCATTGTATACGACGTGTGAGCTCTCGTTCTGAAATTTCTCTAACTAGGGCGCGTATACGGCGTATACACCTCAATTGTATACGACGTATAGAATCATTACCTGTACGACATGTAGAAGTTCTGTTCGAAAGAGCAACTTTTTATTTTTCGTTTCTTTTTGTTTAATTAGTTTACTTTTATCTTACCAGTACTATTTATTCTTCTTGGGTCATATTTCAGATAACAGGAAAATGGCTGAAATTAAAGATATGATAATGGAAGAGTACATGGCAAGGACTCGTGCCGATCATGTTGCAGGAATTATGTGACCTAGGATTGAGGATAACGTTGCGTTTGAATTCAAAGGTCACATTCTGAAGGAGCTAAGAGAAACACCCTTTAGCGGAAAGGACGACGACGATGCTAATGAGCATATTGAGAAGGTGTTGGAAATATCCGACATGTTTAACCTTCCAGGGATAAATAGAGATCAAATCATGCTTACTATCTTTCCAAAAACCCTAATTGGAGAAGCACGAAGATGGGTAAAGAGCGAGCTAACTGGTTCGATCACTACATGGGAACTTCTGAAAACTAAGTTACTGGCTAAATACTATCCACCTTCGAAGACTGCAAGGAAAATTGAAGAGATTTACAACTTCAAACAAGAAATTGATGAAACTCTATACAGGGCATGGGAGAGATACAAGAGCTTACTGTTTAAATGCCCACAACATGATTGTAATCCTATTCAAGAAGTGGTAGTGTTCTACAAGGGACTTGATGTGCCGACACGTCAAATGCTGGATTTACAAGGCCTTATTCCAAAGATGACTCCTGATAATGGTAAGAAAACTATCCAAGACATGGCTGATCATTCTCAAATGTGGCATGACGATGCCAATGGCCGCAAAAAGGTAGTGGGCAATTCTGTAGGATTGGTTGCCGTTACTGCTACGCTTGATAAGCTAGGTCGTGATCTAACCAATGTCAAAGAGAAAGTTTATGCAGTTCAGGTTGGTTGTGACATATGTCATGGCTATCACTTGGCCAGATATTTCCCATTAAAAGATGAAGTTTATATCGAAGAGGTTAAGTATGGGGAATTTTATAGAAGACCTTTCTCAGGAAATAGAGATGGGTACAGATAAAGAGCACCTGGATACTACTCCCGTAATGACAACATTGTTAGCATTTATATTTTAGAAAGTGATGGTCATTTCTAGGTGTTTTATATAGTGTGTCGTGTAGGATTTTTCATACATGTAAAGGCTTATGTTGGACTTTGTTTAAGAGTGTTCAAATTATATAACAAAAGCCCAAGTCCAACATAAGCCCACCCAAGGCCTTTTAGGGCAACAAAGGCCACTCCACCTCCTATAAATACCACACTCTCATACTCATTTTGGGAGCCTCTAAGTCTTGTAAAGGTGTGAGAGTGTGTGTGTGTGTTTTATTACTTTGTGTATTGTTCTCTTATGGTTAATATACATTCGGATACAAGTTTAATATATACACGCATATTTCTTTCTTATCCATTCTATTTTTCCTTTCATTATTTAGAGTGCCACGTTAGTAGTTGAGTAATTATAGTTTAATATAGCTTTAGTTTGTTTGTTTAAGGTTCGATTAGTATAGAGTATTACAAGTGGTATCTTCGCCTCACAAGGATCTAGGTGCTAGTTGTGTTTGTTTTTTAGTTTAACCCGATGGCTTCTGAGAGACTCGCTCTAGAACCCGCGCTTAACCCGATGGCTTCTAATCGTATCGGATTAGGACCCGCACTACAAAGTCAAACTTCTGGACATATCAGTTCAGGACTCATACCTCAAGGAGCTCAATCAACTTCTACTAACAAACCAACAACTCAAGAATTGGACAATTTCTTCGAGTTTATGTATGATGAATACTATGGTGGAGCTTCGACAAATGCATCACAACAACGTTCCGCTGCACCCGCTCAACAACAACAACAACCACCACCACCACCACAAGATGCATCTACTACAATCGAAGCTGACGCAACAACTCCCTCCACGTCAACATCATCTACATCTACTCCTGCCACTCCAGTAATTGAGATTGTGTTACCAAGAGTTGATGAGCAAACCCAAACAACACCAATTCAAGAAGAACAACAAAACGATGCGGTGTTATAAGAAGAAGAACCATTTGAAAACCCATTTGCAACGGAATCTGCTGAATCTTCTTCTCGGTTACATGAACCAACAAACACGCATTCGTTAGATCCAAGGTACCCTTCAACGTTAAAGTGGACTAAAGACCATCCAATAGAACACGTTATTGGTGAACCTTTAAGGCCAGTAAAGACGAAAAGACAACTCGCCACCGATTGTGATATGTGCATCTTCGCCTGCTCAGTCAGTCTTAAAGAGCCAAAGAACATTCGGGAAGCAATGTCGGACGATGCATGGATTGAAGCAATGCAGGAAGAACTTCTCCAATATCGACTTCATGACACTTGGGATTTAGTGCCGAGACCTCTCGACAAACTCGTCATTGATCTTAAGTGGATATGGAAGAACAAAAAGGATGAAGAGATGATTGTCATTCGCAACAAAGCTCGTCTCGTGGCCAAGGGATTCAGACAAGAAGAGGGAATAGATTTTGAGGAGTCATTCGCGCCAGTAGCTAGACTTGAAGCGGTCAGGATTTTCTTAGCATACGCGGCTCACAAGAACATCACGGTCTATCAGATGGATATCAAGACGGCTTTCTTGAATGGAACTCTGAAGGAAGAGGTGTATGTGAGTCAGCCAGATGGATTTGTTGACAAAGATCATCCGGACTACGTCTACAAGCTCAAGAAGGCTATCTATGGTTTGAAACAAGCCCCAAGGGCGTGGTACGACGAACTCTCATCTTTCTTGTTGAATAATAATTTCACCAAAAGAACAATTGACCCGACCTTGTTTACCAAAAAGTTTAAAGATGACATTTTGATTGTTCAGATTTACGTGGACGACATAATCTTTGGGTCCACTAATCCGAAACATTCAAAACTTTTTGCAAATCTCATGAAAAGTAAATTTGAAATGTCTATGATGGGCGAATTAAAATTCTTCCTTGGACTTCAAATCCATCAATCCCATCATGGCATTTTCATTAATCAAGCGAAATATACAATTGATATTTTAAAGAAACATGGAATGGAAAATTGTGACTCTGTTGGTACTCCAATGGTCACTTCACCCAAAATTGGTGCTGACTTATATGGGAAACCCATTGATCCGAAGAAATATCGGAGCATGATTGGGTCTCTCATGTACTTAACTGCTAGCCGACCCGATATACATTTTGCTATTTGTTTATTAGCACGGTTTCAGGCAAGGCCTACCGAACTTCACCTCAAAGAGGTTAAACGGATCTTCCGGTACCTTCGAAGAACCATTAACATGGGACTTTGGTATCTGAAGGATTCGGAGTTCAAACTAACAGCCTTTGCAGATGCCGATCATGCTGGTTGCCAAGTCACTGCAAAAAGTACATCCGGAGGAGCACAATTTCTGGGAGAGAAGCTAGTAGGCTGGTCATCGAGGAAACAAGACTGCACGACGCTTTCAACCGCAGAAGCCGAGTATGTGTCTCTATCTGCGTGTTGTGCCCAAGTTCTATGGATGAGGACACAACTCACAGATTATGGCTACTCTTTCGACCACATACCTATGTATTGTGACTCGAAAAGTGCCATAGCCATCTCGTGCAATCCCGTTCAGCACTCCAAGACCAAGCATATTAGAGTCGGCTACCACTTTATCAAGGAATACGTCGAAGAGGGTACTATTGAATTATTTTTCGTGAAGACTGAATACCAACTTGCCGATCTATTTACTAAAGCCCTCCCAACAGAGCGGTTTGAATACTTAGTTCGTCGAATTGGAATGCGAAGCCTAACTCCCGAAGAGTTAGAAAGTCTTCTCGAATCTTCTTGAATTATCTCATGAAGCTTCGCATGTAAATATTTTTGAAAAACAAAATACAAAATTTGAAAAACCAACAAAAACAAAATATAAAAATAGAAAATTTTAAAAAGACATAAAAAATACAAAACATAAAATCCAAAAATATTCTTCTCACGACATGTCTCTCGTATAAATCAATATTCTGTACGTACCTAGAAATGTCATTCAACAATGATACGGGCATGTACAGATGCTTGAGCGAGAGTTCATTTAAACGTTTTCTAAAACATGTCGTCTCTCAAATTTCTAATCTGACGGCTTTCGTATATTTCAGTACGAAACCATTGCTACATTGATGACTTCTGATTATATCTGATCAGGACTCGCATTGTTAATGGCAAACAAAATCAAAGAATCCTTGAGCACATGATCAAGATTTTTCAAAAATATTTTTCAAAATCTTTCTCCAAATTCTGTGCTCAAGATTCTTCAAAAGTGCAAACTCCCTCTATACCCTTAAATGAATCTTAAAACTCAAATGTTTTAAAATATGCTTTATTTAAGGGGGAGTATAAAATTTAATAATGAAAAATGTTCCTATTTCATGCTAAAATCCGTCTCTCTCCAAAAAAATTTCATTTTAAACAAGTTGATATCAAAAATATCACTACATGCTATTTTTGAGGGGGAGAGGACGTGATTAAAATGTGATCTAGGTTCGTGGAATCTCAAAGTATGCTCACCAGACAGACTCAGCATGAACCCTCGAATTGACGAAACTAAATGTCCGTTATCGAAAAGACTTGTCCGGGACGGGTAATAATTTCAAGCTGTTTCTCTAGTGATGTAAACGTGTCTCGCAAAGGACTTGTCTGAGTAGAATGTACCAATTCGAGAGATGATCATTGAATATGACCGGGACGGGTAATAATTTCAATCTAGTCTAACTAGTGATGTAAGCGTGTCTCGCGAAGGTCATGTTCATTGAAAATCGATCAATTAAAAAATGTACGAACTCTACCCAACATGTGCAATGTTAGTTAAAAATGCATGAGCACATGTGAAGGGGGAGTATTTCAAAAATATAAAAATCTCAAAGTGCTAACTAAATGTGTTTATTCATAAACACTTTGAGAGATTTTCAAAAGGTTTTATGGCAAATCTAGGATAGTCATGGTGTTATAAGGTGACTAAGGTTAGGGAAAACCGTCCTATGATCCACCAGAGCCGGAGGGATCTACCCAAGGACAATTCCAATAGATTAGAAATAGAAGTCCTTAGGTAAGATTGAAAAAAGGAGTAAATGAGAAAGGGAAAGAAGGGGTTGAAGAATTAAAAAGAAAAGTTTAATGATAGGGTGAAAAGAAATAGCCCTCCATGAAAACTTAGGGCAGAAACCGGGTCAATACATCTGCTATCGGTATTCACTAAGGTGATATTGATATTTAAGACAAGACGTCATGGACCCAGTGACGCGCTGCACCACCCCTCCTAGCCACTCAGATATCTCTTAAAAGATATTTGTTTCATTTCTCACGGAGAACACTACATAATCTATCGGCCTCTCACTCCGAGATGTGTTGATATTGAAAAAGGTGGCACTCTGCTCCATGCCTCCGACTACTAAAACTAAAACGCACAGTATAGAGTCTAGAGCCATGAGATTCATCAAAAATCTCTTAGGAACACTTTCCAGATAATTCACCTGTGTTCACCAATAAGGACACATGGCGTACATGAGTCTTAATGAGATCTAAGGATCTTGCCAGTTTTATCATGATGGTTACGTGCTTCAAACGGTCTACAGTCGTAGGGTGATCTCTAGCGACTCACTGAATCGTGGGTGCACTTCGGTGTGTCCGTGTAAGCCCTCTCGGGGGTATCCAGTTCAGAACGGCCTGGGGGAGATTAGAGAAAGTCTACACACTATGCTGTTGACGATCTCGAAGTCCTAACCCGTAAGCGCTGGATGATTATCACTAACAGTTTTATGCAGCTACCTTAAACATCCATCAACCATCATCATACATCAAACATCTTCACCTCAGCATACTGATTTAACAATTATAGATCAAGGGAGAATTGCACAAGAAATATGCAAAACCCGAGTCGTTTGTCCCGACGAAGATCGAATGGAATTTGTGTTCCCGGGACGTGATTCGTGTAGTGAATGAGTGTGTATAAGTGAGAATTGTGATTTCTACACTACAAACAATGAAATAGCAATTAAAAACTACTAATAAAGCTATATGTACAAGTAATCTAAGCACGAGAATTTAAAACTAAAAACCGGAATTTAAAAACGTTACGCGACGAATTTAAAAACGTGAATAAAAATGATTTTCTAAAATTTAAAACCTAAAAATATAAAAATAATTTTCCTATATTAAAACAGATAAAAGAAAATTTTTGGAAAAAGAAAAATATTTTTTTGACTTTTTAATAATTTTTTATGAATTAAAAACTAATTAAAACTATTTAAATGATTTAAAAATAGTAAAACTGTTTGGAAAATTCTGAAAATTTTTGAATAAGTCTAAAATTGAATAAGTAATCTGAGAAAAATAAACTCAGACCCAGAATAAGCACAGATAAGCAAAACAGCCCAATAAGCAGTTGTGAAATAAGCTCAAAATAAGCAATAGTTGACCAAAATTTATCTAATGACTAGGAACATAAAAGCTAACTATAATAAACTCAAAACAACTGAGAGAGACCAATTGAGCACAAGATTTAAGCAGCAAAGCACTTATTCAGTTGCTATAGTGAGACAGATAAGATGGCTAAACAGCCCACTTCACACCCCAATTAAGCAGTCCAATTAAGCAGTAAACTGAAACCTAATGGGGGCAAAAGACTCCCAATACTACTAGCTACCCAAAGACACTTTAAAATCCAAATTCAAACCTCAATTGCTTATCTAAATTAACCCTTGAAAAAGTGCTATTGGGACTGAATTGGAAAAAGCTATAACAGACCAAAGAGAGGCCACTTTCAGACCTAATTTAAGCTATCTTAATAAGCTCTAAAACTGAATCCCAGATATAGTACTAATAGCTTGCTATGTTGACTATCTATAAACCAAAATTCAAGTTCTAAACTTAATCCAGTAAGCCACAAAGCAGGCTAGATCAGCAGTCAACACCCATGGGTCTGCACAAAAAGACTCTGACAGCAGTACTAGAAAAAATGGCGCAAACAAGTAAACTACTAAACCACAGCAAACCAGCTTATGCAATCCTTACTTAGACACTTAAAAGCTACTCAGAAATGCTAAAGTAGGACTTAAATCAAGCTAGCTTATGCTGAGCTTTTTGGATCAGCTTTGAGCTCAAAACATCAAGTAAGAGCAAAATGACTTTAAAGGAGCTCTAAACCTAAAATTTTCTACTGATCCAAGCTTATAATACCTAATAACAACTTAACTAAGTTCAACAAACTAGCAAAGCAACAGTATCAACCCAGAAACACAATAAGCCAAACATACCTTTTCATGATCTGATTTTTGAACCTTGAATAAAATGAGACTTTTTAATCTGTAAAACAGAATTTCTGCTACCCCTATACTATTTTTAATCTAGGAAAGAGATTTTCAAAGGCAGATAAACTGATTAAGAAGAATGAGATTATTTTGACTTTTATGTTGACTTTAAGCTAATAACAAAGAGAAATGAAAAGTGAGGTGAAACTTAGACTTTAATCAATATCAATTATCATAACAATATTAGAATAAACAGAAACTTAAAAAAAAAAAAAACACTTAAATCAGAATAAGCAGATGAACAGTGTATTTGACCAAACTTGACATTGATTAAAACTTTAAAGAGACTGAATACAAATAACTGAAATGTAATTACAACTAAATTAAAAGGTTTACACTACGAAAAACACTTAAATGACAGAAAATAAATTGGTAACAAATTTTTAAGACATAAAATTTGGACCACTAGCTGCGATGAGGAGGGCTTCTATTTATAGCAATCCAGGGAACCTTCCAGGCCTTCCAGCTCATCAATCCATGTGCTCCTCAGCTCTCTATCCACCCTTAGATCATGCCTTGGCCTCCAATCTTCATTTCCCACCGTTTGATCAGGATTGACGCGTGTTCGGTCCAATCAAATGCTGCCATGTGTCATTCCTCTTGTCAGACCCTTCTAGAATCACTAATGATTGGGTAATAATCATTGGTACGAGGTAATTGGGGCGTGGTAAGTTTTAGGGTTCTTCGAACAGTAATTGTTCTGGGTTCAGGGTGAAAAAAGGGGGTGCGGGTGTGAGTTTGTTTATTTTGTTTTTGTTAGTGTTTGACCGAGTGGGATTTTATTGGTTTGACCCGGGTCTAAATGAAATATATGGGCCTCGGGTTTTGGTTTTATTTAACGAGAAAAAGTGGGCTCGGGTCTAGGTAATTGGGCTATGGTTTTTGGTATGGATTTGGACTTGTGAAGTAATATAGATCCGGTGTAAACTTTTAGGTGTAGAATTAAGAATTTGACAAGGACCATTTGTGTATATTCTGAAATCAAAGGACCATTTCTGACATTTTTCCAAAGTATAATCCAAGGGCTGAAATTGACAATCTCTGAAAATATGAGGACCTCTGTTGACTTTTTGATCAAATCTTCTTTCCCGGTTCCGGTTCTGAGCCTTTTCCGTATCCCGTGCTCGTTTTCTTGTTTTCTTGTGTCTTTTTGTCGGTTTTTCGCGATATCCGTCCCTGCATAAACAAAACACAAAAACACTATATCTTTTGGCATTATGGACGGGTTTTTGGTCATTTTGGTCCGGTTTTGGTCAAATAAAGGTATGTGTTTAAGCACATACCAAATTCCCCCAGACTAAGCTATTGCAATGTCCTCATGCAATGTTATAAAAACACGTTTTTGAAACCGAAAATTTCCAATCTCTTTTTACTAACTTTGAGAAGTAGCAAAATTTTCAAAAGAGATCAAGAAATCTTAAGTTCTAAAAACTCCTCATTTTTCCTTTTATTCTATTTTTGTATTTTTCTCATTATTCATGTGACGGTTTTGTCGACAATCATTATCTCACGATAAGTTTTAGGGTCTTCGAGCAGGAAACACGACTCATAAAGAAGTGACCATACGGATAAAATTCGTCGTCCCTGATTTTTCACAAGTCCCCAAACTAAGCTTAAAAACGAAATCATTGTCATTTACAAGTTAGATTGCTATCACTACCCATGAAAGCTAATTGTGGACTCTTTGTTCCCAAATTCCTATTTTCCTCTATTTATTTTATTTTTGGTGAGAAATGAATTTCTTCAAATTCTCATTTCGATAATTTTTAGTCCGATAAAGATACCTAGTTTAGACGCTAAGTAGTTTCCAAACCTTCCCTCGAAAACCATTGCATACAAAAATGAGGTCCACATCAAGGTCTCTGATTTAACACGATTTTGAGGATATCCCTTTTATTTGCGACCGAAGCAACTCATCTACGAGTCCAGAGACGGAAGCCTTTATTAGGACACCCCCGGAGTCGAAGTTTGGCATTTTTAACTTTATTAAGCACATATTATTATTGATCCTTGGCCCTTTATAACAATCACAACATCGGCTGCGAACCGGCAAGATGTGATAGTCTATTATGACCTTGGAATTTTTCCTCTGCCTTTATTAGAAGTCTACAACATCGGCTGCGAACCGGCAAGATGCAGAAAACTTTTTATGGCTTTGGATTATTATTATTATTCATTATTCATTAATTAATTATTTGCCAAACCCCAAGTCCTACGGCTTTTATAACAATCCCAACATCGGTTGCGAGCCGGCAAGATGGAATAGTCTATTACACCGTAACACTGGCAGTACCTTGATGTGTACCCAACTTTCATAAGCAAGGACTCTCTAAAGAAGAAATAAAAACTAATTATCGCCAAAACCAAAATACCTTTAATTATTCCTAGATTACTATTTTTTGAGTGAAACAAGCTTATGGGAACAAAAAGCCACAAATAACTTCGATGAGCTCTAAAGAGATCCAACTACTCCACGTTTAGCAATCTAACTTATAAACAACTCTATCATTTCTCGTTCTTCGCAAATTTAAAATCTTAAGTAATAAGATCCGCGAATGCTTAGCCAAATAATCAAGCCATGCATATATAAAGTCAAATACAGGAACTTGCAAACTCTTATAAAGAACTCGCGTTTTCTAGCTCCTTGTGTAAAAGACTAGCACTAGCTTATAGATTATAAATGGTTAAGGGGACAAGCTAGGGCTCAACACGCCCGGTCAAGTCAGAATTTTATTCCTACTCTCACCAGCAGAAAGTCAACAAAAATGTCAAAATTTATTATATTTTTGCACAAAATTTTAAAATTTTTCACATTTTTTTGGATTTTTTCAATTTTGGAGGAAAAACGGGGTTGCATGAGAAAATGGCAAAAATGCAAGGCAAAAATCAAATCGACAGATTACCCCCCCAGACTAAATCGAGACATTGTCCTCAATGTCTTAAAGGTAAGGGTTCTCCTACATAAATCTAAGGCCGTTTATTAATTATGCCAAAAGATAGATGTAAAACGATAAGATTTAAGGATATCGATAAGCAGCGAATGATGAAACTCGAGTGGAGAGAAGACCCCGAGCACGAGAGTCTTCATCAATCGGGCAAACCTGGACACATCACAGAAAAACACGAAACACAAGATATGGAAGAGGAACCCCTCCTCACGTTTTATTAGAAAATAGAGAAGAAGATAGAAGGATAAGCATGGGGTGCCTCCCACGAAGCGCTTGTTTTTGGTAACCGAGTCACATGAGCTTGACTCGACCCCGAATTTATTTGTCCTTGGGGGAGCAAGTGGAAAAGATAATCTCCATCGGACTTTCGTTCAAGATGTTTGGATAAACACTGAAGCATACGAAAGTTCCACTCCGATGAGATACCCACGGTATTTTTAGAAAGAAGAACCAGAAATGGTAATACCGGGGTCAAAGATGGTATCCTCACTCCCGATGGAGTGAAGGATGGGAGAAGTCACATCATATGTGATGAATGGAAGAAAGATTTTGATAATAATTAAGATCAATTCTTCATCATCAGAAGCAATTTTGTCATTAAAGCTCTTGGGAGGGAGGGTCGGGATGAAATCTTCAATAAACAATTTATTTTGATCAAGAACACCTCCCCCAGACTAGAATCATCCTCAAGATCAAAATAGAAATGATCGTATTTCGGAGGAGATATAAAGAGAGAGAGTTCACCGGAGAACTCCTCAAAGATAAACGAATCATACTCGGGAAGAGAGATATGAGAATGAGAAGTGGTACTGCCACTACTCGTCTCTTCAGTATGAAAGTCACTATCCTCAACGGGGATAGGAGATGAAGTTGGTTTATTCTTTAATGCCTCGATCTTAGAAATGAGAAGATTGACATTCAATAATTTTTCACGGAGTTCATCGTCCTCGATTTGAAGAATATCAGTGTCAATCTCTCCATCATCTGGATCAGAATCCTTTTCTTCCTCTAAGCTGACATAATCGATGTCTCCACAGGATAAAGAATCATCACTCGAAGTATAATCATTATCAACAATTTCCGGTGAAATTGGATCATCGAGCTCTTCCATAGAGATATCACTTCCCTCAAGTGGAGGAGAAGGATGGGAAGAGTCGGAAATGATGGATTCAGGAGATGGAGTGGGATTGCCACTCGTAGGAGGAATCGACGTCTCAACTTCACAAGGTTCATCCTCATCACTTTCATCAGAGTCTGAATAGTAAAAGGTGAGAGGATGACCTGGTCCTTGCTGATATTGACAATTATTGTCAAGGACCTCGACACGTGCACTCACTACGGAATTATAATCGGAATAATGATCACTCATCACAGTGGTAGAGTTATAATGAACTTTAGCGTCCCACTGATAATGATGATGTGTCATATTCTCGATCAAATCATATGCTTCTTGAGGAGTTTTCCGCATGAGGTTTCCACCGGCTGCCACCACAATTTTGTCTTGATCAATCGGAGTTATGCCATTATAAAAGGTTAGGATTTGATCGAGAAGCAAAATTTTATGATCTGGACATTTCCGCAATAACGATTTAAATCTCTCCCAAGCTTCAAATACGGACTCCATGGGCAATTGCCGGAAATTCAGAATGTCTTTCCTAAGCTGCACCATTTTAGAACGTGGAAAGTATTTTGAGAGAAACTTGACGAACATCTCTTCCCATGAATTAATTGAGAGGGTTTTAAGGGTATAAAACCATGATTCAGCATTGTGGGATAAAGAGAATGGAAAGAGATTCAAACGGATGTTATCAAGAGAAACTCCATTTTGTTTTATGGATTGAGTGATAGATATGAACTTGTTTAGGTGCTTGTTTGCATCCTCATCTCGAAATCCGTGAAATTGGTAGTTTTGCCGGATCAGTCGAACCATATGATTTTTTAATTTGAAGTTGGTCCCTGGAACGATCGGTCCTCCTCTACCGATAAGTGTCGGACGATAAAAATCCTCCATGGTCCGAGGATCATGGGGATGAGATGGTGGAAAATCGATCATTGTGGAGAATCAAACAATGAGAGGGTAGAAAGAGAAGAATTAAACATTTAAGAGGATACCGAAGAATATTTTTGGATTTTTAAATTTAGAAACATGGAAAATCTCAAAAGAAAAATGGAAAATAAATTTGAAAAGAAAAATCTTTTTGGATTTTTATATTTATAAGAAAAATTAGAATTATTATCTTTTTGGTGATCGTTGATCAATCGTACCCGTTTCTTTCAAAACTACGCGCAGCGTGGCGGGAGAGAAGAATGGATCTCTCTTCGGTCTGCAATTTAATGTCAAGACCTCCTTAAACCCCGTGTATAGGTTGTAGTAAAGAAATAATCCAAGAAACGTTTAATTTCACGATCTCTTTTGTTGTTTATTCGGAATGGTTTACAACGCCCTCTCGAGAGCGAGGATTTATTATTAATGGTGAAAACACTTTAGGAAAAGTGTTTTTTAATTATTTTCTTTTTGTATTTTTATTTTTTTATAAAAACGATAACTTCCGAGGAAGGGTCTTCAAAACACGAATCGAAAAACGGAATCACGAACTCACTTCAACCTTCCCCGGCAGCGGCGCCAAAAATTGATTTAACAATTATAGATCAAGGGAGAATTGCACAAGAAATATGCAAAACCCGAGTCGTTTGTCCCGACGAAGATCGAATGGAATTTGTGTTCCCGGGACGTGATTCGTGTAGTGAATGAGTGTGTATAAGTGAGAATTGTGATTTCTACACTACAAACAATGAAATAGCAATTAAAAACTACTAATAAAGCTATATGTACAAGTAATCTAAGCACGAGAATTTAAAACTAAAAACCGGAATTTAAAAACGTTACGCGACGAATTTAAAAACGTGAATAAAAATGATTTTCTAAAATTTAAAACCTAAAAATATAAAAATAATTTTCCTATATTAAAAAAGATAAAAGAAAATTTTTGGAAAAAGAAAAATATTTTTTGACTTTTTAATAATTTTTTATGAATTAAAAACTAATTAAAACTATTTAAATGATTTAAAAATAGTAAAACTGTTTGGAAAATTCTGAAAATTTCTGAATAAGTCTAAAATTGAATAAGTAATCTGAGAAAAATAAACTCAGACCCAGAATAAGCACAGATAAGCAAAACAGCCCAATAAGCAGTTGTGAAATAAGCTCAAAATAAGCAATAGTTGACCAAAATTTATCTAATGACTAGGAATATAAAAGCTAACTATAATAAACTCAAAACAACTAAGAGAGACCAATTGAGCACAAGATTTAAGCAGCAAAGCACTTATTCAGTTGCTATAGTGAGATAGATAAGATGGCTAAACAGCCCACTTCACACCCCAATTAAGCAGTCCAATTAAGCAGTAAACTGAAACCTAATGGGGGCAAAAGACTCCCAATACTACTAGCTACCCAAAGACACTTTAAAATCCAAATTCAAACCTCAATTGCTTATCTAAATTAACCCTTGAAAAAGTGCTATTGGGACTGAATTGGAAAAAGCTATAACAGACCAAAGAGAGGCCACTTTTAGACCTAATTTAAGCTATCTTAATAAGCTCTAAAACTGAATCCCAGATATAGTACTAATAGCTTGCTATGTTGACTATCTATAAACCAAAATTCAAGTTCTAAACTTAATCCAGTAAGCCACAAAGCAGGCTAGATCAACAGTCAACACCCATGGGTCTGCACAAAAAGACTCTGACAGCAGTACTAGAAAAAATGGCGCAAACAAGTAAACTACTAAACCACAGCAAACCAGCTTATGCAATCCTTACTTAGACACTTAAAAGCTACTCAGAAATGCTAAAGTAGGACTTAAATCAAGCTAGCTTATGCTGAGCTTTTTGGATCAGCTTTGAGCTCAAAACATCAAGTAAGAGCAAAATGACTTTAAAGGAGCTCTAAACCTAAAATTTTCTACTGATCCAAGCTTATAATACCTAATAACAACTTAACTAAGTTCAACAAACTAGCAAAGCAACAGTATCAACCCAGAAACACAATAAGCCAAACATACCTTTTCATGATCTGATTTTTGAACCTTGAATAAAATGAGACTTTTTAATCTGTAAAACAGAATTTCTGCTACCCCTATACTATTTTTAATCTAGGAAAGAGATTTTCAAAGGCAGATAAACTGATTAAGAAGAATGAGATTATTTTGACTTTTATGTTGACTTTAAGCTAATAACAAAGAGAAATGAAAAGTGAGGTGAAACTTAGACTTTAATCAATATCAATTATCATAACAATATTAGAATAAACAGAAACTTAAAAAAAAAACACTTAAATCAGAATAAGCA